>JAHRHZ010000075.1:22384755-22435254 GCA_024137785.1 Ginglymostoma cirratum
CATCAGAGGAGCAGGAAGGCTGATGTTTCGGGCCTAAACCCTTCTGAAGAAGGGCCTAGGCCCCAAACGTCAGCCTTCCTGCTCCTCTGATGCTGCTTGGCCTGCTGTGTTCATCCAGCTCTACGCCTTGTTATCTGGGAGGGTGAATAGTTGTTAATGAGGACTGTTAGTGACTAACAATAGATAGTGTGTAATAGCAGGCTATGTGATAAAAAGGCCTGAGGTATGGGGTTGTGGGCTAGGACATGGGAGAGTTTAGGTCCTAAAATTATTTAACGTGATATTGAGTCCAGAGGGCTGCAGGGCCCCCAAGAGGAAAATGAGGTGTCGTTCTTCCAGCTTGTATTGAACTTCACTGGAACACTGCAACAAGCCAGAGACAGAGATGTTGGCCAGAGAACGGTGTGATGTGTTAAAGTGGCAGGCAAGAGATAGCTCAGGGTCTTTTTTGCAAGCTGAACATTGATGTTCTGTGAAGTCTACGCTTCGTTTCCCCAGTGTAGAGGAGACCACATTGTGAACAGCGAATGCAGTAGACTATATTCTGGGAAGTGCAGGTGAAGAGTTGCTTCACTGGAAAGTATGTTTGGGCCCTTGGATAGTGGGAAAGGAGGTGGTAAATGGGCAGGTGTTGCACCTTCACCAGTTGCAGAGCAAGGTGCCGTAGGACTGTGGGGGGGCATTTGGGAGTGAAGGAAGAGTGTGTCCCGGAGGGAATGGTCCCTGCGGAAGGCGGACAAGGGAGGAGAGGGGAATATGTGTCTGGAGTGGCATCTTGCTGGAAGTGGCTGAAATGGCGTCTGATGATCTTTTGGATGCGGACGCTGGTGGGATGGTAGGTAAGGACAAGGGGAACCCTATCGCTGTTGCAGGAGGGAAGAGAAGGGATAAGGGCAGAAGTGTATGACATGAGTGAGACCCGGTTGAGGGCCCTGTCGACAACGGTGCTGGGGAATCCTCGTTTGAGGAAGAAGGTGGACATTTTGGAGGATCCCTTGTCAAAGCTGGCCTCATCTGAACATATGCGATGGAGACGGAGGAACTGAGAGAATGGGATGGAGTCTTTACAGGAAGCAGGGTGTGAGGATGTATAGAGATGTCCTAGGCCCGAAACATCAGCCTCCTTGCTCCTCTGAAGCTGCTTGGCCTGCTGTGTTCATCCAGCTCTGCACCTTGTTATCTCAGATTCTCCAGCATCTGCAGTTCCTGCTATCTCTGAAACAATTTTAACCCCACTGCAAAGCCTGATGAAGGGTCAAGGCCCGAAACGTCAAGCTTTCCTGCTCCTCTGATGCTGCTTGGCCTGCTGTGTTCATCCAGCTCTGCACCTTGTTATGTGAGGATGTATAGTTCATGTAGCTGTGGGAGTCAGCGGGTTTGTAGTGGAGATTAGTGGCCATTCTGGAGATGTCGGGGAAGGGAAGAGAGGAGTCAGAGATAGACCAGATAAAAGTGACAGCAGGGTGGAAATTAGAAGCGTAGTTGAGTAGCTTTTCCAATTCCAGACGATAGAGGGAAGCAGCACCGATTATATCATCGATGTATCGGAGAAAGACTTGTGGGTGTCGGTAGGAATGAAACTGAAACAAGGAATGTTCCTTGTACCCCACGAAGAGACAGGCATAAATAGGGCCCATTCAGGTACTCATGGTTATCCCTCTTACCTAAAGAAAATGAGGGTAGTTAAAAGAGAATTTGTTGAGGGTGACGACGAGCGGAGGAGGGTGGTGGTGGGTGAGGACAGTTCAGGCCTTTGCTCCAGGAAAAAGCGGAGAGCCCTAAGACCCTCCTGGTGGGGAAAGGCTGGGTAAAAGCATTGCACATCCATGGTAAAGTGGAGGCGGCTAGAACCTGTAAACTGGAAAGTTTTGAAACTGGCGTAAAGTGTCAGAGGAATCACGGACGTAGTGGGCAGGGATTGGACCAGGGGAGAGAAGACTGAGTCAAGGTAAGAAGAGATGAGTTCTGTGGGGCAGGAGCAGGCTGAATCAATGGGTCTGCCTGGACGGTCCTATTTGTGATTTTTGGAAGGAGGTAGGAGCGACCTGTGCAGTGCTAGGGTCTATGAGCTTGAAATCGGTTGGGGGGGAAATCGTCACCAGATAAAATGAGATCAGTTATCGTAGTAGATACAATAGCCTAATGCATCATGGTGGGGTCATGATCCAGGGGAAGATAAGAGGTAGTATCTGAGAGCTGGCGCTCAGCCTCTGCAATGTAGAGGTCAGTACTCCAGACGACAATAGCACTACCCTTATTGGCAGGCTCAATAACAAAGTCAGGGTTAGGTCTAAATTTTGTTACATTGTGTTACAAAATACAGGCTATTTCCAAATAATATATTCAATAGACCAAAATTACCAACAGTGATTTAATTAGTTATGCTTTTTTCAGCAGCAAAGCTAATAAATTTCTTGACTCAAGGAAGATTTTAATAGAAAGTATTGTTACAGCATGAATGTTGAACTACTAATATATCTAAGTACAAAAATCTATTTCTAGAAGTAGTTTGACCTATAAATATTAAGCAATGATTGTTAAAAGGTTAGTATTTCTATGTCTAAGCAGGGAGCACCAAACCAGTAAATTGCAATTCATGGGCTCATTGTGCACATGCTTGAAAATCAATAAATCATGGCACAGATTTTTCATCATGCAAAAACAAATGGCATTGACAAGAAAGTACATGGGTTTCAGAAGAGAAACCACTTTCTCCTTTCAAATGGGAAGAGGAAAATTAACTCCATTTATCATATAATTGCTCAACTAAATAATTTTTGCTTTGCTCAATTATGTCTATTGAGAAAATCTGAGGGTCTACTTCTCATATTCTCAGAGATATCAATTGGTACTTTCAGGAAAATTCTGGGACAGGGACATTTTGTGTCATTGTCAATCAGTTACCATAAAGAAGTTGCTTGCGAACACATCAAAGACAGGGAATATGGCTTGCATTATCTTGTTGATGCTATTTGTTATTCATTGTGCAATCACCTTGCTTCAATCAGACCCAAAAATTCATACTGAATACATCTAAATGCTTTCTCTCAAAAGTAGTTAAAATTTGATGTTTAAATTCAGGCCCTTGAAAGGGTGCCAAATAAAGAATCCATTGTGGTTATTGGAATTGTAAAAATGTACATTTGGCTGATGGAGAAATGTTTATGCATGCAACTTTTAGCTGAGAATTTTTAGCAAGGGTAATCAGAGGTTGTGGGGCTAAGGGATGATGTTGGTACTGATGAAAAACAAGAAATAACGTCATGACTGCAATTTTGTTTCACTTAATGCAGCAACTCTGGGACCATTCTGGCTTCTCTGGGCTCTACATTCAGGTACGTGGATTTGGAAAAAAATATAAGTGAAAGACATGGTTGTACTCAGTACTGACTGTGACCAATGATAAAGCCCTCTTGTGGAGCAGAGGTAGAGTCCCTACCCTTAGACCAAGAGACCTGGCCTCAAGTCCCACTTGCTCCAGAGGTGTATAGTAACATGTGTGGCCAGTGATAATATGGTTTACTTCAGAGCCATTTTGAAGTTGATGTCTTTAGTGAACAGTAAGCCCTTAATGTGAGCATGTAAAAGATTTATTGACTGCTTCAATTGACACCCAAAGAACAACTGCTAAACATTATTCAAGAGAATGAACTCTATCAATTTGGAAATGCAAAGGATTTGAAATGAGATAACACAGTGTGGAGTTGGAGGAACACAGCAGGCCAGGCAGCATCAGAAGAGCAGGAAACTGACGTTTTGGGTCGGGACCCTTCTTCAGAAAATTTCGGGTCCCCACCTAAAACATCAGCTTTCCTGCTCTTCTGATGCTGCTTGGCCTGCTGTGTTCCTCCTGCTCCACACTGTGTTATCTCTGACTCCAGCATCGGCAGTTCTTACTATCTCTGAAGGATTTGAAATGGTTTTGTTAGTGAGTAAAATAAAATATATGGAAAGATAGCACATTTAATTTTTCATGCCTACACCATGATGTAGAAAACTGCTATTCATACAAATAAATTTGAGTATGTTCAGCTCACTGAAAAGGTAAAAATGAAATGCAGAAAGCTAAAATAAGAAGGGTCACTAAATAACTGACAAAGAGTCTGAAGAAGGATCTCTGGATTCAAAATATTAACTTTTTTTTCTCCATAAATGCTGTCAGACCTTTCTTTCCCTCTCGACCCTCACACGTTTGTTGCCAGCTTCAGTTAATCTAATCCTTCATTCGACTATGTGAAGTATCAACTCATTAAAGGGCATAAGCAGCTCTTAGGTGGCATGCCTTTCTTATTAGCTTGATTGCAAACACGTCTCCAGAGGCTATTCTGGCAGTTGTAGCTCTTTAAGAAATGTGTAGCTGCCAACATTTCTAATTTCAGACACTCTCTGTTGTAAACCTAGAGTTAGAAATCTCATGACAACATCATGCATCACACGTACACATCAATCACTGTCAAATACCAACTTATTGAAGCAGCCATGAATTATTGGTTGGGTCAGATGACTTTAATCAATGCACGTACAATGTTTCCTTGCCACATTTGTATTAGGAGGTTTTCCTTCTTCCAGAACATTTTTTGTTTTGAAGGGCAAGTTCAAAATAAATTTGCCGAACGTGACAGTGGCTGCATTAGCCCTCTTTCTGCCTCCAGATAAATCATCTCAACCAGACTTTTCTTTATATTGCAGCCTGCTGTGGACCTTTTCCCTAAAATCCTGATCACAAATGTTGATGCTAATGCGCAGAATAAATATCTTTTCTCTAATTCTGTACTTCACTAGCCTAGACATGGATGCAAACAAATGTGCACACAATTGTTGATTGCATAATATCCACCAATATCCAGCTTAAGTGGGAAAGACAACTGAAGTAAACAATGCTGCTTATCAGTTGTGCTCTACTGAACAATTAATTCACAAGTTAAATGAGTCAGAACAAACCCTCAACAATACATTATATAACAATGAATTATAGGTATTTTTAATCAAATTGTTCAGATGTGCTATGACACATTTCTGGAGGGGGTGGGAATTGAACCAGGCCTGGTGGAGAGGTAGAGACACTACCTCAAGAGCCCCCATTAATTTGTTATATTCTGATAAACTAGGCCACTGTACCTTTATTGCCTTGAGAATTGATCAAAGATGTTGGCCAAGAAGGTCAGCAGCTAACAATTTCATTGTTGGACAGAAAGAATACCCTCTATATTAAAAGCACAGACCATTTATTTGAACAGGAGTATGAATTATTGTCATTTAATATCTCCTGAATTCATATCCAATGGTAGTTCGAAGTTACACAATCATTTGTTACGCTAAATGCTGTGGATTATTGCTAAAAGAACAAAGTAAATATTTGTTTTAGGATAACACTACTTTCTAAGATCAAAGATAAAACAGTAACGTTGAGGTTTTGGCTACAGCTTTCCTGTTACACTGGATCTCTGAACCTGCCACATAGTGAGAAAAATGTTAATTACGCATCATGATGTATGGCTTCTCATTAAATAGATCATAAATTTTAAATAAATATGAGTTTTCGCAAGTTTTATAGGACTTTGCAGAACTCCAAGCCTCTTTTCCCTACAAAGGGAAGCCCTTAAACAATCAAAGTTGCAAACCGTTTCATTCAATCCATACAGCACAAAGGCAGGTCACATTTCAACTTCGCTTTCTAACCTGGGAAACCGTCCTCCTCTTCCAATTGCAAATGAATTTAAAAGAGAAGGTTCTTAAAGGAGCTATACCCTTCTTCTACAAATTGGGCCCTTGTTAGGCTGCAGCTGACATACAGTCCACAGTCACCCTGCTATTCATATTGCTCACCACACACCACCACCTCCAAAACATCAATCAGCTATCAATTCCAGCAGTCACCATTGCAAGGTAGTATGCACAGGAGAGGGCAACAACATACCCAAAAGCCACTAACCTCTCAAAACAACATAGTTAAAATGTCTAAGTCAACGGGTACCACAATATTTTGTTTTCCTCATTGGACCTCATATATTTAAGAATTCCATAATTGGTCACTAGATGAAACTGGCACTACAGGAGGTGCTACCTTAAATTTTCTACAAACCTTTTAATTGATGGGAAAAGCTTCTTTACTATTGCATACTACTGTTACTTGATAACAGTTCCTGCTCAGACAAAAGATGGAATGTTCCTTTTCTACAGAGAGAACACAGCCTCTGAAGAATTGCTTGGTACCACAACCATTTTCTCATTTGTGGATAATGAGCACAACATTTTTACAAACAATTTGGATTTGGTGCTTGGAAGCACTCTACAGTCTAACAGACTTAACAGTGTGTTCAACAACCTTAGATTTTGACCTTTGCATTGATTTTGTCTCAGGTTCTATTTTTATTTCGGCTGTTCTTTTTTTGTTTAATTCTCTATTTCTTCATTTGGCCGGTGACCATTCAAACATTCACAGCTTATCTGCACACAACTTTTAGTCATTTAATCTCTTCTGCCCTCAGGCTCTCATCACAGACCTTGTTCCAATTCTTATTTCTTCTGACCCCTTGCACTACTTAAAACGTCAAGGACATGTCTATTTTTCCTTAGTTAGACCATAAGACCATACGATATAGGAGTAGAATTAAGTCATTTCGACTACTGTATCTCGTCTGCCATTTGATCATGGCTGATACTCCTGCTTTCTCCCCCTAACCCTTGACCTACTTACTAATTATGCACCAATCTGTCTCTTTTTTAATATGCTCTCAACGACGTGACCTCCACAGCCTTATGTGGCAGTGAGTTCCACAGATTAATTGCCTTGTGGCTCTCACTTTTAAAGGGTTGTCCATTCGTTCTGAGCCTGTGCCCTTGGGTCCTAGTCTGTCCTACTAGTAGAAACACCTACTCCGCGTCCACTCTATCCAGGCTTCTCAGTATCCTGTAAGTTTCAATCAGATCTCTGTTCATCCTTCTAAACTCCATTGAGAACACATCTAAAGTCCTCAACTGCTTCTCCTAAGACAAGCCCTTCATTTCTGGGATTATTCTTGCAAAACTCCTCTAGACCCCTTCAATGGGAGCATGTACTTCCTTCGGTACAGGGCCCAAAACTGCTCACAATATTGCAAATGTGATCTGACCAGAGTTTTATATAGCCTCAGCCTTGGACACGAATTCGACTGAGACAACACATTGATAATCGCACAAGCCAAACAGAGACACGCCAGTGAATTCCTGGAGGCCTGGTATTCCAACTGGAACTCCATCAACAAGCACATTGAATTAGATTCTGTGTACAAACCACTGAGAAACAAAACCAGAAATAATACCAATTACCCCAGCAAACTGAGGCATATAAATAATGAACGGGACAGAACACTGATGTTTCACTGGAGCCGCACTGATGATGTTACCTAGCAGGGTGACGGAATATTTGTAGCCAAACTCACTGGCTCTGCGAGTATATCTACAACCTCAGCCACAACCCGTGCTGTAAATCTTCTTGAAAAATGTAAACACCCATGGGAGTAACACCCTCAAACTGGCCCGCAGATGGGAAACAAATGCCATCCAATTAAGCATGACCCACGAACGACTATACTTCCTGCACGAATGCCTCAGAAAGCAGGTACTACCACAAAGCTTAAGGTATAAATCACAGGTCAACAATCCACAGGCACGGAGGACAGCTAAACAGAATAGCTGCAGAGTGATAAGATTATGATCAACAATACCCACAACAGCCTACACAAGTGTGAGCAGCAAACTGCATGCCAAAAAATCTCTGTACTCCAATGCAACGGACCAGGAATGGACATCCACGCTGGAATACGCCATCAGCATACAACAACAAAAGACCAGAACAAAGAAAAGAATATCCCTTAAAGAAAAACTGTCCAAAATCACCCACATCAACGACATGGACAACACAGATTCATGGATTAAAAACAGCTTGGACTGACCTCTTACGGACACTGAGGAGACCGTCCGAGCATGAGGACTGAATTATAACTATGGAGAGGCCAAAAAGACTGACTTCCTGGCTGCACTGGAATCTACACAAAAGAACAACGGACTCACAGAAGAAGTACAACAGACCATTAGACAGGCGATAGTTCCAACACTGAGCAAAAAAGGAAAGTGGAACACATTCAACACAGAAGACAGGAAAGCTCTGGCAAAATTCAAGAAATGAACGTTGTAATCTTACCAGCAGACAAATGATGTATGACAGTAATCCTCAATAGAACCCAATACATCGAGAAAGCTAGCACACTACTAGCAGAGATAACAAGGTGTAGATCTGGATGAACACAGCAGGTCAAACAGCATCAGAGGAGCAGGAAAGCTGACATTTCGGGTCTAGACCCTTCCTCAGAAATGGGGGAGGGGAAGGGGATTCTGAAATAAATAGGGAGAGAAGGAAGGCAGATAGAAGATGGATAAAGGAGAAGATAGGTGGAGAGGAAACAGACAGGTCAAAGAGGCGGGGTTGGAGTCAGTAAAGGTGAGTGTAGGTGGGGAGTTAGGGAGGGGATAGGTCAGTCCAGGGAGGACGGACAGGTCAAGGAGGCGGGATGAGGCTAGTCGGTAGGAGATGGGGGTGGGGCTTGAGGTGGGAGGAGTGGAGAGGTGGGAGGAAGGACAGGTTAGAGAGGTGGGGACAAGCTGGGCTGGTTTTGGGATGCGGCCAGGGGAGCAGAGATTTTAAAGCTTGTGAAGCTAACATTGATACCATTGGGCTGCAGGGTTCCCAAGCTAAATATGAGATACTGCTACTGCAACCTTCAGGTGGCATCGTTGTGGCAATGCAGGAGGCCCAGGATGGACATGTCGTCCAAGGAGTGGGAGGGGGAGGTGAAATGGTTTGCGACTGGGAGGTGCAGTCATTTGTCGCGAACTGAGCATAGGTGTTCCGCAAAGCGGTCCCCAAGCCTCCACTTGGTTTTTCCTGATGTAGAGGAGGCCACATCAGGAACAGCAGATACATTATACCACATTAGCAGATGTGCAGGTGAACATCTGTTTGATGTGGAAGGTCTTCTTGGGGCCTAGGATGGGGTGAGGGGGGAGGCGTAGCACTTCCTGCGGTTGTAGGGAAAAGTGCCTGGGGTGGTGGGGTTGGTGGGGAGTGTTGAGTGGACAAGGGAGTCATGGAGAGAGTGGTCCCTCCAGAAAGCAGATAAGGGTGGGGAGGGAAAAATGTCTTTGGTAGCGGGGTCAGATTGCAGATGGCGGAAGTGCCGGAGGATGATGTGTTGGATCCGGAGGTTGGTGAGGTGGTACGTGAGGATGAGGGGATTCTGTTTTGGTCGTTATTGCGGGGAGGGGATGTGAGGGATGAGTTGCGGGAAATGCGAGAGACACGGTCGAGGGCGTTTTGGACCACTGTGGAAGGGAAGTTGCTGACCTCGAAAAATGAGGATATCTGGGATGTCCAGGAGTGGAATGCCTCATCTTGGGAGCAGATGCGGCAGAGGTGAAGGAATTGGGAATAGGGGATGGCATTTTTGCAGGAAGGTGGGTGAGAGGAGGCATATTCTAGGTAGCCGTGGAAGTTGGTAGGCTTGAAATGGATATCAGTTTCCAGGTGGAAGTATCGGCACTACTAGCAGATAGTGACACCTACCAACAGATGGCAATAGATCCAACACCACAGCTCAGAAACCGGATTACAATGACCCTGAAGAATTTACACAACTCAGGAAATATCAGCAAGGCAGTCTATTGAAAAATAAAACCAGTGGGATCCAACACACCCCGATTCAATTCACTGCCCAAGTTATACAAACAGGGGGTCCTCCGCAAACCCATTGTCTCACTGCCAGATATTCCAACATATATATCTGCTAAAGAACAGCACTTAGTGGCCAACACTACCCACTCCATCCACTCATCCCAAGAATTCCTCAACATCATCAAGGACCCAGGATTGATGTGGATGCGATCTCGATATCCTTCAATGTAACAGCACTATTTACATCCATAAACATTGACCTAGCCAAAGAAAAATTTGCCACACCGCTAGATGAATCAAGTAAGCAGACAACCTAGTACACCAACAACATGGATAAGGTCACCACCATGAAGTACTAGATTTGTGCCTCACAACCCACTTTACCTTCAATGACAACATACACAAACAAATCAACAGAACACCGATCAGATCCCCAATATCAGGACTGATTGCAGGAGCAGTAATACAAAGGTTAGAACATCAGCACTCCCCATTATACAATCCAAATTTTGGGTCCAATACGTAGATGACACCTTTGTGATTATTAAACCCACTAAACTGGAAGAAACCCACTGACACATAAACAACATCCTTACCGAGATAAAATTCATGAAAGAAGAAGAAAAACAATCAACTACCCTTCCCGGACATAATGGTAGAACGCAAAAACAACAGGGAACTCCAGACTAACGTATATAGAAAGATCATACATACAGGTCAAATATCAATTACACTAGCAACCACCCCAACCCCCACAAACAGAGCTACATCAGGACACTATTGTGTCCACAACTACATTGCAGCAACCTGAAACTATGCAAAGGAACAGGAGCACCTATACGGAGTCTTCAAAAGAAACGGATACCCGAAAAGCACAATCCGCTGTTACCCCCGACTAAGACCACAACAGGAAGACACAACTTGACTAGAATCACTTGTCACTTTACCTTACATCACAGTCATTTCAGAGATGACCACAAAACTACTCAGACTCCTAAGTATCTGAGTAGCTTACAAACCAACTACCACCCTACGACAGCTACTAATGAATGTAAAGGATCCCATACCCAAAACCGGCAAAACTGGGGTGATACACAAAATACCATAGAAAGACTGTGAGAAACACTACATTGGCCAAACCAGAAGAAAACTAACTTTATGGATACACAAACACCAACTAGCCACCAAGAGACACGACCAATTCTCACTTGTCTCACTACACACGGACAATGAGGGACACAAATTTGACTGGGACAACACATCGATAATCGCACAAGCCAAACAGAGACATGCCAGGGAATTCCTGGTGGCCTGGTATTCCAATCAGAACTCCATTAACAAACACATTGAATTAGACCCTGTGTACAAATCACTGAGAAACAAAATCAGAAATGTTACCAATCACCCCAGAAAACCAAGGCATATAAATAACAAGCGGGACAGTCACTGACACTTCACTGGAGGAGCACTGATGATGTTACCCAGCAGGGTGACAAAACATTTTCAACCAAACCTACCAGCTCGGTCAGCAAGTCTACAACCTCAAGGCCCCTTTATCCCCGCTCTGTACCTTCTGCCAGTCAGCCAATCCTGCACCCATGTCAGTACTTTGTCAATAACACCATGGGCTTTTATTTTGTTTACCAATCTCCTCTGCAACACATTGTCTAAGGCCTTCTGGAGATCCAAATTGATCATATGCACTGGTTCCCCTTTGTCTAATTTGCTTATTACCTCCTCAAAGAATTCTAACAGATTTATCAGATATGAACTCCCATTGACAAAGCTGTGTCGACTCAGCCCTATTTTACCATTCACTTCCAAGTACTCCACAATCTCCTTGTTAATAATAGATTCTAAAATCTTACCAAGGACTGAGGTCAGATTAACCGGCCTATAGTTTCCTATCTTCTGCCTCCCTCCCTTCTTAAACAAGGGTGTTACATTAGCGATTTTCCAGATCTCTGGGACCTTCCCTGACTCAAGTGATTGCTGAAAGATCACCACCCTTGTCTCTACAATCTTCTCAGTTATCTCCTCAGAACTCTGAGATGTAATCCATCTTGTCCCGGTCATTTAACCACTCCCGACCTTTCATCTTCCCCAGCACTTTCTATTTAGTGATGGCCACTGCCATTCTGCCCCCAACCCTTTTGAAGTTCTGGTATGTTGCTGGTATTTTCCACCATGAAAACTAGTGTAAAGTACGTATTCAATTTCTTTATTCTCCATTACTACTTCTCCAGCCTCATTTTACAGCAGTCCACTGTCCAGTCTTGTCTCTCTTTTATCTTTAATCGATCTAAAACACTTCTTTATTTTATACTATAAGCTAGCTTACCCTTATTATTCTTTTCTCCTGGCTTATTGCTTCTTTAGTTGTCCTCTGGTGGTTTTTAAACTGTTCCAATCCTTTGGCTTCCAACTGATCTTCACCACATTTTATGCTTTTTCTTTTGTTTTTACACTTATTCTGACTTCCTTTGTCAGCCATGGATGCCTCATCCTCTCCTTAGTATGTTTCTTCTTCCTTGGGATGAATTTCTGTTATGCCTACCAAATTATCCCCAGAACCTCCTACCATTGCTGCTCCACTGTCTTCCCTGCCAGGCTCCCCTTCCATCAACTCTGGCGAGCTCCTCCCTCATGTCTTTGTTGTTACCTTTACTCTGATTCAAGCTTCTGCCTCTCAAACTGCAGAATGAATTCCATTATATTATGGTCACTGGCCTGTACAGATTCCTTCACATTAAGCTCCTCAATCAAGTCGCCTCATTACACATCGCCAAATCCAGAACTATCTGCACCCTCTACCCAATTGCCTGTCCGCTTGATTGGACGTATATCCTTGGATATTTAGTTCCCAGTCCTGAAGCCATTGCAGTCACATCTCTGTGATGCCCACAACATCATACGTGCCAATTTCAATCTATACTACAATTTCATCTACCTTGTTTCATATACTGCATGCATTTTAAGTATGACACCCTCAGTCCTGTGTTGACTGCCCTCCTTCGCATAGCCGTCCCCTTATCTTCTGTGTCTAAAGTTTAGGTTCCTGACTCGTTGCACATTTTGTGTCTTATTACTTGATCTGGAAAATTTAATAACCTCTGTTGATTTCCCCCCACCTCAACATATTCTGTAATTTGTCATGCAACTGACCGTCACCTACACTCCTACACTCCCAGCTAATTAGCTTAAAATTCAATCCACAGCCCTAGTTGTGATTTACCAGGACTCTGGTCCCAGCATAATTCAGGTGGAGCCTGTACCGTAATAACAGCTCCCTCCTTCCCCATTATGATGCCAATGTCCCATGAATTCAAACCCATTCCTCCCGTATCAATGATTTACATCTTTAATCTTGTTGACCTTGTACCAGTTTGCTTTTAGCTAAGGTAGCAATCCAGAGATTAGTACCTTTTGAATATGTTTTCTAATTTAGCCCTTAGCTGTTCATATTCCCTCAGCAAAACCTGTTCCTTCTTTCTATCTATATTGTTAGTATCGATATAGACCACAACAACTGCATCTCACCCCTCTCACTCCAAGTTCCTCTGTAACCCAGATGAGACATCCTGAACCTAGGCAACATAGCCTTCTGGATTCTCATTCTTAGCCACAGAGAACAGTGTCTACTGTCCTGACTACACTATCCCTGATTATAACTATATTTCTCTTTTTCCCCGCTGTATCATGGTGTTATGGTCAGTTTGCTACTCCTCCTACAACCCCCACTCTCATCTACACAGGAAGCAAGAATATCAAGCCCATTAGATGAACTCAAGGGTTGAGGCTCCTTCAGCACTACCTCCTGGATCTCTATATCTGCCTCACTAATAGTCACACTCTTTTGTCCCTGACCACTGAGCAAATTTGAGGTAGTTAATCTAAAAGAGTGACTGCCTCCGAAATCAGAGCATCCAGGTAACTCTCGCCCTCTCTGATGTGTCGTAATGTGTGCAGCTCAGACTCCAGCTCATCAACTCTGTGTTCCTCAAGCAACGAACGTTTGCTACAGATGTTTTCACTATGGACCACAATGGGGTCCATCAGTTCCCACGTCATGCAGTTACAACACATCACTTGGCCCTGCGCCTCCATTTTGTTTACTTAGTTCTTAATTTGATTTTTAAAAATTTCTAGCTGATCTTTTAGTTTGTATTCTGTCAACGTTTCCACTATTTCCCTTCAATCTGATAGTAACGTACAATAGATAGTCAAATTAGTAGCTGTCACCAACCAATTTACTTACAATTTACCTGTGATGTCATGCTTTTGCACTGGGACTCTTCTCCTGCAGTTTCAATTTATCCTATTAAAAAAAAACCTTACAAACAATGAGCCTAAAAAAACCTTGCAAAAAGCACTTCTTTTCTTCAGCACTGCTTGTTCCCTTGCTGCCTCCAAATTCCCTGAACTATATACTCACTCAGGCCATATTTCACTCTGGGTATGTTCTCTCTTTCCTGGCTGTGTGCAGCTTACTGATGAATGATCATTGAACTGAAATATAAACTTTGTTCCTCTTCACGGGTGCTGCATGGCACATTGAATACTTCATTACTTTTTTTGCTTTTATAGCTGAAATAATTATTGTTTTATGTTTTGGTGTATTTTATTAAATTTGCATTGGGGTATTGTTCACTGTTTGACTGGAACAGAGAGCAGAGAACTGATCTCAATTGCTTTTAACCATTTAAAATTCCTCTATTTCAGAACAAACAAAGCTCGAGCTCTATTATTTATATTAACATTAGACATAAAAGCGAGTTAAAAATAATTGCTGAAACCTCGACTCATTGTTAGAGACAGATTTACTCGGGCACCTATCTCTCCTGTGCCTGATGGTGTACATTGGTTCTCAGTCAAGAAATGCCTTGATTTTAAAATTCTCATTCTTGTTCTCAAAACCATCTATAGCCTTGCTCCTCCAAATCTCTGTAATCTCCTGCAGCCCCACTATCCTCTAAGGTTTCTGCACTGATTTCATTCTATCCTCTTGCACTGATTTAATTCTGTCCTCTTGCACAACTCAATTCTGATTGTTGCACCATAACAAAATAAGCAGTTAACATAATTTCATGAAAGGAAAACATATTTTACAAATTTACTGGAATTATTTGAGGATTTAATAAACATAATTGATACAGAGAACCAGCAGTAAAGTGTTTGAGTTTCTGCTAAGGTATGATAAGGTTCCACTGAATGGCACAAGATAGGAGCTTTTGATATTGGAGCTTCATACATAGAGAAGTGAGGATTGGTTAGCTAACAAGAATTAAACAGCTGTGACAAACAGAAAACTTTCAGCTGCTATCTTAATGAGGAAAGGTTGAGTAGGTCTGATGTATACTCATTGGAACTGAGAAGAATGATAGCTGATCTTATTGAAATCTAAGGTTATGAGAGGCTTAAGTGGATAAATGTAAAAAATAATACAAAAACAAAGTTGCTGGAAAAGCTCAGCAGGTCTGGCAGCATCTGTTAAGGGAAAAAACAGAGTTAACATTTCGGGTCCAGTGACCCTTCCTCAGAAGGGTGTTGGTGGTGAAGGAAGTGTGGACCAGGGTGTCCCAGAGGGAATGGTCCCTGCGGAAGGCAGACAAGGGAGGGGAGGGGAATATGTGTCTGGTGGTGCCATCTTGCTGGATGCGGCAGAAATGGTGCCTGATGATCTTCTGGATGTGGATGCTGGTGGGATGGTAGGTCGGGAACAAGGAGAACCCTGTCGCCGTTGTGGGAGGCAAGAGAAGGGGTGAGGGCAGAAGTGAGGGAGATGGGTTAGACCTGGTTGAGGGCCCGGTCGACAACGGAGCTGGGGAATCCTCGATTGAGGAAGAAGGTGGACATTTTGGAGGCTCGCTTGTCAAAGTTGGCCTCATCTGAACATATATGACAGAGATGGAGGAACTGAGAGAATGGGATGAAGTCTTTACAGAAGTGGGGCGTGAGGATATACAGTCCAGATAGCTGTGGGAGTCAGTTGGTTTGTAGTGGATATTAGTGGCCTGTTTATCCCCAGAAATGGAAACAGAAATGTCAAGGAAGGGAAGGGAGGAGTCAGAGATAGAAAAAGTGAGGGCAGGATGGAATTTGAAGGCAAAATCGATGAAGTTTTCTAATTCCAGACGAGAGAGTGAAGCAGCACCAATGATATCATCAATGTATCAGAGAAAGAATTGTGGGTGGGGGCCAAAATTGGACTGGAACAAGGAATGTTCCACGTACCCTGTGAAGAGACAGACATAACTAGGGCCACACAGACATAACTAGGGCCCATGTGGGTACCCATGGCCACTCCTCTTACTTGAAGAAAATGAGTTAAAAGAGAAGTTGTTGAGGGTGAGGACGAGCTTGGCCAAGCGGAGGAGGCTGGTGGTGGGTAGGGATGGTTCAGGTCTTTGCTCCAGGTAAGAGGGGTGGCTATGGGTACCCGGTCTGCTATTCATGCCACTCATAATTTTGTAAGCTTTTATCAGGTCACCCCTCATCCTTTGACATTCAAGTGAAAGCAAAATAAATTTGTCCAATCTCTCCTCATAGCTAATACACTCCAAACCAGGCTGGTAAACCATTTTTGTATATCCATGTCCTTCTAGCAGTGTGATGAGCAGAACTGTACACAATATTCCAAATGTGACCTAGCTTAAGTTTTATACAGCTGCAACATGACTTGCCAGTTTTCAAACTGTACACCCTGATCAATGAAGGCAAGCATGTCATACGCCTTCTTGACCACCTTATTCACATGTGTAGCCACTTACAGAAACTGAGGTCGTGTATGCCTAGATCCCTCTGTATGTTGATGCTACTAAGGGTTCTGCCATTTACTATATATTTCCCTCCTACAATAGATCTTCCAAAATGCATCACCTCGCATCTGCCATTTCTCCACTCAAGTCTCCAGCTGCATCATCCAGCAATCTTCCTCATTGTCCACAGTTTCCCCAATCTTTGTGTCATCCACAATTTACTAATCAGACCACTTACATTCTCCTCTAAATCATTTACATGTATATTACAAACAACAGGGGCTCCAGCACTGATCTGTGGAACCACAGGCACAGGTCTCCATTAGCAAAATTTCCTTCCACAGCTACTTTCTGTCTCTTATGACTAAGTCAGTTCTGTAAACAATCTTAGTAGTTTACTGCAGATCCCATGTGACCTCACCTTCCGTGAAATTTTTAAACCAGATCTTGGTCAACTGACCCAATACCACTTTACTCAGCTCAGTTTCACATTTTGTTTAATACTGCTCCTGTCAAATCATTTCATTATATTATTATTAGAATGAACCAGAATTTCTATGAAACAGTGGTTCCTTACATTCCAGACCACCAAAATATTCAAATAAATTTTCACTGTATAAGATTTGCCTGGCCCAAAACTTTGTGGTTACTGATTGCATTTACAGAAGTTTTCTACTTGCTAACGCCACAAGTGCGTGGACAAAAGCAAAGCAAACCTTTGTTTTAACATTAAAGAGGGTCTCTGAAACTGAAGACTGTCATCATTTAGGTAGTTTTGAAAATAAACATCTTCTTTGTTCTTTGGTTTTTACATTTTATCTGGTCACAGTTGCCCCCCAGCTCCTTGAAATTTGTCCTACAATGTCTATTGTGCAAAAGCAATAACAAGTATTTTGAAGGTGCTGCTGCACTCAGGAGCAACATTCAAAAGTAGTCCCAACATCCAATTGTTAATGAGTCCTGAAAGTTCTACCACAGGAATATTTCCAGGTAAATTGGAATTTAAGATATCATCCAAATTTAGATCCTGTATAATATGATTTTAGAATGAAGTACCACAAACGTAGAGCCATTTCAGGGATTTGTTATGCAGCAGTTAAATCAAAATAAACTTCTACTATTGTTAATTTGACAGATTATACTGCACTATAAAATAAAATTCATAGACTTGCTTCATCATTAAACATCACATTTCTCCTTATGGAGTACATGAAGTTTTAATAAAATATATTGATTGTGTACAAATAATTGCTCACCTTTGATTGCACATCCCACTGGTAGCTGATGAATACTTTGGGTTCCATCTCATCAATGCCAAAAGGCCAAAAAATTGAAGCTGCAGGGGAATATGGCATGCAATCATTACTCATCAAATGGACAATCATATCAAATCTAAACAAAGCTATATGAGCTAGAATTTCCAAGCATCAAGCTGCAGAGTAGGGACAATGATTTGGCTTTATCTAATCTCTATTCCACACAAGCAACATGCAATGTTCCAAAATGCTTTTATTGCTGATGTATGCTGTTGTTATTATTCTTAAGACCTTAAGACATCGGAGTGGAAGTAAGGCCATTTGGCTCATCGAGTCCACTCCGCCATTTAATCATGGCTGATAGGCATTTCAACTCCACTTACCCGCACTCTTCCCGTACCCCTTGATTCCTTGCGAGATCAAGAATTTATCAATCTCTGCCTTGAAGGCATTCAACGTCCCGGCCTCCACTGCGCTCCGTGGCAATGAATTCCACAGGCCCACCCCTCTCTGGCTGAAGAAATGTCTCCTCACTTCCGTTCTAAATTGACCCCCTCTAATTCTAAGGCTGTGCCCACGGGTCCTAGTATCCCCACCTAAAGGAAACAACTTCCCAGCGTCCACCCTTTCTAAGCCATGCATTATCTTGTAAGTTTCTATTTGATCTCCCCTCAACCTTCTAAACTCTAATGAATACAATCCCAGGATCCTCAGCCGTTCATCGTATGTTAGGCCTACCATTCCCGGGATCATCCGTGTGAATCTCCGCTGGACACGCTCCAGTGCCAGTATGTCCTTCCTGAGGTGTGGGGCCCAAAATTGGACACAGTATTCTAAATAGGGCCTAACCAGAGCTTTATAAAGTCTCAGAAGCACATCGCTGCTTTTATATTCCAACCCTCTTGAGATAAGTGACAACATTCCATTCGCTTTCTTAATCACAGACTCAACCTGCAAGTTAACCTTTAGAGAATCCTGTACTAGCACTCCCAAATCCCTTTGTACTTCGACTTTATGAATTTTCTCACCGTCCAGAAAATAGTCCATGCCTGTACTCTTTCTTCCAAGGTGCAAGACCTCGCATTTGCTCACGTTGAATTTCATCAGCCATTTCCTGGACCACTCTCCTAAACTGTCTAAATCATTCTGCAGCCTCCCCACCTCCTCCGTACTACCTGTCTGTCCACCCAACTTCGTATCATTGGCAAACTTCACCAGAATGCCCCAGTCCCTTCATCCAGATCATTAATATATAAAGTGAACAGCTGCGGCCCCACACTGAACCTTGCGGGACACCACTTGTCACCGGTTGCCATTCCGAAAAAGAGCCTTTTATCCCAACTCTCTGCCTTCTGTCAGACAGCCAATCCTCAATCCATGCCAGTAACTCACCTCGAACACCATGGGCCCTCACCTTACTCAGCAGCCTCCCGTGAGGCACCTTATCAAAGGCCTTTTGGAAGTCTAGATAGATAACATCCACTGGGTTTCCCTGGACTAACCTACTTGTTACCTCTTCAAAGAATTCTAACAGGTTTGTCAGACATGACCTCCCCTTACTAAATCCATGCTGACTTGTTCTAATCCGACCCTGCACTTCCAAGAATTTAGAAATCTCATCCTTAATGATAGATGCTAGAATTTTACCAACAACCGAGGTTAGGCTAATCGGCCTATAATTTTCCATCTTTTGTCTTGATCCTTCCTTAAACAAGGGGGTTACAACAGTGATTTTCCAATCATCTGGGACTTCCTCTGACTCCAGTGACTTTTGAAAGATCACAACCAACGCCTCCGCTATTTCCTCAGCCACCTCCCTCAGAACTCCAGGATGTAGCCCATCGGGGCCAGGAGATTTATCAATTTTTAGACGGTTTAGCTTTTCTAGCACTTTCTCTTTTGTAATGCCTACCATACTCAACTCTGCCCCCTGACTCTACTTAATTGTTGGGATGTCTTCCACTGTGAAGACTGACGCAAAATACTTATTAAGTTCTTCAGTTATTTCCTTATCTCCCATCACTAGCCTTCCAGCATCAATTTGGTGCAGCCCAATGTCTACTTTTGCCACTCATTTGTTTCTTATGTATTGAAAGAAACTTTTACTATCATTTCTAATATTACTGGCTAGCCTACCTACGTATTTGATCCTCTCCTTCCTTATTTCTCTTTGTTATCCTCTGTTTGTTCTTGTACCCTTCCCAATCTTCTGATTTCCCAGTGCTCTTGGCCACTATATAGGCTGTCTCTTTTTCTTTGATACATTTCTTGACTTCCTTTGTCAGCCATGGCTGTCTAATCCTCCCCCGGATAATCTTTCTTTTCTTTGGGATGAACCTCTGTATTGTGTCCTCAATTACACCCAGAAAATCCTGCCATTGTTGCTCTACTGTCTTCCCCACTAGGCTCTGCTTCCAGTCGATTTTCATCAGTTCCTCTCTCATGCCCCTGTAATTACCTTTATTTAACTGTAACACCATTACATCTGATTTTGCCTTCTCTCTTTCAAACCGCAGACTGAACTCTACCATATTATGATCGCTGCCTCCTAAGTGTTCCCTTACTTTAACGTCTTTTATAAAGTCTGGCTCATTACATAGCACATTCTTGCTGCTTCACATCTGAAGGAAACATCAAGAGAGTTTAGAATGGTTCTCTTAGGAGTGGAGTGCCCATGTTTCTTTCAGTAGAAGTGATGATAATAGTTCAGTGATGGCTCTTGAAAGCTATTGTGGAAAGCAAAACATGTCATTTATATGAAAGCACAACTCCCATTCTGCCTTGGATTTCTCTTCCTCCGACATTATCTGTAGTCCTTCTCTTCACAATATTGGTTGCTTCTTTCTTATAGGTAGTGTGAACTTGCAGATAGATAGAAACATAGAAACTAGAAGCAGGAGTAGGCTATTGGCCCTTCACGCATGGTCTGTCATTCAACATGATCACGGCTGATCCGCAATGTTCTCACTTTCGCCCCATAACCCTTGATTTAAAATCTAAAACTTGATCTATCTTTTTCTTGAAGATCTGAGAGTCACCAATGTGTCACTGCTATGGTCTGTTTTGTCTTTATCACAGAGAGTAAAATAGTTAATTGCTCTTTGATTGCCATGATGTGTGGTACCATTTAGACCTCAACATGTCACCCCATGATTGGTGTGACGAATCGTGAATGTAACAAGTGTAGTGTTCAATTGTCCTGTGCTCAATTGTGTGAGTCTGTTTATTATTGATGTTCACCATGGTTAATTCTGAGCGTGAGCTCATAGTAAAATAAACAAACTGAAGAACCAGCTGGATGCTAGACTTTAAACATGCTATAGACCTTTTAAAGTGCTGTAAATAAAACCTGGTACATATGTAGAGTGGAATCTTCTGTTTTTATTGGTTGTCTCAGTTACTTGCTCAAAATGTGGTGAGGTAGTCATGCTGATGCTTCAGAGGAAAGCCCAATGAAAGTTTCTCTGATCAGGCAGTTTGGAGGACAGCAGTAGACTTTTCTCTGAAATCATGTCCTCTGTGCTTGAAGTCCCACCTATTGAGAGCCGAAAGCCAATCAAATGTTGTCAGATCTCACATTCACATCAGGAGGAAGATGTTGCTGCTAGGAGGAAAACCAACATCATGAAGACCAAACTGCTTTGATGTGGTGGTGGTGGTGGAGGGGGTAGCATTCAGGAGTCGCAGCAAGAAAAAACAGTGAGTTCAGACTCAAGGGCAGGTTAGTTCTCAATCACCCAATGCTTGCACATGTTAGTGCACATCAAGGGCACTCCTGCACCCCCTAACCTGGAAGGCAACCTGAACTGCTTCAACAGTTGGGTGGGGTGCCCCTTGTCTGTGCCACCTGGAGCTGAGAAAGTTGTAATCCAGGTGGGTTCAGATGCATATCTGTTTCCCTTATATTTAATCAGAGTTTCTACATTTGCATACAACGGGGTTGCCACCTTATTTCTGACCATTGCCTGCTGTCACCATCATAACCATTAAATTTAGTTCGTATCTTGAGAAAAGAAAATACTCATTATCATGTCACATCCTAGTTTGACTGATAGAATTCTTAAACAAAACATCCAGTTTTGTTCGGGGAATGACGTATCGTAGAAACACCTGGACAAAATAGTGTACAACCGTTCCTTCCATTTTATAATCCATACTACTTACCATTTGTTAAAAATATAATTGACTGTGGCCCAGACAGCGTAGGATGCTTCATACTTTGGACAGCAGTGTTTATTTCTGTTATTTTAATCCTTCATATCCATTCTGATGCTTATTTTGCACGGCTCACGTTAAAGGAGAAAATCAATTTATCACTGTAGTTTTCCAAATCATGATTATTCTGCAGGGGTATCCCTTTAGGTTTCCAAGGGAATTGTTCATTTTGTATTTTTATTTATTGAGTTTAGAAATTACAATCCAAATTAAATGACTTACTTAAGTAAAACAAAGAACTGCAGATGCTGGAGATCTGAAAAAAAAGAAGTTGCTTGAGAAACTCAGCAGGTCTGTCGGGACAAAGCAGAGTTAACAGTCTGAGTCTGGAGACTCTTCATCAGAACTGATACTAGGTAGGGGAAAATGATATTTATGATGAAGCCGAAGTTGGGATAGGGGTGGTGGTGGGGGAAGAGGTGAGCAGGTAGGTGGAGATGGAGCCCAGGCAGAGAGACATGAAAGGGATAGGCAGTCAGAGAATTATTAATAGCAGGCTAGGATAGAAGAGAAACTGAAAAAGTGTTAATGAGTCAGTTGTGCTTAAAGCAATCCATGTCATGACAGGACCAGGGTGTGGGAGTTGAGAAAAAACAAAGAAGGGATGGAATCAGGCCTTATCGCTGACTCATTAGTACTTTAGATTGTTCAGTTGTTCAAAGCTCATGAAGTGCTGTCAAATCTCCTTTAAGAAAAACAACTCTCACAACTTTTACATGATCCAATGATATTAATTACCTTACTTGAAGTACAATTCGTGTATATCTCATGAAACCATAGACAAATATTACCAGTGATATTTAAATTTAATAATTTGCGCCGAATATGTTGATTTAGAACAAAGAACAAAAATTAGTACAGTACAGGAACAGCTGTACTGCTCACCAAGACTGCACTGATACAGGATGCCTTTCTAAACTAAAAACCGTTTGCCTCTACGTGGTGTGTATCCATATATTCTCTGCCTATTCATAGATTATACATATTCACAGATATGTCAAGATGCCTCTCAAACATTGCTATTATATCTGCCTTTGCCATCTCCTCTGACATGCATTCCAGGCACTTAACACCCTCCGTTTTTAAAATAACCTGCCTCTTACATCTCCTTAAGCTTACCCGCTTTTACCCTAAATCTGTGTTCCCAAGTAATTGAGATTTCTATTGGGAAAAAGACTCCGATTCTGCATTCTATCCATGCCTCTCATAACTTTGCAAACTTCTATCATGTCATTCCTGATCGTTCAATGTACAAATGAAAACAAAGCAACTTTGTCCAAATCCTCCTCATAGGTAATACCCTCTAAACCAGGCAATATCCTGGTAAACTGTTTCTGTACCCTCTCCAAAGCTTCCAGATCCTTCTGATGTTCCAGAACACAATAGTCCAAACGTGGCCTAACTAAAGTTCCATACAGCTGCAACAAGACTTGTCAATTTTTATACGCTATGTCCTGACTGATGAAGGCAAGCACGGCATATGCCTTCTTGACCACCTTATCCACTTGTGTTGCCACTTTCAAGGAACTGTGGACCTGTACACTTAGATCCCCCCCATAACATGATGCTATGAAGCATTTGCTTCCCTCCTGTATTAGATCTTCCGAAATGCATCACCTTGTATTTATTCAGATTAAACTCCATCTGCCATTTCTCAACCCAAGTCTCCAGCCTATTACATCCTGCTGTATCCTCTGGCAATCCGTGTCACTATCTGTAGTTCTCCAAATCTTTGTATTGTCAACAATCTTATTATCATGTAATCAACATTCTCCTCCAAATGATTTATATTACCAACAATGGGAGTCCCAGTACTGATCCCTGCAGAATGCTACTGGTCACAGATTTCCAGTCAGAAAAATACCCTTCCACCACTATTCTGTCTTTTCTATGTCTAAGCCAGTTCTGTATCTATCTTAACACCTCACTGTGGATCCCATGTGACTTCATCTTTTCTATCAGCCTGCCATGAGGGACTTTGTCAAAGGCCTTGCTAAAGTCCATATTGATAACATCCATCACACTGCCCTCATCCATCACCTTTATCACTTCCTCATAAAACTCAATCACGTTTGTGAGATACACCCATCTCACACAAAGCTAAGCTGCCTATCACTAATAAGTCCATATTTTTCCAAATGTGAGTAAATCTTATCTCTAAGAACCTTCATAGAATAATAGCATCGCTACGGCGAGGAAGGAGGCCATCCAGTCATCAAGTCCACACTGACCCTTTGAGGAACATTCCATCCAGACCCACCCCCAGACCTTGTAACCCTGAATTTCCTATGGCTACTCACCAAACCTATATATCCCTGGACACTATGGGCAATTCAGCATGGCCAATTTACCTAACCTGTACATCTTTGGACTGTGGGAAGAAACTAGAGCACCTGGAGGAAACCCACACAGACACAGGGAAAATGTGCAAACTCCACACAGACAGTCACCTGAGGGTGAATTGATCCTAGGTCCCTGGCACTGTGAGTGAGCGGTGGTAACCACTGAGCCACCATGTCACCCAATAATCTTCTCCAATAATTTCCCTATCTCTGTTGTAATGCTCACCAGCCCGTAATTTCCCGGATGATCCTGTTGCCCCTCTTAAACAAAGCATGAACATTGACTATTCTCCAGTCCTTTGGGTCCCCTCCTGGGACTAAAGAGAATAAAAGATTTCATACAAAGCCCCAGCAATTTCCTCATCTGCCTCCCTCGACGTTCTGAGATAAATCCCATCAGATCCTGGGAGCTTGTCTACTTTAATGTTTTTTGAAATACCCAACACCTCCTATTTTTTTACATTTACATACCCCAGAATATCAATGTACCCCTGTCAAGACTCACCATCTACCATGTCCTTCTTCATTGTGAATACCAATACAAAATATTCATTAAGGACCTCACCCATGTCCTCCAGCTCCAAGCATAAATTCGTTCCATTGTCCGAGCGTGGACCTACCTTTTCCCTAGCTGCCTTCTTGCTCCTTATATATGTATAAGACACCTTGGGATTTTTTAAAATACTGTTTGCCAAAGGCATTTCATGGTTGCTTTTGGCCCTCCTAATTCCTTGTTTGAATTCATTCCTTCTTTCTTTGTATCCTTTGAAGGATCTGTCTGTCTTCAGCACCTGGTGTGAATCCCAGTCAATGTTAGGAAAGTTAAAACCACCTACTAAAACAACCCTATTATTTTTACATTTTTCCATAATCTGTCCACATATCTGTTCTCCTAACACACACTGGCTGTTGGGATGCCTGGCGTACAATTCCATCAAAGTGATTGCACCCTTCCTGTTCCTGAGCTCTACACATATAGCCTTGCTGGATAAGCTCTCAACAGTGTCCTTCTTCAGTATGGCTGTGATATTCTCCCTTATCAGAAATACAATTCTCCCATCTCTTTTATATCCTTCTGTATATTTGTTACAAAAAATATACTTGGCATTCCCTGCAGTTGTAGAAACAAACAAAAGCCTTTCTTAGGACAATATTTACATTCATTGGATGCAATGGGAGAATTGGATAACAAATGGACCCTCTTTGTACCTTGGCAGAAAGACCTTAGACAGTGGTCTTTCCCCACAGCTGCCCAAGCTTTACTGTGTACCTTAGCACATAGTCCTGAATCTTGGAATGTGCCTGTTTGCAACACTTGGTCGGGGTCAATTCTTTCAACTGGAAGACTAGAAACTTTCAGACAGACCAAAAAGTGTCTTTCACTGAATTGATGGCCCTCCAGGCACAGTTGAAGTTTGTTTCGATGTGTGTTCCGGGGAACGGACCGTAGAGCATGATGGAGCTGCCCGGGACGGACCTTGACAAAAATCATTGCATCTCTCTCCAGAATTCTTTTGCAAAGGCACATTCCAGAAGGTGGTGTGTGACACTGTGCCCCCACCCAACAGCCATGTTGAGGTCAGAGTGTGGTGGCGCTGCAAGTCGGGACATGCATGAAGGATCTCACATGTAGTGCCCGTCTCACCACCAGCCAAACTATATCTTGGTGCTTGTTGGAAAGTTCTGGTGATGAGGCATTCTGCCAAATGACTTTGACAGCCTGCTCAGGAAACCACCCAACAAGATCAACCCTCTGCTTTTCCAGCAGGGTCTCAAGGACACTATTGCTGATCACTGCCTGATGGCCTGTTGGCCAATTCGCCTGAAACAACTAAATCGCAGAACGTTAAACTGCCAGTACTGTCCTTCTCTCAACCAAGTCTCCATAATAGCTACAAAACCCTTGTTATATGTATTAATCCAAGCTCTAAGTTTACCTGCCTTGCCTGTCATACTCTTTGCATTAAAATAAATATAATCAAATCGCCAGTCCTGCCACGTCCAATAACCTCTCCCAGTTTATTCTTCCTCTTAGTCTTACCTTAGTCTCTGACTCCTCCTGGGTCATTTTACTTGTTGACCTACTGCCCTGGTTCCACCCCCCTGCCACACAAGTTTAAATCCTCCCAAGGTCACTAGCAAACCTTCCTGTCAGAATATTGGTGTTCCTTCAGTTTTGGTGCAATCTGTTCTTGTCCAGCTCTCACCTGCCCTGAAAGATATACCAATGATCCACATCCTCCACCAGCTCTTTAGCTACATATTTAACAGTACCATCTTCATATTCCTAGACTCATTGGTGCGTGACACAAGTAATCCTGAGAATACAACACTAGAGGTCCTAATTTTCAAATTCCTACCTAACTGCCAAATTCCTTTTGAAGGACTCCCTTTGAAGGACACTTCAATCCTCCTGCACTGCCTGCCCAAGCTTGCTCATCTTTCTGGTGGTCAGCCGACCCTTCTATGTCTATGTAGTCCAAACTGTTGGTGTGACCAGCTCACTAAACATGCTACCCACAACATTCTCGGCCTCATGGATGCTCCATAGTGAGTCCATCTGCAGCTCCGGGCACTCAATGTAGCAAATCAGGACCTACAGCTGAACACACTCCTTGCGTGGATAGTCAGTATGGACACTGGGAGTGTCCCTGATTTCCCACGTACTGCAGGAGGAGCATGCCATAGGGCAAAGTTCTCCTGCCATTTCAGACCTTATCAACTAATCAACCTTATTAATTACATCCAATAATCCAGGAAAAGATTACACAACCTTACTCACTTGTCACCAGACTCTGATCTTTCACTCCTGATCTCTATTTAAAGTAGATTACAACTACAAAAAGTAAATACTTTCTCTAGACACTATTCACTCTGTCTACAAACCTGGTTCCTGAGTAGCCAAGTCTATGACACTTTTTGAGTTGAGAAGTTACCTCAGGACGCTCACCCCTAGATTCAGCTCCATGTTTGCTCTGACTGACCCTGCTCATCTGGTACTTATCCTGCTGTCACTGTACAAATCTGGATTTGATCTCCTTTGCTCTGCTGTTGCTGCTGTCACTGCTCAGATTGATCAACTCCTACAATTCTTGTCGTACATGATACTGCAGAAAGCAATATGATAAAATTCAACTTATACATTTGAAGTATCATTAGAAAACTTGCTGAACAACAATGCAGGGGAAGTAAATTCATCACCAATATTCTTAAGTAGCTCTAGCACAGTAACTAGTTGTCAACTTCATTGGGTTGCTATTCATGCAAATGTGAATAAAATAAGACGTGAATTTCTTGATGCCTTGCCATGTCTCAGTGCCTCTTGATTAAAGTGACAATTCAAATGTGGCCAGTTTGGAATGTTTCACGTGGGTTACCTGGACTTGATAGCAGCCAATTTAGGTCATATTGACTCATTGTCTCATATAACTTTACAGCAGATAAGGATGCCATTTGGTCCATCGTGTCCATACCAGTCAATATACAACATTTTACATTAATCCCATTTTCCAGCTTTTGGCCCATAGCCCCAGAGGCCATGGAAATACAAGTGTATATTTATATATCACTTAAATGTTGTGAGAGTTTCTGATTCAACCACACTTTCAGACAGTGAGTTCCAGACTCCTATTTACCATCTGGGTGAAAAACATTCTCTTCAATTCGCATCTTGACCTTTTACCCTTTACCTCAAATCTTTGTCCCCTGGTTTGAAACTTTTACTAGCGGAAAATGTGGCTTCCTATCCATCCTATTTATATCCCTTCTAATCCTATACACCTCTATCAGGTCCCATCTCAACCTTTGCTGCTGCAAGGAAACCTACCCTAGCCTATTCAAACTTTCCTCATATGTCTGGCCCCCTTAGCCAGGCAATGCCCTGGTAAATCTCCTTTGCACCTTCTTCAGTGGTGTTATATCCTTTTTAGACAGTAGTGACCAGAACTGCATGCAATACTCCAGGTGTGACCTAACCAACATTTTATACAGTTTCAGCACAACCTCCTTATTGTTGAATTCCATGCCTAGGTTAATAAAGGCAAATATCCCCTATGCCTTCATAACAACCTTATCTACCAGCCCTGCTTCCTTCAGAGATTTGTGGGTATGCACACCAAAGTCACTCTGATCTTCACAATCTTCCAGGGTTCTATCATTCATAATGCAATCCCTTGCCCTGTTGGCCCTCCCTGAGTGCACTACCTCACACATTTCCAGGTTGCATTCTCCATGCCACTCTCCTTCCCACCTGACCAGCCCATTGATAAATTCCTGCAGTTTATGTTTAATCTCCTCATTATTACCACCTTAACAATTTTCAAGTTATCTGTAAACTTCTTGATCCTACTCCCTATATTTGAATCAAAATCATTCATTTACACTGCAACCTACAAAGGCCCCAGCACCAAACTCTGCAGAGCTGCAGTAGCCACTCATATACTAACCATTGTCATTAGGGTTCAGAATATAATGGTTATTCTATTAATAAAGTGAACTTCAGCTTTATCGGTTTTAATTTAATCAGGTTTTTACCAAGCATGACTGATGTTTGATGTTTGATTTATTTATTGTTACATGTATTTTGCTACAAAATACAGTGAAAGTGTTGAATTGTGTCACCACTCTCTGGCTCCATCTTAAAACACAGAAAAATAAACCAAAACATAGAACATACAGGTAGAAAAATAAAGAAATAAAGAAAAAGTGATCAACTCTACAGTCCTTTTAGTTAAGTGCTTTGTGAGGGGCCATGAGCCTGATAGCCAGGCACAAGTCCCCTTCACTACACTGGAACGTAAGTCGCCACTCTTTGGTGCCAACACACCTCCACTATGCCCCCTGCTGTGTTCTCACTGGACCTCGCCAACACAAATGCCACCAATGCTGCTGGGTACTGTACCAGGCCAAATCCGACTCCGCCACCACCCTAAGCCTGCTTTGGGCTCACCTTGCCCATGCAGTGTATGCCGATGCCTCCGGGTCTTGCACTGGGCTCAAATCCGCCTCCGCTGCTGCCTCCAAGAGTCAGCACTAGAGGCAGACACCTATTGGTATTTTTTGTTATACGTTGAAGCTTATTTCTAAGATTTATTGGACTTTAAAGAAAGGAACTAACATTTACTGACTTGATGCAATCATCCGGATAGAGAGCCTTAAAATTAAATTTGCTTAGTCTGAATGGAACGTAATGACAAAGATTAATCCAGGTTGTGGTATTTAACTATATGCGTTCTTTGCATCTATTCTGTTAAATTAGGCACTATTTTTCTCTTCATTCATTCATTTATGCCACTGTTGTGTAACATTTCAACTTTTTAAACGCAGAACATATATGCAATACAATTAATTTGTCATTCACTGTAAATTCTTGTTAACTATAACTTGCCGATTTATCCTTCCAATTATTCATCCCATGTTGTTTGGTCTTAGACTCCGAAATAACAGGACCCATGTTTTAAAAAAATGTAGTGAAAAATTCTATTAAAAACATGACCATATCTTCAGATGCATCATATATAATCTCAGATTACTTTCATTATTGTCAAGCCATTGTACCCTGAGCAATGAAAGAATCATTACTGTGACAAAACACTCCTAAAATGTGTAAGTTTAAGTCATTCTATCAAGTGGCATTGAAATTATTCTGAAAGGAACTATATGCAAAAAGGAAGTTTAAATTTCTGTTTCAACTGTAATGTCTTAATTTTTAGTTGTCGATGTGACACTTCTTCTCTACTATATCTTTACCACAGTGTAAAAATGCATAAAACTTTGCTGTCAAAGTGGCGAAGGATCTACGAAAGCAACTAAGATGCTATCAATGTCTCAGTAGGTAGCAAAGAAACTATGGCTTCTCATAACATTACTTAAATGAATTGTCCACATGTCACTTATCCTTATGTGATTTCATGCTCCTCTCTCATACTCAATCTCACAAAATATAGTCCTCAATCAAGTGAACATATTCCATTAAGCTCACTAATAGCATTAATAACAGAATGCGGCACAGTACAGAAGGCGGAGGGAGAAGTAGCTCCCCAGCCATTTTAAATTTGTCAAGTACAGAGGAAAAGGCATTGGGGATCATTGGATTTCTTTGTGCATGCCCAGAAAGAAGAGGCAGCAGAGCTACCTGCTGACAGAATTAAATATTAGTCATCCGAAACCATCTGGCACTCAGTTACTATGACTTTATTTCAGCACTGAGTGAAATATTATTATCTTAATAATGATATTTTGCAACACTTTGACCTTGCCAATACTAATTCATGTCTTTAATTTCAGAGGAGACTTTCATGCATGAAGCAGGATTTGTTGGTGTTCATGGATGACCATTCTTCATAGAAACTGAGCTTTTCTAAGAGTTCATTATTACAGGACTCGTACATACTCTGCAACTGCCCAGATAGCCACACTTTGTAGACATCTAAAGATTCATACTTTACTCACGAGCATGGAAGACTGGCAGTCTGTAGACAGCAGTGGAATTTGTTGGTTAAGGAGCTTTAATGAATTGATGCAGTGAATTTTATAAAGGGTGCACAGTTGCCACTGTTCATCAGTGGTGGAAGGAGTGAACATTGAAGATGTTAGGAGGGGTGCCAATGAGTGTAATACCTTCTAATATTTTTTTCTTCTTCACAAACGGCCAAGGTCCATGTACAGCAACTTCCGGAATTGGAGGTCAATGCATTGATCTGCATTGAGATGCCGATAGCCGTGCTTGGAAGGTCATGGTAGGTGCATGTGCAGCTTACAGGGAACATCACTGCCAATCAAGTGGTCTTGTTTGTTCCGGGGTTGGCATCAAAATTCTTGAATGCTATTGAAACTGCATTCTGAGTTTTTTTTTGGAGTTTTTGGAGTTTTTGCAGCATGGAAAGGTGTCCTTCCACCCATCATGTCTATGCTGGTTATCCAGGCAAGTGGGCAATATTCAATCACACCCGTGTGTTGTAGATGGTGGACAGGTTTTAGGGAGATGTGAGGCGAGTTCCTTTCTGCAGAATTGTAAAAATCTGGCCTCAGTATTTATGTGTCAGGTCTAATTCAGTTGTTTTGGTTCAATGAAAACACTCAAGACGTGTATAGTCAGGGACTCAATGATGGCAATGTCATTCAATATTAAGGAGCTGTGGTAGATTTTCACTTGTTGGAGATGATCATTGCCTGTACTTTGTTGGAATGAATGTTAATTGTCAGTTAGTCCAAGCTTGAACATTATCCAGGTCATTCTGCATCAAGACTGCTTCTGGATCAGACTAGGCTCAATAATTCTGAAAATTGATGATTGCACAACAAACATCACCAATTCTGAGATTACAGTGGAGGCAAGATCATTGATAAAACAGAATGAGACCATTGAGAAAAAAGTTTGGCCTAGGACACTAGCCTGAGAAACTCCTTTAGTGTTGGCTTCTAGCTAAGATGATTGGCCTCTAACAACCACAAATATTTTCCTTTATGTCAGCTCGAACTATAACCAGTGCGGGCTTTCCCCTCAAGTCCCACTGATTGCAGATTTACTAGGGCTCCTTGATCCCTCATTCAGTCAGGATTTGCCTTTGTGTCAAGGACGGTCATCTTCACTTCCCCTACATATTCAAATCTTTTGTCCATGTTTACATCAAGGCTGTAATGATTGCAGAAGCTGGCAGAACCAGAATGAAGCATCAGTGAGCAGGTTATTGTTGAGTAAGTTACACTGGAATTTCACGCATTATGTCGTTAGAGTCATACGGCACAGAACCAGAACCTTCGGTCCATCTTGTCCATGCCAACCAAGTTTCCCAAACTAAACAAGTCCCATTTGTTCGCAACTTCCATCTCTTTGCTAATAATTGTGAGTATACTGCCAGATTAGATTTGTCCTGCACTTTGTGCACAAAACATACTTGGACAATTTTCCACACGGTTTGGTGAATGATAGTATAGTAACTGTGCTGAAAGAGTATGGCTGGGGGTGCAGCTAGTTCCAGAGAACAAGTCTTCAATACTATTGTCACAGTGTTTTCAGGACCAATGATATTTACAGTATTCAGTGCCTTTAGCCATTCCTTGATATTCGGGGTGGGGGGGTATGGCTGGGTGAATTGAATTGGCCGAAGACTGGCAACTGTGATTCACCGAATGTCAGGAGGAGGTAGTGGTGGATTGTCTGCTTTGACTTCTGGCTCCAGATGCTTGCAAGTACTTAAGCTTTGCCTTTTGCATTAAAATTAAGCTGGGCTTCCCTTGTTGAGGTTGGGAATATTTAATGACCTTTTCTCTTCAAGTAAATTGCTGAACTGTCTACCACCATTCACAACTGGATGTTGCATCATTGCAGAGGTTGGATCTGATCCACTAGTTATTGGATCACTTACCTCTGTCTGTCATTTACTGCAGCATCGCTTGGTCAAGTTGCTCGATGCTGTTACTTCACCAGGTTGACACATCATTCTTATGTATGCCTGCTGTTGTTCCTAGTATGTGCTCCTGCATTCTTGATGGAACCAGCATGGGGTCATGTCAAGCCATGAGTTTATATAATGTTGTTGAATACATTCTGCTACTTCTGATCTCCCACAATGCCTCATGGATGCCTAGTTTGGAGTTGCTAGATCTTTGTGAACTCTTTCTTATATAGCATAGTGGTGGTGTAAAGGCAGGGCTTTAACAAGAATAATGTGCAGTGGTTTCCCCTAGTGTCCAGGAACGGGTAGGATAGGTGGATTAGTCATGGTCAATGTGGAGTTAGGATTCAATGGCCTCTATCTGCACTGTAGGGATTTGATGCTTCTATTCTATTCTATGATTGTAAAAGTACTGTCATGGATAAATACATATGCTATAAGCAGATTGTTCTGGATGAGGACACATACATTTGCCCTGTTGTTGGGTCCCTCACCATGTAGTGCAGTACATTCCAGCAACAGTGTTTTTTAGGATTCAGCCAGCAGAGTCAGTAGTGGTGCTACCAAGCCATGCTTACATAGAACATAGAATAGTACAGCACAGTACAGGCCCTTCGGCCCACGATGCTTGTTGATCAATATTGAACTCCCCAACCCAAAATATGTTCTATTCGAGTCATAGAGCACGGAAACAAACCCTTCAGTCCTACTCATCCATGCCAGCCAGATATCCTAGATAAATCTAGTCCCATTTTCAAAAAATGAGGCCTTGTCAGGGAATTGAACCCGAGACCTCTCGCATGTCAACGATGGACAAGGCCCTAAGTGAGGATCGCACCCCTAGACCAGCATATTGTTAAGAATTAGAGCTCCAAAGTAGTATGGACTGATCAGACTTTGAATTCCAGCATAATTTTATAAAACCAAGGCCTGTGGATGCTGGAGATTCTGAAACAGAAAGTGCAGGAATTTCAATGTGTGTTTTTTAAGAGAGGACTGCAGCAACCAACAGATGACTTGGAACTTAAATTCAGTGATTGTCTGGCTAAGTCCTCTTTCAACTCATGGAATGTCACACCTCTATACAGTCGGGCAACCTTCAAACAGAAAGTAAATACTGCCACCATTGAAGTGAGAACAAATGAATTTCAATTAATCCACAAATCTAAAAAATTTGAAATCAACTGCTTACACAGCGCACCAACCTTGTCACATCTTCCAATGTAAAGGCTGAAGCATTCTACTATCAATTCTTCAAGAAAGCCTCAGAGACTGATCTGAAGATTTTTAAAAAACTTTTGGCTGTTTTTGGACTCACTTCTTATTCCTAACGTGTTTCCAGGTTTTGCACTTTTTTTCATGCTTAGTAACTAATTAAGTCACTCGTTCATTAATTCCAAGAAGGATCCTAGTAACACAAATTAATTTGTTCTGAGATAAAGATATTTGCAAGAAGAAAGATCCTTTTTGAATTACCTTTGTTGAGACTAACCGGGGTAATGGGTAATGAAGGAAGGAGTTTATCCTCTTCACTGGGGAACTTAATGATTTGGGAAACACTGTCTGGAAATGTAATGAATTGGGGAATATCGCCTAGGGACTGGTCATAATAAATTGGGGTCATGTCCACAATTTCAACACACAGATGAAATGAAAGAATTAGAGTCAGTAAATTATCACATTGAAACCAATTTTAAAGAAAAGAAACAAAAGGTTTTCTTGAATTTGTACAGCTACAGTACAGAAATGTCAAAACTACCTACCATCATTAGGGAAGCTTCATTTGAGAATTTAAAAGTCCTGTCCCTCAAACAATCCAAAGATTTAATGAGGCATTTTGGATTAGAAATTTGCTCAAAAGCTATAAAAACTGACATTTCAAAAGGGATGGACAATGACTTACTGGGAGAAACTGAGAACTATTGGTATGGATGAGTTGGACCAAAGGATCAGTTTCCATGCTGTACATGTCTATTGACTCTACAACTATGAAACTGAGGGGTAAAGACAGGGATATTAAAATTGGAACGGAGTGATTAACATTTCAAGAAAAGCAAACACACAGGAAAGATACAGAGAAAGGAAAGAGAAAAGTGGGATATTCTTCGGAGGGTTGGTGCATATTCAATGGACTGAACGGCCTCTATCTGTGCTGTAGCGGTTCTATGATTGCCGAGATCAAATGAGAAAGACTGAGAAAGAGGAAAGAGAGAAATGTGAAAGAAAGAACAAGGAGAGAACATTTCATGAAAAATAGCAGAAAAAGGAATTTGAACTAAATCAGCTTGAGTTCATAGAATCCCTACAGTGTGGAAACAGGCCCTTTGGCCCAACAAGTCCACACCAACCCTCACAGCACCCGCCCAAACCCATCCCCCTATAACCCACCTAATCTACACATCCCTGAACACTATGGGAAATTTAGCATGGCCAACTCACCTAGTCTGCACATCTTTGGACTATGGGACAAAACCAGAGAACCTGGAGGAAACCCACACAGACACAGGGAGAATGTGCAAGCTCCACACAGTCAGTCACCCAAGGCTAGAATTGAACCCAGGTCCCTGGTGCTGTGAGGCAGCAGTGTTAACCACTGTGCCACCATGCCACCCCTTTGAGGGTGTACTGTGTTGCATGAAGACACCACTGGCACAGATTTCAAGATGGAGGCCACTCAGTTTACTCATTTATTTCCTATATTTCAGTAAGCAGAAGCGGTAGCCTTCTTTATTACTTTAGAGTAGTTAGCACAGCAGTCAGAGTAGTCAGCTCAATGTCTGTTGTGTCAATGCTATGCTTTTTAAGAGGTTACTTTGTCCTGATTTTTTTGGAGAGAGGTTATAAGGCAGAGGTAAACAGTTTGGGATTTTGTTTAACAGCCTGAATAGGTGTGGCCAGCTCTCACAGGATTTCGGACTTTGGTTTTTCAGTGACATCAGAAGCTATTAGGGTCCAACAGAATTGGAAACTTCAGTGAATATCTCATGGCTGTTTCTCTGAATTTTCTCTTTCAGTACAGCAGTTGGGAAGTCATGTTGAGATTGTACAGGATATTGGTGAGGCCTGTTCTGGAAAACTGTATCCAGTTCTGATCACCCAGTTATAGCAAGGATATTATTAAGCTGGTGAGGGTTTAGATGAGATTTACCAGGACGTTAAACAGAAGTTGCTGGAAAAGCTCAACAGGTCTAGCAGCATCTGTGAAGAAAAAAAATCAGAGTTAACGTTTCCGGTTCAGTGACCCTTCTAACTCTGATTTTTTCTTCACAGATGCTGCCAGACCTGCTGAGCTTTTCCAGCAACCTCTGTTTTTGTTCTTGATTTACAGCATCTGCAGTTCTTTCGGTTTTTACCACGATGTTGCCGGGTATGGAAGGTTTGAGGTATAAAGAAAGGCTGGAAAGGCTGGGACATTTTTCACTGGAGTGTAAGAGGTGAGAGGCGACCTTATAGAAGCTTATGAAATAATGAGAAGTATAGATAGAGTAGTTGTCTTTTTCCTAGGATAGGAGATTTCAAGACTAGGGGGCACATTTTTAAGGTGAGAGGAGTGAGTTTTAAAAAGACATGAGGAGCAAATTTCTTTACACAGAGGGTGGTTTGCATTGGAATGAACTTCCTGAGGAAGTGGTGGATTTAGGTACAATTATAACATTTAAAAAGCATTTGGATAAGTACATGGATAGAAAAGATTTGGAGGGATATTGGCCAAGAGCAGGCAGGTGGGACTAGTTTAGTTGGGATTATATTCGGCATGGACTGATTAGACTGAAGAGTCTGTTTCAGTGCTGTATGACTACGTTTTTGACTCCTGAATGGAATAACTGAATGTAAGAATCTGTGTCTGAATTTTCCTTTTTGCCAAGGGCTGTGTTTCTGGCATGTCACCATATTGGAGTAGTTAATTAGTAACAGTTACTGTACCTATTATTCTGTTAAATTTTCGAATAGAGGTAAGTTGTTCTAAATTCCTGTTTCTTTGGTGTATTTTACTTACATTGTTTAAATATATTGTGTTTTGCTTAATGTCAAGTCATTTGACCAGTTGCACTGCATCTGGAATGGACACTATATATTTGTCTTTAAAATAAGAAAAGTTAGGGTCTTCTACCTTCTTAAAATATTTTGAGGGGGTCTGGTCTGGTTCATAACACTCTCCTAAATATTACTCAGTAAGTTCACAGGGAAAGCTTTCACGAGGTTCATTCCCTTTCGCCTGAGAAATGTGCCACTGATTGTGAGCTGGTTCAAAAAGAAGAGTATGTCAACTTGAGGCTGTAGTTTGTGCCTGTGTTGAATGATTAAAATATCTGTGCTCTCAGAAAACGTTGGACTAGACATCCCTAGAAACTGAAATGTTTAAGCAAGTTTATTTTGACCATTGGTAGGGCACTTTAAACAGAAATCATGCACTGAAACCTCTCTGAAATAGTTCAAAAATCTTCATTCCCCTCCCACTAGGAATAAATTTTGAAAAACAGAATGACTGGGTCCAAGCAGATAGCCACATTGGCTAGTGAATAGGAGCTGATCCACAAACCCATATCTCCAAAGAAACCTTCCCCTAGTCAGCCTCAACCAAGGATAGGTGGGGACAGTAATAGGAGACTGAACTCCCATGAGAGACAGACAGACAGAGAGAGAGAGAGATAGAGAGAGAGAAAGAGAGAGAGAATGAGGAAGCTCTCCTCTGAAAAGAAAGGGTAGTGTTCAGTTAAAAGATGAGGCCAATAAACCTCTGTGCTTTAACTACTAAAGCAAAGTTGTTGGAGGCTATGCAAAAAGACAGTGAGATATAGAAAATTAAAAAAGAGGTGCAGAAGTAGGCCATTTGGCCCTTCAAGCCAGCACCACCATTCAATATAATCATGGCTGATCATGCAATCTCAGTATCCCATTCCTGCCTTCCCCCCCGCATCCCCCCCCATACCCCTTGATCCTTTTAGCCACAAGGGCCACATCCAGCTCCCTTTTGAATTTATCTAATGAACTAGCACCAACAGCTTCCTGTGGGAGAGAAATCCAAAGATTCACAACTCTCTAAGTGAAGAAATTCTTCCTCAGCTCAGTCCTGAATGGCTTACCCCTTGTTCTTAGACTGTGACCCCAAGTACTGGACTTCCCCAACATTGGGAACATTTTTTGCGTAACTAGCCTGTCCAGTCCCATCAGGATTTTACATGTCTCTTTAAGATCCCCCTTATTCTTCAAAATTCTAGTGAGTACAAGCCCAGCTGATCCAGTCTTTCCCCATATGTCAGTCCTGCCATCCCAAGAATCAGTCTGGCGAACCTTCACTGGACTCCCTCAATAGCAAGAATGTCTTTCCTCAGACTAGGAGATCAAAACTGCACACAGTGCTCAACGTATGACCTCACCAAGGCCCTGTATAACTGCAGCAAGACTTCCTTACTCCGATACTAATTGCAATACTGAAGTTTGGAATCCTGTCTTGAAAATACAGGTGTAATGAGGCTGGTAATTATCTGAAGCCAATGTTTATGGACAGGGAAGGGAGGATGGTCACTGCCCATAAAGTGTGCCCTGATGCCCACATTGGAGGGCAGGAGGGGCATGTGTTGAGCTGGAGTCACTAGGTAAACACTCTTATTTTGTGTAGAGAATTGTCACAATCTAGTTTCTATCCAACAGGTAGCAGCATGGGAAACTGTATATTTCTGGGATTAACTAAAACTGACATGCTAATGAATATAAACTGATATAAATTGGCTTCTCACCACTGAGTAGCAGGATTCTTATATAGACATTGAGCATTTTGATGGAAGATGAGACCACTTGCTCTTGACTTCGAGAGTCTTATTACTGCCTATCTAATCTTACTTTCCCAAATTTTTTATCATTGCATATGTTGTTCAAGAGCAAAGAAGTTTCTGTCCACTGCCACAAACTTGCAAATGGGGAGCGCACCACAATCCATCCGCTAGTGGTTCTGCAAGGTACAGTAGGGATATATTGGAGCTAGCTCATGAAATTCTAATGGCTAAGCATGTCGGTGCATAGAATCCCCAAGCTTGCCTCAACCAGCATTTGTACTGGCCAAAGCTCCACATACCATACAAGTAAGGTATTATAGAACATGTCACAGCTGACAGGTTGTGGGAAAAACTTAACCTTAACCTATGATTTCTGTGCTGGATTTTGTGGAAGCATTCATCAAGGTATCAGTGGCTTGTGTGAAAACCCCTGCCCGAAGCAAAAAGGGCTTCCAGTATATCTTTACCTGCCTTAATGTAGGTACCTGTTTCCCAGAGCTTTGATTGGATCTGATTGGAATTGTTTTTGCTCTATAACTTGCTTGGTGAATCTCTAGGAAGTGATTAAGGTATTTACTATTCTTAAAATTACAACATTATATTAATTTTAGCACCAATATGTGTACAATGTATAAAAGGCAATATACATCAGAGATTTGGGGAGGCAATAACCTAGTGGTGTTATCGCTGAACTGTTAATCCAGACACCCAGCTAATGTTCTGGGGACCTGGGTTTGAATTCCGCCATGCCAGATGGTGATATTTGAATTCAATAAATATCTGGAATTGAGAGTGTAATGATGAACGTGAATCCATTGCTGATTGTTGGAAAAACCCCTTTGGTTCACTAATGTCCCTCAGGGAAGGACACTGCTGTCCTTACCTGGCCTGGTGTACAAGTGACTCCAGATCCACGGCAATGTGGTTGACTCACAACTGCCCTCTGGGCAATTAGGGATGGGCAATAAATGCTGGCCTAGCCAGCAATGCTCTCATCTTGTGAATAAATAAAAAGATTCATGTAATTAGGATGGCAGTTCAGGTGTTGTGTTAAGGTTGCAGCATGTGATCCAGGGCATACACCTCTGCAGTAAATGTTTAAAGTTTGAGCAGCTTTAGCTCACAGTTTTTGAACTGCAGGCTGAACAATTGATACTGTAATGCATCAAAGAGGGTAGAGGTTACCAGGATTACCAAATGCTGGTGGAGGCAAGGTTGGGGATTCTGTGTATCGACATGCTTAGCCATTGGAATTTCATGACCTAGCTCCAATATATCCCTACTGTACCTTGCAGAACCACTAGCAGATAGATTGTGGTGCGCTCCCCATTTGTAGGTTTGTCGGGGTGGATACTGGATACTTTTTTTTATAATAAGGCAGTCATACCACTTTGGTTAGTCTTCTGATTTGGTCAGTGCTCAGGGACAGGAATGTGTAACAAAAAAAAAAGTTACTGGAAAAGCTCAGCAAGTCTGACAGTCCAGTGACCCTTCCTCAGAACTGGGATGTGTGACTGTGAGGGAGATAAAGTAAAGCACAGAAGCACAGGAATGTCAGTCTCTGGAACTCTTGAATAGGTTTGAGCTTATCTCAACTTGTTTGGCTGAGAATCGGGGCCATACGTTAGATGTGCAAGCTACTGAAGTTAGGGATTGAGGAACTCATCAGCCATGACTGAATGGCGGAGCAGACTCGATGGGTCGAATGGCCTAATTTCTGCTCCTATGTCTTATGATCTTATGGGTTCAACAAGTAATGCAATTGTAGTAGATGACAGCACATTGAGGGGAATTGACACCATTCTCTACAACAAAGCGTAAGCAATCATATGGCTGTGTTGCCTGCCCAATTTTGAGGTTTGGGACAGTCCAGTGGTTATGGTCAGTGATGGCACCAATGACTTTGGTAGAACACGGAAGTAGATCCCACATAGAGAATATGAGGAGCTAGACACTAAATCGAAAAACATAGTTTCTAAGGTTATAATCTTTGGATTATCACCTGAGTCTTGTGCAAATTGGTGTAGAATGCATAAAATTAGACAAATCAATACAAAATCTAGTGTGGGAATTTGGATTTTGCTTCATGGGCAATTTGTAGTAGCAACCATAATATTATGATCTCAACAAAGGAACTGAGGGCATTGTTTCTAAATTTTCAGATGACAGAAAAGTGGAGGCACAGGTATGTGTTGAGGAAGTGAGGAGGCTGCAAAAGCAATTGGACAGGCTAGGAGAGTCTTCAGAGAAGTGTCACATAGAATACAATATGGGAGAGTGTGAAGTTATGCACTTTAGCAGGAAGAATAGAGGTGTAGACTTTTTCTTTAAAACAGGGAAAGGCTTTGGAAATCTGAAGCACAATTGGACTTGATAGTCATAGGTCAGGATTCCCTTAAGTTAACGTGCAGGTTCAGTTGGCAGTTGCACTGTTAACATTCATTTCAAGAGGTCTAGAATGCAACAGCAGAAATGTATGCCGAGGCTGTATAAGGCTCTGATCAGACTGCATTTGGAATATTGTGAGCAGTTTTAATCCCCATACCTAAGGAATGATACGCTCGCCTTGGATTGGTTCGGAGGTGGTTTACAAGAATGATTCCAGGGATGAAGAGTTTGTCATTTGAGGAGCAGTTCAGGATTCTGGATTTGTACACAATGGTGTTTAGAAGGAAGAGGAGGGATCCGATTGAAACTTACAGAACCTTGAGAGGCCTGGATAGAGTGGATATGGAGATGTTAGCTGGAGAGACCAGGACCCAAGGGCACAGCTTCAGACTGAAGGGATTATTCTTTAGAATTAAGATGAGGAGGAATTCCTTCAGCCAGAGGATAGTTAATTTGTGGAACTCATTGCTACAGTGGCCTGTGGAGACTAAGTCATTCAGTGTACTTAAGACAGAAATGGATAGCTTCTTGATTGGTAATGGGGATCAAGGGTTAAGGAAGAAGGTTGGACAATAGGGCTGAACAACATGTCAGCCATGACAGAGCAGATTCGATGGGCTGAATGACAATTCTGCTCCTGTATCTTAAGGTCTTATGGGCTGAATTTTACATTCAGTTTGAAAGGGAGAAGATTGGGTCTAAGATTAGTATTTTAAACCTACATAGGGCAACTATGACAGCATGAAAGTGGAGCCTGCTCTTGTGAAGTTTAATACTACACTAAGTAACACAGACACATATGCAAGCATTGAAAGAAATATTTCAGAATACTCAGAATAAGTATATTTCTATAAAAAAAGAAAATTTCTAAAGGGAGGACTTATTACCTGTGATTAACCAACGTAGTTAGGGAAAGTTTCAAACATAAGGAATAAGCCTATAGCTGTTCAAAGCTGAGTGGCCTGGCAGATGATTGGCCAGAGTATAAAGAATGGCAGAGAATTGGTTTAAACTAAAATGCTAATCCAGGAGGAACAAATTAGAGTACAAGAAGTAAAACAAAAGTAAGGAAAGGGTGTCTTCATCCTCTAGAGAAGCAGAATGTAGAGTGAACAGTAGATATAAAGGAAATGGCAAATGAAATTAACAAATATTTTGCTTCACTACGGAGTATAAAAATAAATTCCAGTGAGAACAATAAGAGTAGGAAGGGAGAGAAAGATTTAGCAAAATTATAATCATCAGGAAAGTGATACTTAACAAAATGACAGAGCTGCAAGTTGACAAGTAATCAGATCCAGACAGCTTTCATCCGAAGGTCTTAAAAGTGGTGGCTAATGAGGTTTATTCATGTTCATTTTCCAAGATTCTCTAGTCTCAGCGAAGAATCCAGTGGACTGGAAAGTGGCAAATATGAGTAGTCTGGTCAAGAAAGGAAGAAGGCAGAAAACAGGAAACAATAGGCTAATCATTTTGATGTCCGTAATGGAAAATGTGTTAGAGTTGATCATTAAAGAGATTATGACTGTACCTGTTAGAACAACATAAGGTGGTTGGGAAGAGCCAACATGATTTCATTAAAGAGAAGCCATGCTTAGCCAATTTGTTGGAGTTCTTTGGTGGAATATCATTCACCGTTAATAAAGGAGAGTCTGTACATGTACTACATTAGGGTTCCAGAATTCATTTGATAAGGTACCACACCAAAGGTTATTGCAGAAAATAATGATGTTGGGTGTAACATATTGTCACAAATAGAAGATTGGCCGGCTGGCAAAAAAAAACAATACTTGCATAAATAGGTCTTTGTCTGATTGGCAGAATATGGATAGGGAAATTCCACAGGTGTCTGTTCTAGGGCCTCAACTTTATACAATTTACATCAATAACTTAGATCGAGCTAATGAAGGCATGGTAGCTATATTTGCAGACAATGTCAAGATCGGTAGGAAAGTATGTTGTAAAGCAGATATAAGATGTTGCAGGTGTATATGGACAAGTTGAATGAGTGGGTAGCAATCAAGCAGATATAGTATAATAAGGGAAGATCTGCAGTTATTCACTTTGGTGGGAAGTATAAAAGAAGTAGAGTATTACTTAAATGAAGAATAGCTGCAGAATTCCAAAGTGTAGAGGGATTTAGGTGTTCTGGTGCAAGAGTGACAAAATATTAGAATGCAGGTACAGCATGTAATCAAGAAGGCTAAAAGGGTGCTAATCTTTATTATAGGAGGAATTGATCATAAAAATAAAGATTTCTAATTTTAGTTGTGTGGGGTATTGGTAGATAGTATCTTAAATACTGTGGTTAGTTGTGCACACTTTATTTAAGGGAGGATGTAACTGCTTTGGATTCAGTTCAGAGAAGGTTTCCTAAATTGATATCTGAATAGATTGATTTAACTCATGAGGATAGATTGAACGGACTGCCACTCTTTATACTCTACTGAATTTTAAGAGTAAGAAGTATCTCGATTAAACTGCATTAGATCCTGAATAATCTTGACAAGGTGGATGTGGGAAAAGATGTTTCCTATTGTGGGTCTGTCCTGAACTAAGGGGAACTCTTTTAAAATTAAGATCACCTTTTTAGGACAGATAAAAGAGGAGAATTATTTTTGTCTCAGAGTGTTGTATGACTTTGCAACTCGGCCTCAGATGTAGTGGAGGTGGGATCTTTGAATATATTTAAGACATTGATAGATAGGTTCTTGTTAGGCAAGGGAATCAAAGATTATCATGGGTAAATAGAAATGTGGAGTTCAGAACATAAAGAGATCAACCACAATCCTATCAAATGGCAGATTAGGTTGGAAGGGCCAAATGGTCTGCTTCTGCTTCTATTCTGCATGTTTATATGTTTGGAGGCTGTTCCCTTGAGAACCAGCTCTGCCAAAACAGAGTGGTGTGGGAATTGACTCAATTCTTCACCCAGGTGAGGTTGTCAAATTTTCTTTCCTCAAGGACATTGGTGAAGCAGATGGGTTTTTACAACAATTATTGATGGTCATCATTACACTTTTTCTATATTCCAGATTTTATATTTATTGAGTATCACCATCTTCTCTGGTGGGATTCAAACCCATGTCACCAAAGGATTACCCAGGGGAGACCATGATGAGTCACAGCAACAAAAGAAGATATAGCAACAGTGAAAGACATACAGAAAGTGGACAAAGAGCTCTGCTTGGATGACAACAAAATAGATATGAAAACATACAAATGAAATGAACATATGGGTTTAAGGAGATATTAAAGGTATAACATGGAATGGAGAATTTGTGAGCAGTAGGAGAGCACCTAAAGTAGTAAAATAATGGAAGGATTCAATTTATATAGTGCTCTTCATTACCACTAGGTATATCAAAGTGCTTTACAGCCAATGAAACTTTTGAAATGTAGTCACTGTTGTAAATGTAACAGTGCCTTATAAAGAGAGGCAGTCACACAATTTAATGTGAGTAGTACTGTAGGAAATCAAGCAGTCTTGTAAAATTATTCTTTTCATTCAGCATGATGTTAACAACCTTTATTTATATGCTTGCTATGAAATCTTCATACAACTTTATGGTAATGTAAAACCCCCTTTGGAGCCTTTACTACTCTCTTTCTTCTCTGACAAGTAGTCAGCTCATATAAAATGTAATTCATCACTGCAGAGCCTATCCAAATCAATGTTAAAATGACCGTGCATAACAGAATAAGTGAGATATACCCAAAGATTTGAGATTTTTGTGGAAGTGTGTACAGAAATGTTAAAGCATACAGTTGTAGGATATCCTGGAGCTGGGCTTTATGGGCCATCTGATGTTAGTATGGGTTGAAAGAAACCTTACAACAAAATATTCCTTCAGAATGTCCTGCGTCATATATACAATTCAACATTGATTTGGCTACGAAGGAAATACAGCCATATAAATTCTGTCAATGATAAGGTGTTCATTCTCACAAATGAGCAAACTGATTTGATAACATGGATTGAAATTAAATTAGAGAAGAATTTAATGATAATTCAGGATTTGGGTTTATGCCAAGAAAGCATTAGGTTGAATTTTACTAGAAAGCACTGCGTCAATTTCTGCAAGTTTCACCTAGACCTTCTCTTCATGAGGTCTAACAAAATTACTAACCTCCCAAATCTGTCTCATTGTGTGTACAAGGCATCTTGCTTGTAATATCCTCCCATTTGCTGCAGTCAGAAGTACCCATCACTGCTGGGACCTCCTGGGATTTCTGGCACCAGTGTGACATTAAAAATACAGTTGTGCACTAAGTTAAGTGCTGTCGCTCTAGAGCTGCTCCACACAGTTCCTGCCAATTCACCCAGAAATATCAGACTGAGAGAAATTTTCACCTTGCTTAATCATTCAAGGCATGGAGGTCCCAGTTGACAGTGTGATGTAGAAAAGGTCTGTCCTCTTTCTCTTAGGACTGGCAGAGGAGACAACACTGGAACCTGCCAGCCTAGTTCAAGGTTGCCACCTTTGTTAATATTCATGGTCTGGAGGAATACCCAGCAACTCAGGAAGAAGGTTAATGATCTTCTCTGCACTGTGGGGGTAAATGTCTCCAACTTTTATTTGCTAACTCACAGTCATTCTTAGGACTTCATTCTTAGCCTTTGTGCACACCTCCCACTCACTTGCCATAAATGTCTGCCCAAACTCCCCTCCACCCCGGAGTTGTGAGACTAATTGTCTGACATCCAATATTCTATGAACTGAAGTTTACTTCAGTTCATCCCATGCTTCAAATTGTTTTAACTAGTTTCTGGTTTCCAATTTCTTACAATTCCACACAGGATACCATAGACATTAATTTCCTGAGTGGGAAGTGGAGAAATGGCTCTCCTTGGATTATTCACCTTACCACTTGGTAGGTGACTAGAAGATTCATTTTAAAAGGGTCTGTTACATTATGGATGCTTTTCTCCCATACCAAATGAATTGCTGTTATAACAGGTATCAATTTAGGTACCAAAGGTATCTCACTTCAATTAACAAAACAAATTGTCAGTATCTTATAAGGGTCTGAATGATGTGGGCTGTGGCAAGATATGTGATAGAATTGGGCAACAAATTCAGTGAGAACCATCTCGATATTCAGATTATCTCAGTCCATCTTTTATGTGTTTTACAAGTGGTATTGAGAGATTTTCACTAGGTAGCGGCGAGATGAAAGTTGACAGGGGTCAATGCTTACTAAATACCTTGTTAACTCCACAACGTGCATCTTACTAAGATTGGTAAACAATTTAAACAGCAGGTAAAACTGACAAGGACAGGATGGGTACCTAATTTGCTAAATGCTTTGAATAGCCCCCATGTTGGAAATCTGGCTCTGCCATCTCAGGACATGCACCATGCTGTGCAGTTAGGGTATGGAATGCACTGGCAATTGAGGCATTTGAGTAGACATTACATGTTTCTTTGGGTAGAAGAGATGTGTAGGGATGAGGGAAAGTCATGAGATTGGCACTAGGTAATAGATGAGCCAAATGGCCTCCTTCTGGTATGCAATACTTACGTGATTCTGCGATTATATGTCAATGGGCAATGATACATGCCAGCCTCTAAAAACCCTCATGGCAATAATCCAATCCACATACAGGATGCTGCTGCACTTCAGTGTTGCACCTCATTGCATCATTGTGAATGTTGCAATAATAATACTTTATGATTAGCTTATGAACTGGACCAGGCTACATCTCTGTGGTCTTCACTTGCTCTCATAGTGCTCGCTCAATTTAAACTTACCTGGATGCTCAAAGCACTTCTGACTTACATTGCCTTACATTGTCCTTGTGCTTTACTCCTTCATCCTGAGATACCAGGCTCATATTACTGCTGTCTTCCTATACTATTTAGCTCAGACACAATGGAAGGAAGCTTCTCAGGGACAGAGGGTCTGATCCAGTGTTTTTAGCGATTGATCAGTTGCTGGGCTGTTACCAATTCCATCTTATTCTGTCCTAAAGGGTATTAGGGCTCAGGTCCATAGCTCCCTGAAAGTAGCCACACAAGTAGATAGAGTGGTGAAGACAGTGTATGGCATGCTTGCCTTTATTGGTCAGTGAATTGGTACAAGAATCAGGATGTCATGTTGCAGCTTTTTAAGACTTTGGTTAGGCCACATTTAGAATATTGCGTTCAATTCTGGTTGCCACATTACAGGAAGGATGCAGAGGCTTTGGAAAGGGTGGAGAAGAGGTTTACCAGGATATTGCCTGGATTGGAGGGTATAAGCTACAAGGAGAGGCTAGAAAAACAAGGGCTGTTTTCTCTTGAGTGGCGCACACTGAGGTGAGACTTGATAAGAGTCTATAAAATTATGAGATGCATAAATAGGTTTGACGGTCAGAATCTTTTTCCCAGAGTTGAAATATCTAGTACAAGGGGGCATGCATTTAAGGTTGGGCAGGGAAAGTTCAGAGGAGATATGAGGGTGAAGTTTTTTTTTAAAAACACAGAGTGATAGGTGTCTGGAACACACTGCAAGGGGTGGTGGAGGCAGATATGTTAAGGGCATTTAAGGGACTTTTAGATAAACACATGAATATGCAAGGGATGGAGGAATATGGACCAATGGCAGGCAGAAGGCGTTAGTTTAATTTAGCATCATGCTTGGCATAACATCGTGGCCAAAGGGCCCATTCCTGTGCTGTACAGTTCTATGTTCTATGTACAAGTTCCATTTATTATCTCCTTGGGATCATCTAGATTCCTGAAAAAAAGCTTTCAGAAAACCAAGCTGGAGGGTTCTCTGTATGCATTGTCACCTTAGCCTCCACTGATTGAGCTAAACATGGACTGTGTGATTATACAGTCAGCAAAACGCCAGGCAATTTCTTTTACAACTGCTTGTCCAAAGGAAGCTGCTTAAGCCTTTCAAATTCCAGATATGTCAGGACAAACCATTTTCAGAGGGTTTAGAATTTTTGACGTTATGCTTTTGGCACTAATTGGTAAACATTTAATATGAAACCAAGAACTGCGGATGCTGGAGATCTGAAACAAAAATAGAAATTGCTGGCAAAGTTGTGTCTGCAAGTCTAGTTCTCATGGAAAGGCAATGGGCTCGAAACCTTTACTTTGCTTTCTTAGACATTTGATAGCTTTTTTACTGCCTTGTAATCAATGTCACTTTCTTTAGATAAGAGACAGTAAGTCTTGTGTTCTTTCCATAAAAGCTTACTCTGCAGCAATAAAGACGATTGCTGAACTGGTCATTTTAACTGCTGTGCTGCCTGCTCAAAAGATATGGCAAATGTTTCTACCTCTGCCTTTTCAAATATAAGAATTATATGAGCAAACAAAGCTGGTTCTGCCTTTATATCTGAGCCAGTGCACTCTTCAGGAGACACAGAGACTTATAGCCCCTCTGCTTGAGCTCTTTTGGTTCAAACTCCCTTTCCTGTTGTTTTTTTTTCAGAAATTATTTTTCTTCTCTCTTTTCTGTTTCCTGGTCCTGCACTTTTTTCTTGAAATTATAGTTTCCACTGCTCCAGTTTTGACTTCTCCGTTGTTACTGTTTCAGTATTCTTAGTAAACCTATTAACAGTTTGCCACACCTTCTTAAATTTCAGGCTTCTCAGACTTTGCGTAAAATTCTAGTCCTAGGTGCTTCTCTAAATTGTGTAACTGTTTGTTGGACAGCACTTCTAAATTCTCAAGAGTAATCACCCTAATTCTACTAGGAAAGAGTGGATAGTGAATGCAAACATTTCTACACTGTCAAGAAAACCTTTAGCAGTTTCTTTTATTTCAAAAGTTGGTTTCAAGGTGACAATTCACCAATTCTAACTTTTTTGTCCCATCATGCATCCCAAGTCACTGTTTGCAAGCTCAAAGTTGTAAATGTTTCTAGAGCTCAACTTTGATTGCATGTCCTCAGAAAGATCACCTACCTCAGTTTTCATATCATTACCAGCTTTGGCCTACCTGGATCGTACCTACTGCAGAAACTGATACTTAATCTGCTGTTAGCTCCAGGTTTTATTCCAATTTTTAACTACCTGGTTCCCTTGTCCTTGTTCTCCAAAGACCTTGTTCTCAGGTTATTCAAATAATCTGTTGTTAGCATCCTATTTGGCATCTTGTCAACACTCACTTATTATCCCTGTTCCTGCTAACATTTATTGCTTTTCTTATCTCCAAAATTTTCAAATTTAAAATTCTTATTATCACATTTGGGTCCCTTCATTGCAATCGGGTCTCTTTCCTACCTCTAATCTTTTCCAGCTGTTCTGTTCTTTCTTTGTTCTACTCTGCTTTGTTGTGTTCTCTGGATCCCATTGTCATTTAGACTCTGACCTTTGGAAATCTCATTCCTAAACTTGCCTGCCTCACCACTTCTTCTTTAAGACCCTTGTAAAAACCACATTGTCAACCAAGATTTTAATCATTTCTACATATGGTTTAATTTTTGACTTTGTTTCAATTTTTGTTTTGATGAGATTGAAAGCATCTTTGGGAGGTGTTCAGTGTTAAAAATTCAATATAAACGAAAGTTGTCGCTATTGACAATTTGTAATATGTTTGATGCGGTTATTCCTCAATTTTATTTTTTATTCACTTCAGAAGCTTGTACAAACTTAGTAAGCAGAAAAAAACATTTCATTCGGTCTGGATCAACAGTGCAAAGTAATGTGTAGTGACCAATTCTTTCCCTCCCATCAGTTCATAATGCATATGGAGTCATGTGTCAATTTACAGTCAGGAGAGAGGTCCAGAGTGATTTAGGTCAGTTATTCAAGAAGATTTAAGTGAATTGTTGACAAGGAAAGTTTAACCTGGAATTTCCTAGCTCTACCATAAACCACCTATGACTAGATTGCAATAGCTAGCAAGATAAATATACCAATCAAGAATCAAAGAGCTTTTCCCCAGCCTAGCTCATTACAAGGAACTGGTAGACATAGATCAGTTCAGGTGATTATCTTCCTCTTCTCGTTTTAAATCCCACATACAAAATCTGATATAAATAATGTTCTGGGATCTTTGTGGGGTCATTTTCAGTGTTATTGACTGAGCAGTAATGTAGTGGATCAGGTTGTTTATCTTTTGCAGAATCTAATTTACATTACCAGTGGGATTAAAAGTTGGGTCGCTTCCATAATGGGCCGCTGATCTGTTCCACCATACTACTGCCCAGAGAGTAAAGTTGAAAATTAGCCCCGGTGAGTGAGAAAAACTACCCAGACTAAGTTAGTTCAAAGGACAATTCCATAACTTCCACATGATTTAGTGTGTGGGCAAGTTCCTTCAGAAAACTGTAAGGGCAGCTTGGAAGACAAAATTGTCATGATTCAATAATGAAAACACCTTTCTGTCCCAGACTGATTTTATGAAACATTATTAAAAGGACTCATATTACATTACATAGAAATACCAAATTATATTCTAGCATTATTGTTCCTGATATTATTCCCTTGGGATCATGCTGTGAAATTTAAAATGCCCGAGTTAACCAATGTATTGAGTCAACACCTGAAATAAAAAAAAAAACACACACACTTGTACAGAGATAAAAGGTACTGCAGATGCTGGAGAATCCGAGATAACAAGGTGTGGGGCTGGATGAACACAGCAGGCCAAGCAGCATCATAGGAGCAGGAAAACTTGACGTTTCGGGCCTAGACCCTTCATCAGAAAATGAAGAA
>JAHRHZ010000075.1:22435654-22459256 GCA_024137785.1 Ginglymostoma cirratum
GTCAAGTTTTCCTGCTCCTATGATGCTGCTTGGCCTGCTGTGTTCATCCAGCCCCACACCTTGTTATCACACACACTTGTACAAATGGATTACACATTCTTATGAAAACCATACTATTCACAAAAATACTGCTATGAGCACAAGACATTAATAGGAAAAGAGGCCTACAGAGCCTGCTCTTTTGACAGACCTAATACCAAATATATTGTCTTTGACTTTCATCTGACTCAATTCATTAAGTTGGGATGATTATTTCAAAGAAGAGATTAATCCTGTTTCTCTGCAATGTTATCATTTATCCTGATGAGTATATCTTTAAAGTAACTATTCTAGATTGAAATGTATGTTATATCGAGAATTTGAAATTTGTCACCAATCACTGTTCACATTATGTATCATCTAAACTGTAGACTGCACAGCAACTAAAGCAAGTACAGCATGGCTTTTCCTGACATTTAATTTCGTAAGTAAAAATAATTGAAGCTTATAAAATGCAATGGAAAATCAAAGTGTCATTTACTTCTGATTAATATTAAGCAAATCAAGTCTCATAATGTTCAGTTTCAGGTTCTTTCCTCTGGTTCGAAACTGTATCTCTGCTATATACTTCAGAAGATACTTTTGGTACAAAAACTAAAATCACAAGGGATCCAGAGTGGCCTGGCTAGATGGATAGAAAACTGGTTGGTCATAGAAGACAGAGGGTAGTGGTGGAAGGAAGTTTTTCAGAATAGAGACCGGTAATTGCAGAGGAAGGTGCAGAGGAGATTTACCAGGATGTTGCCTGGTATGGAGGGAAGGTCTTATGAGGAAAGGCTGAGGGACTTGAGGCTGTTTTCGTTAGAGAGAAGAAGGTTAAGAGGTGGCTTAATAGAGATATACAAGATGACCAGAGGATTGGATAGGGTAGACTGTGAGAGCCTTTTTCCTTGAATGGTGACGGCTAGCACGAGAGGACATAGCTTTAAATTGAGGGGTGATAGATATAGGACAGATGTCAGAGGTAGATTCTTTACTCAGAGTAGTAAGGGCATGGAATGTCTTGCCTGCAGCAGTTGTAGACTCGCCAACTTTAAGGGCATTTAAATGGTCATTGGATAAACATATGGATGATAATAGAATAGTGTAGGTTAGATGGGCTTCAGATTGGTTTCACAGGTCGGCGCAACATCGAGGGCCGAAGGGCCTGTACTGCGCTGTAATGTTCTATGTTCTATGTTCTAATTAGTGGTGTTCTACAGGGGTCAGTCTTAGGTCCTTTATTGTTTGTAGCATATATAAATGATCTGCAGGAAAATGTGGGTGGTCTGATAAGCAAGTTTGCTGATGACAAGAAGATTGGTGGAGTTGCTGATAATGCCAACAATTGTGAAAGAATACAACAGGATATAGATAGATTGGCGACTTGGGCACAAAAATGGCAGACAGAATTTAACCCAGACAAATGAGAGATAATGCATTTTGGAGGATCAAATTTAGATGTGAATTATATTGTAAATGGCAGAACCCTTAGGAACATGAACATTCAGATGGATCTGGGCATGCAGATCGCTGAAAGTGGCAACACAGTTAGCCAAGGTGATTAAGAAGACATATGACATGCTTGCCTTCATCGCCCAGAGTACAAGAGTTGGCAAAACATGTTGCAGCTGTAGAAAACCCTTGTTAGGCTGCATTTAGAGTATTGTGTGCAGTTTTGGTCACCACACTACAAGAAAGGTGTGAAAGCTTTGGAGAGAATACAGAGATGGTTCACCAGGATGTTGCCTGGTCTTCAGGGCATTGACTATGAGGAAAGGTTAAAAAGACTAGGATTGTTTTCACTGGAAAGACGGCAGTTGAGAGGAGACATGATAGAGGTCTATAAAATTATGAGATGCATAGGTAGGGTAGATAGAGGCTTTTTCCCAGTGTTGAAGCTTCAATTACAAGGTTCAAAGTCAGAGGGTGAAAGTTTAAGGGAGATGTGTGAAGGAAGTTTTTACTGCAGAGAGTGGTAGCAGCCTGGAATGCACTACCAGAAGTGGTGGTGGTAGCAGGCGCATTGAAGACATTTAAGAGGTGCCTAGATGGGTACATAAATAGTGACAGAATAGAGGGATATGGATTGAAAAATGGCAGTTTTGTTTTTAGATTAATTAGGGCATGATGGTCAGCACAGGCTTGGATAGCCGAAGGGCCTGTTCCCGTGCTGTACTTTCTCATTTGTTCATTTTCATTTTGTCCAAGAGCGACAATAGGTGTGAGGCCTAACGCAAGTGGTGCTAGTTCATACATTGGAATTACTGATGCAAAAGTCATTGCATTACACATACAGAAACAATAGAAAAAAGTTGATACATTGTCTCATTTTACCTATATTAAGCCTACTTGTGATTATATATCCATAATTATTCTTGAAATGTCATGTGGAGAAGCTATTGGGCTATGCATCAACATTGGTAAAGTGCCTGCAAAACACCACTTTCTGTTTCAGGCTTAATTTTTTTTTAAAAGAGAGTTGCAGATGACAAGCAGCTGCACTACAGCAGCCCATGCTCTGATCAGGAAGGAAATTTGCCTACATTGTAAATACCTGGTCAGTAGATAACTCAAGATGGGAGGAGCAGAGATGCATGAGAGAGCAACTTAGATCAGCAACAGGATGAAAGAAATCTGTGGGGGTTTGTCCAAAATAATTCTTACAAAAAATTATTTTGGGAAAGGCCTGACACAGTTTCTTCCGTGTAATGCTCAGAGGAAGCAAGATAATCTTGTGCACTATAGACCTTTCCCTTAACTATCCTTGAAATGTCCAAAAGTTGGACCTTATAGTTGTGATGGAGGTCTGTTTGTACATTGAAACAGGTTTCTGCCTGCTTAAGGATGAAGATACATGCATAAGGACTGCCTGAAAGTTGATTTAAGAGGGCAAGTGGGTAAATATGCCTGTGGAACTTGCCTATAGGAAGCAATTCTCTTACCTCATCAACCTCATCGATGATCATGTTTGAGATGTCTTGAGTTTGTTTATAGAGGTCATTACTTAAATCTACCGACTCTTGCTGGCACAATTATAACTTTAAAACAGGGACAGGCTGACATTATCTGCAGCTGTCAAGGTGACAGTAGTGTTTCACTTTTAAAATACAGAAAGATAGTAAATAGAAGCAGGAGTGGTCCATTCAGCCCTTTAAGCCTCCTCCGTCATTCAAAATAATTATGGCTGATCATCCAACTCAGTGCCCTGCTTCCCCTTTCTCCCCAAGATGCTGCTTGGAATATAAACAACATGTCATAGTGTACAAAATATTGTTGCTTAAAAAAGAACAGTGTGGCTCTCTCTTACACAGCGAGACACAGTTTAATCCTTTCTCTTCTTATCAAAAGACAAGCAGGCACAATGAACATGTGGGATTGCAGAGATTACAGCAGGATACTATTGACTGAAAATGCTTTGTGAGCATCTCATGTGATATCAGTTATTTTCCTGAACAGAAATAGAGAATCTACTCTCTTATAGTGAACGTAATTGTTACCACATGCAGTGCACATTTTTTTAACATGAATTCAGGGATGTAGACATTGCTGGCCAGACCGGAATTAATTATCCATTTCTAGCTATCCTTGAGAAGATGGTGGTGAGCTACTTTTTTAGGATGCTGTAGTCCAACTTGTGTCATTACACCCACGGTACCATAACAAAGGGAGTTCCAGGATATTGAAGTTGCAATGCTGTAATGGGCACAAATAGACTGAGCGGTTTTAATATTATTTTTGCTTTCTTTGTAGGACTAGGGGTACAGCAGTCTCCTTTGGTTTCTCCAAGGAGTTCTTAAAAATTCTTACCACAGACTTGCTCAACCTTGTCAATTCTAGTACTATTGAAAGGAGGCTCCAGGGCATAATTTCTGGAACAGTGACTAAGTTCCTGGTTCACAAGGCTGCTCAATGTTCCAAAATTCACCTAGAGTTTAATTCATGGCAAAGAGTCAGGTGATAAATTGTGTTTTTTCAAAAAAACAATAATGTAAAGCCAATAAAAGGAACAAATTGAGTTATCTTGGCCAAAGGGTGATTCTGGGTATTAAACGGCAACATGCCAATAAATGTCTGCATGATTTATTGATTTAGCTCAAAAGTTGTAGTCTAATAGGCAATGATCATAATTAAATATAGTCTGAAGATGTTGAAATCACAACTGCAGGGTTTGTACTCAAAAGTTGATCAGACACAATTTTCCAGCAGTTAAATATATAGCTTGTTCACACCAACTTCCAATGAACATGAGGGGCATGCTGCTGAGAGAGGTTAATAGAGAAGAAAAAATCTTGGGAAATGATGGACAGGATAGACAAAATCTCATACATGGTAGTGGAGGTCCTGACGGAGGTGGTACAGAGAAGAAAGGATGTCCTCTGTTCCTGGGAGGAAGAGGCCCTGAGGTACCTAATGCTTTGTATATTGGAAGAGGTAATAGCCACCGTTCTTAACTCTGTTCTATATAGGCCCAGTCCCACAAAAAAAGTGCAATGATTTGAGTGAATGGTCAATAACCCATCTCTAACCACAGTGCTCCAGACATGCATCGCCACCAGTATTACATTCTCAATGTACATCATCCACCACTCAACTGCACACTGACATTCGCACACCATTCACAATATGCCTTCATACTGTGCATCATGGCCATATAAAACATACCAGTCAACTCATTTTTTCATATTATCATTTTCCTTTCCAGGAGAAAAAACAGCATATAACGGATGGTAGTAGAACCTGAGTGGGGAAGAAAGGAGATGGTGAACTGCTTAATGGATCCTAATTCATGGAAGGTGTAATACGTGACAATTCTTCATTGTTTGATGATGCAGGTGATCTCTCATATTTAGTCTTCAATTAGGTGACCATGACCATCCCTTCCAGATGCAAGCTTACAATGGAGATTCCTACTTCCCTTCTCCTTTTCCTACATCTCCTTTTCCTTGTTCCTCCTTTCCCTCCTCCAGTCCCCCTTGTGGCTCCTGACCTTAACAGCTGGTCTTTCCTGATCATGTCATTGTGAACCATGGAGCAAGTCACCAATGGTCTAAAGACTTTCTAAGCTGAATGTTATAGGGCATTCAGTCTCTGCTTCAGGACCACACCGATATGCTCAGTGATATCCCTGGTGGCAGGTGGCCATCATTGAGAATGTGCTCAGCTGATGTCTGAGGTCTTCTCAGAAGAGTCATGAAACATGGCATCAGAAGCTATCCCTGGTCATCGAGTAACCAATCACATACATTGCAATGTACTCATAGATCTGTGGGATGGATGACTATCTCATTATAAATGTTCTGTGGATGCTTCAAGCATACCAGCCATTCACCTGTTTTTCATTACACACAAGATGCACGTTGAGAAAGTGGATTCCCTCCTGTTTTTAGAATGCTTTTGAGATGGAATGAGGCTCTCATATGGTCATTAAAGTGTGTGCAGTTGATTGTTGCAAGGTCATGTCCATATCCATGTCAGTGAACATGAACAACCCTTGTTGAAAACAATGCTACTTCTAAGTGAGTGCATCTTTGGAACCTTACACACTTGGCTCCCGGTTCCATGTGATGTAACCAGATCTCACTGATGACATATTTTCCTAATAACATTGTATGTATTATCCAATCATGCTACATCAATAACTCTTCAGACCTAGGGAATCTATTAATCCAGCTCTCTGCCTCTGGTCTTCTTGGACAACAATAAATGATATCTAATCATTCTTGATTGTGTATAGAACTCTAGAGAGCTCTGCTTTGCAAAACTGAAAGGAAGACTGTGTTTGATAATTTATATCTCGTGACTACCTAGAAGGTTCCAGTAACATTAAAAAATTGTGTTAATTTGACCTTGGCAGACATTGTCTGGTTATCTTCTTTCCACAAAGATCTCTGTTACAGCCTCCTTGGTAAACTGTAGCTTGCTCATACACTGGTCTTGGGTCATGGGAATATAAGTGGTGTACTCTCTGAAGACCATGGTGGGTAAGAGCTCCTGATGAGAAACATCCGTGTCCTCATGTCCTTCCTGACCCTCTGCTCAGGTGTTGTTCCACTTCTTTGCCCTCACCTCCTTCTTCAGTTCCTCAACCAGTACAAGAAGGCCCAAGACCAAACAATCCCTTTCTCCTGATGACATCTATAACATGTAAATTAAGACAGAGTTGCACATGGCTCTCTTTTTCGGTGAAGTCCTGAGAGACTTTCCACAAAAAAAAATTCGAGAGTGTTGGCAAGGTCATGAGAAAGTATTCCACAAAGTTTCCTGACGTGTATTATAAATCCTCCTTAAACAGAGTGTAATCAGTCTATTTCAGTCAACAGGCAGGCAGTGAAAGTGAAGCATAACTTTAAATCATTTTCTCCTGTTCAAATGGTTGCTATTAATGTTAACATAAATAGTTAATTAAACTGTTATCTAGCAAAATATAATTCAGCCTCTTTAGTGAACACTTTCAAGCAAATTAATTGCCAACCAACTCCTTAATGGTTCTCAAGGTATTTGGCTGTTCCAATGCATGTTTCAGTTCATAAACAATTGCATTTTATACTAATCATGGGTCATGCTTGCTTCATAGCACACAATCCCAATTTAGATACTGCAGGGATTCCTTAACACAAAAGTGTCCTGTAAAAATGAGGTCACAGTTAATCTCTACATCAACATCATTTTCCTGCACCACCTCAATATCCTTTGATGCTTTTGATATATGGAACAAAGTGAATGTTTGAGCCTCCACTGTCATCTGGAGCAGAGAATTCCAAAGATTCAACATCCTCTGAATGAAGAACTTCTCTTCATCTCAGTCCTAAATCACCTGTCCTTATTCTGAGGCTACGTCCCCTGTTTCTGGAATTACACCTAGTTCCACCCTCAAAGTAAGGGGAGACATCCTTTCTGAATCCAACTTGTCAAGTCCAGTGAGAATTATGTATATAAATAATGCTGGAGGACGTGAAAGCAGCAAGCAGACTTAGAACAAGGAATGGTTGGTGCAGCTAAAATGCACTGGACAACTGAAATGAACCATGTGTTTGATGATATTTCCCCCAGTTACTTTGACATTACAGAGCAAAAAGGGAGAAAAGAAAGGTAAATGTTTGATTTCACAAATTTGATGGCTACTTTCAGATCAGCATCAGTAGAAGCTTTTATTCAGAATTAATTAAAATGCTGAGAAGTGAAAATAAAAGAAGAGAAAAATACCATTAAACATAAGCATCCAATGCTCATATAAAATCAGATTATGTTTAAGCCTGCTCCAATCCTCATCAAAATTTATTAGACTCAATGATAAAAGAATGTGTATCTTTGTGGAAATGTTAATATAGTAATCTATTCCTTTAAAAGGAATGTAAACCTTAAATAATAACAACACACATGAAAATTTACTTGCGGCGGCAGGCACTATCACACGTCTGCAGTCTCATTGTGTTGTTAAAACTGCAATGGGAAGGTTAATTTCATAAATTTGTTGCTATATAATGGGGTTGTAGGAATAGCATTTAGTATCTCAACAAACCAGTATCAAGCACAATAAGAATAAGAACTTAAATTTATATTGTACCTTTACCGAAATGAGTTATCCCTGAGCACTCTGCAGGTGTATTATAAAACAAGATATGACACTGAGCTTCATAACAGGACATTTGGTCAGATGTGTCATAAGTCAAAAAAATAGTGGCAGAGAGTTATAAGAATGGAATTCCAGAACTTTAGCCTAGACAATTTAACTCAAGGTCAATAGTGGAGCAGTTATGATTGGGAATGCACAAAAGGCCAGAATTAGAGAATTATAACTATCTTGGAGAATTGTGGAATTGGCAGAGGTTACAAAGATGTGATCTTGTGGGGCAGCAGTAACATCCCTACCTCTGGGTTCAAGTCCCACACCAGGATTTGCTGATCATAGAAGGAGAGTTCATGACACCGTTTAATGGGGCTGATATTCAGCTTTATAACCTTTTCCCCCATCTTCTCGCTACCTTCCAAATGATCAAAAGTGTACATGAACTTATGCTTGAAAGAAACAGAGATAAGAAGGGACGAAGTTTTGGAAGCAATTGTAAGCCAGGACAAGAACCTAAAACCAAGACATTGCTTGACTCGGAGCCAATGTCAGTCAGTGAGCACAGGGATAAAAGGAGAACATGACTCACCCGGAATTAAAATATTTCAAGCAGAATTTTGAATGACTTTAAGTTTATGTAGATTGGAAATTGGGAGATGAACCAGAAAGAGTTGAATCTAAGTGTGGATGAAGGCTTCAGTAGATGATTGACTGAAACATGGGTGAAATCAAGCAATTTTATAAAAACACAAAAACATGAAAAGAGCAGGAGTCAGACAATTAAGCCTCAGAGATAGTAAGAACTGCCTGTCCACCATTCAACAAGATCATGGCTAATCTTGCCTGACCTCAAGTCCTCTTTTGTACCAGCTCAGCCTAGTTGTCATCTCCTTGATATTTCAAACATTTAACTCTTCTTTAAATACCTACAGTGATCTAGTCATCATAGTTCTCTGGGATGTAGAATTCCAGATATTCACTATTATCTGAATTTTAACCCATCTCAGTTTTAAATGAGTAAATCCTTATTCTGTAACTATGTCCCCTAATTTGAGATCCCCCACAAGTGGGAGTATATTCTCAACTTTTACTCTGTCAAGTCCCCTTAGAATCTGTATATGTTAATCAATCACCACGGAGGTAAAACCATGCATTTTTGGTGAAGGCCCAAATATGAGGCAGAAGCTCATCTCTTGTTTTATGTGACTCAAAGGATGTGAACAGATCTCATTCTGTTGCCAAAGAGTGGAATGGAGTCAAAACCTGGTGAACTAAGTTTAGAATATGGACCAAAAACCAATAGTATCAGTCCTCTCAAAATTGAATTGGAGGAAATTTCTACTTGCCCATTTTCGACAAACTGTCTGATTGTTTAGCAACAGTAGCAAGGTAGGTTGTGGAGGTAGAGATGGATGTCATCAGCATATGTGTGAAAACCAACACCCTTCCTTCAGACGGTAGTGCCAAGTGAAGAATGCAGATGAGAAAAGGAAGGAATCCTTGGGGCAATTCAAAGGTAACTGTTCAGAAGAGCAAGGGAAGTAATTGTAATTGTATCTTTGGCTATGGTTACATTGATAAGCATGGAACGATATTGGAGAAGTGCCATCCCATTGGATGACAGACAAAAGGATTGAGAGAAAATGGTGTGGTCAATCATGTCAAAGACAAGTTGAGAATGATAGGAAGGACACTTGTCACAGTCACGTTGTAAACTATTAGCAACTTGGATGAGATCTGTTTCAGCACTACAGTGGGTAGAAACCTGATTGGAGGGATTCATGTGAAGTTCTTAAAAAGCACATCCAAGACCTGTGGAGAGTTTCCAAGGACTGGACAGGGCAAGAGATTTTTTTGTGAAGAAGGGTAATGATGATAGATCCTAGGGAGACAGTGAAAACAACTTGAAATGAGAAAAAAAAAAACTGTTCATATTATCACCTGACATTAGATTGTAGAAGTTAACATAAACTTTACTGGATTGGCCAAAATGAAGTGCAATAAATTAATTTCAAATAGAACGAGAGGGAGAAAAGGTGCAAAACTTGGTACTAACATAATGATCAGGAAGAAGTTATGGATTTTTAAAGTGTGAATTTTTAGACTTAATCAATGTGCTAATGTGAAGTTTGAAGCTGTGTTTAGTACACATGCAAGGAATCAGATGTGATAATGTGGACTATTTATCAGCAGAATTTGATTGTCATGGAATTGTGCTGTGCAAATAGCTTACAGTTAATTGGATGACAAATAAATGGTGAACAGCAAATGCAAGCTAAAGTTTCATGTCAAAGTTCATTAAAAGTAAGTGATAAACGTCTTTCCAAGGAATTAAAAGCAAGACTTAATGAATTAATTGATTAAAATGGTGCAGAAGACATGACATATTTGCAATGTTTGCCAGGGGTCAAACTGATCATTTTCTGGAAACTTGATAGTGTCAAATATTAGACGCTTGCTGAATTTTCTTGTTTTAGTTTTATTCTTTAATCAATTTTGTTTTGGAGCTAACGATGACTTTGTGAAACAATTTGTGGTAAATGACAAAGAACAGACTAATTACACTTTTGTTCATATATGAGGCCAGGCTGTAGGTTAATTACATGCTGAGTCTTATTTAAAAGGGATCCTACAGACACAGTGACCCTGGGACGAGCATTGCATTTAAACAGGTAGAAGTTGTTAACGATTAATGAGATGAGTACCTGTGAATTGGCTCCAAAAATGTGGAAAAGAACCTATATACAGCCAGAAGGCAGCTGATAAATGCTAAGTGGGGCCTCAGGAAGAAACAACCAGTCTATCAGAACAGAATCATCATTGAAGATAGTAAGAACTGCCAAGGCTGGAGTCAGAGATAACATAGTGTGGCACTGGAGGAACACAGCAGGCCAGGCAGCATCAGAGGAGCAGGAAAGTTAATTTTTCGGGTCAGGACCCTTCTTCAGAAACGGAGGAGGGGAAGGGAGCTGGGAAATAAATAGAGAGAGGAGGGGTAGGTCTGGCGAAGGTAGGTTGGATGGTGATAGGTGAGTGCAGATGGGAGTAGTGGGGATTGGCCAGTGAGGTAGCAGGAGCGGATCGGTGGAACAGAAGACGGACAGGTCAAGGAGGCGGGGATGAGAGGGAAGGTTGGCCATGGGATGAGGCCGGGGGTGGGGAGATTTTGAAACCCGCCCTCATCCCATGACCAACCCTCCCTCTCATCTCTGCCTCCTTGGCCCGTCCGTCTTCTCTCCCACTTATCTGCTCCTCCCACCTCACTGACCAATCCCCACCAGTCCCTACCTGCGCTCACCTAATACCATCCCACCTACCTTCCCCAGCCCCATCCCTACTCTCTCTATTTATTTCGGAGTTGCCTTCCTCCTCCCCCATTTCTGAAGAAGGGTCCTGACCCAAAATGTCAACTTTCTCACTCCTCGGATGCTGCCTGGCCCGCTGTGTTCGTCCAGTTCCACGCTGTGTTATCAGAATCATCATTGAAGTTGTTTTTGGACTGTGATTTCTAGGACAGATGAGATTGATTGCTGATGACACAGAATAAAGAGTTGAAAGCTCTGTACCTAATCTCCCATGCCAGCTTCTAGAAGTCCAAAGAGTAGAAAGCTGAGTTCAAAGTACTGCTACCCATACCTGAGTAAACTGAGTTAGAAGGCACACAACACCAGGTTATAGTCCAACAAGTTTATTTGAAATCACAAGCTTTTGAAGCACTGCTCCTTCGTCAGGATGGAACCTGACGAAGAAGCAGTGAAACCTTGCGATTTCAAATAAATCTGTTAGACTATAACCTGGTGCCATGTAACTTCTGACTTTGTCCACCTCAGTCCAACACCGGCACCTCCACATCCCGAGTAAACTGAAAAGGTGACCCTAATCACTGTTTCAGAAAAGCAACCAAACAGTTCATATTTATGTCTGTGAAACAACACATTTTAAAAACCATTTAAGTAATCTGGCCAGTTTAATTATTTTATTTAGCTCTTAATTCTGTTTGTTTGTATGTTTGTCTTTTGTGTGAATAGATGCTGAAAACAAATGTTTCTGGTTTAGAGCAATGACATTAATCAGTTTACCTTGTTGTTTAATTTTTCTTCTGTTAAACTTATTGTGCATTTAATAATAGTTGAGCTTTTGTTTTAAGATACAAAACCAGTGCCTGGAATTAATTATTCACAACATTTGAATCATGAAAAACATCTCAAATTGTGACTGTGGCCATAAGATAAATTGTTGGCCACACACTGAACTACCCTGAGAGATCCGCTCCTGGCAGCATCACAACCATTCATTCTATATTACCTGAAATCATTGAATGGGTTGTTAACTTCAATCCTAAACTATAATAGCTTCCCCACCCACATGAATAAATAAATGTCTTCTAATTTCAAACGAGTTCTTACTCCCTGGTGACAGACAACCTGAATTACTGTTCTGCACAAATGAACATTTCACTGTATTTAATATTATGTAAAAGCTGTTTCTATCATTGTCTTAGTCTTATTTCTAATGTATCAAACACACGACGGGGGAGGAAGCGACTTACAAATAAGAAATTACAACACCTCACATCTGTGTCTGTCACATTAGCCCCACCAGGAGGCTGGTTGAAGGCAGACCAGGAAATTAGTCTGGGCTCTGGACGATTGTAATACAATTAGCAAATATCCAAAAATAAATTAAATGTTGGTCATGGCTGCCAGATATTTGTTGCTGATACAGAAGGGTAGAGAAATACCCACCTATGACACCTCCTGCACTTGGGACAGATGCTGAACTTTCCTGCAGATGCCAGACAAGCATCAGAGAGCCATTCATTCCCCATAAGTGACTCACAATCCCATACAGAATCAAGTTATCTCACTTGATCTTGCATTCTCCAGTGAGGCAAGTATTGGACTATAATTCCTGCAGAACAATGCATGGGAAGGCAATGGCCTAGTGATATTATTGCTAGACTATTAATCCAGGGATTCAGGTAATGTTCTATCACGGCAGATAGTGGAATTTGAATTCAATTTAAAAAAAAAACTCTGGAATTAAGAAGCTACTGATGACTATGAAATCATTATCGATTGTCAGAAAAATCTGTCTAGTTCACTAATGTCCTTCAGAAAAGAAAATCTGCCATCCTCACTTGGTCTGGCCTATGTGACTCCAGACCCACAGCAAGGTGATTGACTCTCAACTGCCATCTGAAATAGCATGCTATTCAGTTGTACTAATTGCTACAAAGTCTCAAAGAAATGTAACCTGGCATCGACCAAGGCACCAGAAAAGATAATGGCAGAACAGCCCTGTCAACCCTGCAAAGTTCTGCTTACTAACACCTAGGGATTAGTGCCAAAATTGGGAGAGCTGTCCCATAGACTAATCAAGCAACAACCTGACATAGTATACTCACAGAATTGTACCTGGCAGACAATGACTCAGACACCACCATTACCATCCTTGGATAGGTCCTGTCCCACTGCCAGGACAGACAAAGCAGACATGGCAGCACAGTGGCATACGGTTGGGAGGGAGTTGCCCTGGGAGTCCTCAATATTGATTCATGGCTTCAGGTTAAACATTGGCAAGGAAATCTCCTGCAGATTACCACATACCTTCCTCCCTCAGCTGATGAATCAGTATTCCTCAATGTTGAGCAACACATGGAGGAAGCACTGAGGATGGCAAAGGCACAAAAAGTAATCTAGATGGGGGGGTTCAATGTCCATCACCAACAGTGGTTTGGCAGCACTGATCAAGCTGACCAGGTCCTAAAAGACCTCGTTGTTAAACTGGGTCCAGCAAGTGGGAAAAACATACTTGACCTCATCCTTACAAATCTGCTAGCTGCAGATTCATCTGTCCATGCATCTGTATCCATAAGAGAGACCACTGCACAATCCTTGCGGAGACAAAGTCCCACCTTCACACTCATCCAATTGTGTGGCACTATCATTGTATTAAATGGGACAGATTTCAAGCAGATCTAGCAACTTAAGACTGGGCATCCAGGAGGCACTGTGGGCCATTAACAGCAGCAGAATCGCTCTCCAGCACAATCTGTAACATCATGGCCTGGCATATCCCCCACTTAACCATTACCGTCAAGCAAATGGAATCAAATTTGGTTCAATAGAGAGTGCAGGAGGGCGTGACAGGAGCAGCACAAGGCACATCTGAAGATGAGCTGTCAACCTGGTGAAGCCATCCACAGGACTACTTGCATGCCAAACAGTATAAGCAGCAAATGATAGACTGGGCAAAGCAATCCCACAATCAATGGATTAGATCTAAGCTCTGCAGTCTTACCACATCCAGTTGTGAATGATGGTGGATGATTAAATAACTCACTGAGGAGGTGGAGGTTCCAAAATTATCCCCATCCTCAATGACAGAAAATCCAAACACATCAGTGTGAAAGATAAGGCTGAAGCTTTTGCAGCAATCTTCAGCCAGAATTGCTGAGTGGATGATTCACCTGGGCCTCCTCCAGTGCTCCCCAGCATTACAGTTACCAGTCTTCAGTCAATTTGATTCACTCCAGGAAATGGTTGGAGGAACTGGATACTGCAAAGGCTACGAGCCCTGACAAAACTCCAGTAACAGTACTGAAGACTTGCATTCCAGAACTTGCTGGTCCCCTAGCTAAGCTCTTCCAGTACAGTTACAACACTGACATCTACCCAACAATGTACAAAATTGCCCATTAAAAGTCCTGTACATATAAAGCAGGACAAATCCAACCCAACCAACTCTCAATCATCAGTAACGTGATGGAAGGTATATCAACAGTGCTATCAAGAAGCACCCGCTCAGGCATAATCTGCTCAGTGATGCCCACTTAGGGTTCTGCCAGGACCACTCAGCTCCTGACCTCATTAGACCTTTGATTCAAGGACAAAAGAGCTGAATTCTAGAGGTGAGGTGAGACTGTATGCCCTTGACATCAAGGCTGCATTTGACTGAGTATCAAGAAGCATCAAGAAGCCTTAGCAAAACTGGAATCAATGGGAATCTGGGGGCAAACTCTCTGCTGGTTATAGTCATACCTGACACATAGGAAGATTCTTGTGGTTGTTGGAGGTCAGCCATCTCAGTTTTTAGGACATCCCTGCAGGAGTTTCTCAGGTTAGTGTCCTAGGCCCAGCCATCTTCAGCTTCTTTGTCAATGACCTTTCTTCTGTCATAAGGTCAGAAGTGGGATGTTCGTCAATGATTGCACAATGTTGAGCACCATTCACAACTCCTGGGGTACAGAAACAGTCGATGTCCAAATGCAACCAGACCTGGACAATATCCAGGCTTGGGTTGACAAGTGGCAAGTAACATTCATGCCACACAAATGCCAGGTTATGACCATCATCAATAAGACACAATCTAACCACCACCCCTTGGCATTTAATGGTGTTACCATCACTGAATTCCCCACTATCAACATCCTGGGGTTACCATTAACCAGAAACTCAGCTGGACTCACTACATAAACACAGTGGCTACGAGAGCTGGCCAGAAGCTCGGAATACTGCAGCAAGTAACCCACCTCCTGACTCCCCAAAGCCTGTCCATCTACAAGGCACAAGTCCGGAGTGGGATGGAATACTCCCCACTTGCCTGGATGAGTGCAGCCCCAACAACACTCAAGAAGCATGACACCATCCAGAACATAGCAACTCTCTTGATTGGCACAATACCCACAAGCATTCATTCCCTCCACCACCGACATTCGGAAGCAGCAATGTATGCGATATACCAGATGCACTGCAGAAATTCACCAAAAATCTTCAAACAGCACTTTCCAAACCCACAAGCATTTCAGTTAGAGGAAAAGGACAACAGGTACATTGGAACAGCACCACCTTCAAGTTGCCCTCCAAGCTACTCAACACCCTGACTTGGAAATAAATCGTCATTCCCATGAGAATTCCCTCCCTAATGGCATCGTGGGTCCACGCACAGAACGTGGACTGCAGTGGTTCAAGTAGGCAGCACACCACCTTCTCAAAGTCAACTAGGGAAGGGCAAAAAATGCTGGCCCTGGCAGTGAAGACCACATCCCACAAAATGAATAAATTTTAAAAAAGTCCATGTACTGTTCATTTCTGCAGGAGTTATTCCCAGTTGTCTGCCGTAGCTTTGCAACAGGACCATGGAAATGCTGGAGGATGAACTTGAACACTTTCTCCAGCATTTCTTTATCTTTTCTGCCAAATGTACGGTGAATAATCGAAAGGACTGCTGCAGAAATTGTACTTCATTTTTTAATTTCACTGAAATTCCCAAAGAGCTTTGAGAGAGATTGAGAAGAAATCTACGAAGTGAAAAACTTCTCTCCCAGTCTGAAAGATTGCTTTGATTTTTTTTACCTTAATCCATAACGCGTTAATAAAAATAGACAGTCAAATGACAGATAGATTTTATTGTATACCTGGCTTTGAGGCTAGAGATTTAAGTGTCTATTCAATTTTAACACCTCCTGGTAAGTCCAACCCTTCGAGCAATCCTTTCAAATATGCATTTGGTTCTGCATCATTAGTTTATGGGTGGCTGTTGAATGGAACACATTGAAACAAAATGTTCTATATTACAACACCACATTACAGTAATGATAGCACTTCAAAAGTATTTCATTTGTTGTAAAGTGCATTGGGACACCCTGAGGTCATAGAAGGAGCAATATAAAAGTAAAGTCATTCTTTCTTTATATAATCTGAGAAGAAATATTAATGAGTCTCAGCTTGTACTATAGATCCAAACTCTAATCACCAACCGTGAAGCAATAGTCACAGGGCGAGTGAGATCTCAATTTTACTTTGATAACATCCAGTGACAGAAAGTAATTGTGGGAAAATAAATAATAAGACATAAATTTGCTAAAATAAAAACATATTAGGTGTAATTTGCATTGAAATCCACTGTTTCCTTGACATGGGTGCTAAAATATGATAACTGTCAATTTCCACTGCTGAGTTTGTCCATGTTTTCAAACTCTTTAGTAAGAGAGTTCTTCAGCAGAATGGCAAGGGCAGGAGGTATTTGTGGAGTATCTAGGCGCATAAACTCATCCAGTTGAAACAGGTTCAGAGTCAGTATAGAGGTCATACAATGCATCCAAAGTTGTCATCAGGAAACATGGATTATTGTGTGCAGCCAGTGAACATCCTACTCAGCTTGTCAGTTGTTTGTAGGCAGGAAATCAGTCAATCCAAATAGCAAGCTAGCTGTAAGTAGACAGGATTATTGAGGAAATGGAGATTGGGAGCCTTGCACAGTACATGAACATTAAAATTACAACTATCCAGACTACAAATCATTTCTAAAGTGCTCTCTAGATATTGAAAACAATAGGTTAGGTCACTCAAGGCATGGAATGAACCTGTGAAAATGTATTTTACCATTTCTGACAATTTGCTCGTAAAAATTACAATTCATAACCAAGAACTGGTATACTGAAGCATCCCTCTGCCTGAAATGATCCTAGCCCAATTACAGGTTTACCTGGAAATTTCATTGAACAGGGCTTGAGCGTCAATTGAACAGTCAAGAAGCACCAATCGCACCTTCACATCCCACAGTCTGCGAAACAGCTTGATGGCTATTTCTCAGCTGAGAACCAAACAGACAGCAGTTGAAAACTGCATGTAGGAAGTTGATTAGAAGTACTACCTCATAGAGGTAGTAGAGAACAAGCCAAGACACCCTTTTACTCCATTCCCTTTCTTTCAAAAGCAACTCTCAACTGTCCTGAGCAACACTCTTTGTAATACTGTCATATTTAACTGTTTTCCTTTGTGGTCCAGGCATCAATTCCTTTCAAGAATCTCCCTCCCTCTCCCCAAATTAGCAACATTTATGCTAATCATCAGCACAGTGTACTATTACTGCTTATGCTGCGTTCCTCTGACCACAAACAAATTCTGGGCGTAAAAATCCAGATCCCTTTTAAGGGTCTAGGCCTGAAACGTCAAGTTTTCCTGCTCCTATGCTGCTGCTTGACCTGCTGTGTTCATCCAGCCCCATGCTTGTTATCTCAGATTCTCCAGCATCTGCAGTACCTTTTATCCCTTTTATGACAATTGTTTTGTTTGGATCAGGTGCTGATTTAACTTCTAATATGTCATACCAAAGATTCTGAATTAAACCGAGACCTGACACAACGTGTAGACTGTGCTTATTTTTGTTGTGTCTGATATATCTCTGAGGACATGGTAGGAAAAGTGAATATGGTCATAAGTCTCAGAAGATGATAGGCCACTGGGTCTGGTTTTGCAATTTCTATAGCTGGTCCTAGGGGAAGAAGAGGATAGCCCTCAATCACAACACTCCTTCCTCCAGGACCTCCAAGCTCTGCACACAAAACAAGACTCTATTACCCTTCTCTGTCATATCTGGGGCAAATACCAGTCAATCAGGGCAACTCCAGACTGAGATTGCTTGTCCAGATGCACAACGGAATTTTAAAGACAGCACCAGGGATAACAGTCTATTCTGTTGTATCCGTGTCAAAGCTGGCATCATCAGAACAGATGCAACAGAGATGGAGGAACTAGGAGATGGAATAGATTCTTCACTGGAAGCAGAGTGTGAAGATGCATAGTCGAGCTAACTGTGGGAGTCAATTGGTTTGTAGTCGCTATTCGTGGCCAGCCTATCCCCAGAGATGTTGAGGAAGGGGAGGGAGGAGTCAGAGGTGGGCCAGTTGAAGGTGAGAGTGGGGTGGAAATTGGAAGAAAAATTGATAAACGTTTCTAAATCCAGACAAGAGAAGGAAAGAACACCAATGATAACATCCACAGGATCATTAGCCACCATTTCTGGCACTTCAAGTGGGATGCCACCACCAGATACATGTTCCCCTTCCTTCCCTTGTCAGCCTTCCACAAAGACCATTCTTCCTCCTTCACTCCCAACACCAACCCCACAGTCCCATGACACCTTCCCCTGAAACAGCAGAAGGTGTAATACCTGCGTGTTTACATCCTCTTTCCTCAGTATCCAAGGGTCCAAACATATCTTCCAGGTGAAGCAGCATTTTACTTGTACTTCAATCACTTTAGTCTAATGCATTTGCTGCTCAAAATATGGTCTCCTCTACAATGTTGACTGGGTGACCGATTTGTAGAATGCCTACGTTCTGTCTTCAAAAAAGACCCTGAGTTTCCAGCTGCCTGCCACTTCAACTTAACAACTTGTCCCCTGACCAACATTTTTTTCTCAGGCTTGCTGCAATGTTCCAACAAAGCTCAGTGCAAGCTGGAAGAGCAGCACCTCACTTTTTGCTTGGGAACTCTACAGTCTTCTGGACTCAATATCGAGTTCAATCAGTTTAGGGGCTGAGCACCTTCTCCCATGTCCTTGCCCTAACTTCCACACACTAGGCCTTGTTATCACATGGTTTGCTATTACACACTACACATTGTTAGCCACGAATAGTCCTCATTATCAGCCATTCATTCTCCTAGGTTTACCATCATCCACTCCTTTATCTGTCCAACTGTTCTTCTCTCTCCTTGGGCTCCAAATCCACTTATCATTCACTCCTTACTTCCTACCCAACCCAGTCTTCTGCATTAAAAACAACCTTTTCCAAGCTACAATCAGTTCTGAAGAAGGGTGACTAATCTTGAAACTTTAACTGCTGTCTCTCCATAGATGTTGTCAGACCAGATTAGATTTTCCAGCAATTTCTGTTTTTGCAGCTAGTTAATGAGGTGTGTTTGAGACAATACAGCAAGAAACTTCACTGAAAGAAACCCTCTATGAAACTCAACAAAACTGACATTTGGCTAAGATATGACAACAGTCAGTCCTTGATTTCCATACAATAACCCCTCTTCAATGTGTATTTTGATTTTATTTATGTGGACCTAAACAACTTACCACCTGTTTTTTCCTCTGTGAGAAAAGATCGTTTCCATGTGAGATGTTGTTGGAGTTCATAAGGGAGTTAATCTATATCTATTCCAAAATAAAGAAAGGGTGGATGAAACCAAGGCTTCATATTTTACTTTTACTTTTATTCGTTAGTGGGATGAAAGGGTATATTTCAAATTGTACATAAGAAGGTAGCAGCGAACTGCCCTCTTGAACTGTTGAAGTACATATAATGTACATGCTGTTTGGAAGGGAGCTCACAGATTTTGAATGAGTGACATTGAAAGAAGTTCCAGGTGAGGATGTTGTGTGGCTTCAAAGGCAATATGCAGACTGTGATGTTCCCACATGCCTGCTATCTTGATCTAAGCAGTAGAGATCAAGGTTTGGAAAGCACTCATTTAAAATTAACTTCATGAGATGTGGGTTACACTGGTAGGGTGAGCATTTGCTGCCTATCCATAATGGCTGAACTGAATGGCCTGTTAGGCCATTTCAGAACGCAGTTAAAAGTCAACCACACTTCTGTAAGAGCACAGTCAGATCTAGGCAAGACCAAGCGTGATGGGCAGATCTCCTTCTCTAAACGGCATGAGTGCACTACATGGATTTTAATGACAATTAATGACAGCTTCATGGTCACTATTATCATAGCTGGTTTTTAAATCCAGATTTATTGATTTGAATATGAAATCCAGAACTGCCATGATGCGATTTAGACTCAAGACATTATTTTGAGCATTCTGGATCAATAGTCTAGTAACATTACTACTTTGTCACTGTCTTTCCATTGTAGGAGTTCATTGCATTACGATAGTGCCTCTTCTGGATGATAAATAACATTCATGCCACAAAAGTGCTGGCCAATGACAATCTCCCAAAAGAGAGAATTTAAACATCACCCCTTGCTATTCAATAGCATTATCATCACTGAATCACCCACCATCAACCCGGGAGTTACCATTGGCCAAAAACTGAACTGCACCAGCCATATAAAAACTGTGACTACAAGGCCAGGTCAGATGTCAGGAATTCTGCGCTGAACAACCGATCATGTGACTCCTCAAAGAACTTCCACCATCTACGAGGCACATGTCAGAATTATGATAGAATAAGCTTCACTTGCCTGCTCCAACAACACTCAATAAATTTGACACCATCCAGGACAAAGCAACCTGCTTGATTGGCATGCCACCACCCAACACTTCCTACATTACTGCCTTCACAACTGACACTGCATACTATCTACAAGATGCTCTGCAGTAAATCACCAAGGCTCCTTCAACAGCATCATCAAACCCATTACTTTTCCTAAGTAGAGGGATGAGGACACGGTGCGGCACGTTAGTAGGTTGGCACAGTGGCTCAGTGGTTAGCACTGCTGCCTCACAGTGACGAGGATCCAGGTTCGATTTCTGCCTCGGGCGACTGTGTGGTGTTTGCATGTTCTCCCCATTTCTACTATGTGCTCTGATTTCCTCCCACAGTCCAAAGATGTGCAAGCTAGGTAGATTGGCTGTGCTAAATTACCTATAGTGTTCAGGGATGTGAATGTTAGGTGCATTAGCCATAGGAAATGCAAGGTTACAGAGGTAGGGTGAGGGGTGAGTCTGGGTGGGATGCTGTTTGGAGGGTCGGCGTGGACTAGTTGGTCTGGGTGGCTTGTTTCCACACTATAGGGATTCTATGACAGCAGATGCATTAGGATACACACCTGCAAACTCCTCTCCAAGCCACAAACTATCCTGACATGTAGGTGTGCTGTTGTTCCTTTCACATTGTCAAGTCAAAATCCTTGGACTCCTTTTCTAACAGAATTGTTGTATTGCATTGCTGAAGGTGACACACCACCTTGTCAGTCAAGGCAATTAGGGAATGAGCAGATAATATTAATTTAGCCACTTAATCTGCATTCCATGAGTTAGTAATGAAAAAAACTCTTGCCATTGTGCAGATGGTGTGCAAATGAATATTTAAGATAGTGGAAATGAGGCCATTCAAGTTAATCAAGAGACAAACATTCCACCATACTTCTGACTTTTCGATGGTGGACAGATTCTGCGGAATTAGGAGGGGTGTTACATATATAGAATATCCAGCATCTTCTTGTTCTTGTAACCACACTATTTATTTTGCAATCACAGTTATATTTCTGACTGGTGGCAACCCTCAAGATGCTGAATCTGCAAAATTTGTTGATGATAACACTTAACTCTCAAGGGGAAATGGCTAGGTTCCCTCATGTGAGTGTTGGTAACTTATGCGCTTTGAATGTTAATTGCAACATGTCACCTCAAGCCTGGTCTTCTCTGTGGTCACTGATTGGTTCAGTTTGGAAAGACTCACAAATGATGCTAAAGATTGTGCAATTATCAGTGAACAACTCTACATCTGAACCAATGATGGAGTGTAGGTCATTGATGAATTAGCTGAAGATGCTTGGATCTAGGACAATAGATAAGGAATACAGAGATTATTAACTCAAATAACTGCAACCACCTTCCTATCTGTTAGTTATAACTCCAACCAGCAGAGAATTATGTTGCCAAATGCCATTAATTTCAATTTTGCAGGAGTGATATTATCAAAAGACTAACATTTTCTCCATTTTTGGGCAGAAGTTGTATTGAAGTCAAGTGATAGCCGACTGGTAGAACCTAAGCATCAGTGAGCAGGTTATTTCCAAGTAAGTGGTGCTTTCAGCATTGTTGTCCATACACTTACAGAGTCATAGAGTCATACAGCATAGAAAACAGACCTTTCAATCCAAGCAGTCCATGCAGAACATAATCCCAAACTAAATTAGTCCTACCTGACTGTCCTGGCCCATATTCCTGCAAACCTTTCCTATTCATATATACATCCAAATGTCTCGTAAACATTGGAATTGTACCTACATTCACCACTTCCTCAGAAAGTTCATTCCACACACGAACCACCCTCTGTGTAAAAAAATTTGCCTCTTACGTCTTTTTTAAATCTCTCCCTTCTCACCTTAAAAACGTACCTCCCAGTCTTGAAATTCCCCATCTTAGGGAAAAGACAATGACTATCAACTCTGTCTACCTCTCATTATTTTATAAACTTCTATCAGGTCACCTCTCAACCTCCTACGTGCCAGTGGAAAAGTCCCAGCCTATCCAACCTTACCTCATAACTCAAATATTCCATACCCGGCAACATCCTGGTACTTCTCTTCTGAACCCTCTCCTGCTTGATAATATCCTTCCTGTATCTGGGTGATCAGAACTGGACACAGTACTCTAGAACAGGCCTCACCAATATCCTGTACAATCTCAACATAACGTCCCAACTCCTACACTCAAAGGACTGAGCAATGAAGGCAAGCATGCCAAATGCCTTTTTAATAATCCTGTCTATATGTAACGCAAACTTCAAAGAATTATGTACCTGCATCCATAGGTCCCTCAGTTCTATAACATTACCCAAGGCCTTATCATTAATTGTGTAAGCCCTAAACTTGTTTGTTGTACCAAAATGCAATATCTCACGTTTATCCTGATTGAACTCAATCTGCCATTTTTCAGCCCATTGACCCGTTTGATCAAGATCCTTTTGCAAACTTAGAAAACCTTCTTCACTGTCTACAATGCCACCAATTTTGGTGTCATTCACAAACTTACTAATCATGCCTTCTATATTCTCATCCAAATCATTTATATAAATTACAAACAAAAGAGGACCCAGAACTGATTCCTGTGGGACACCGCTGCTCACAGTCCCCCAGTCCAAAAAGCAACCCTCCACCATTTTCTCTGTCTCATGCCATTAAGCTAATTATGTATCAAACTGGCGAGCATACCCTGACTCTCATGTGACCTAACTTTACTAATTATTTTATCATGCGGAACCTTGTCAAAGGCTTTACTAAAATCCAAATAAACAAAGCTTACTGCTCTGCCATCATCAACCTTTTTGGTAACTTCCTCAAAAAATCTCAATCAAGTTTGTGAGATACGATTTTCCTCACACAAAACTAGGCTGACTATCCCTAATCAATTTTTGCTCCACTAAATGTCCATAAATCCTACCTTTTATAATCACCTCCAACAATTTACCCACAATCGAAGTCAGACTCACAAGTCTGAGATAAAAGGTACTGCAGATGCTGGAGAATCTGAGATAACA
>JAHRHZ010000075.1:22459656-22474495 GCA_024137785.1 Ginglymostoma cirratum
CCCTGATGAAGGGTTTAGGCCCGAAATGTCAAGTTTTCCTGCTCCTATGATGCTGCTTGACCTGCTGTGTTCATCCAGCCCCATGCTTGTTATCTCAGACTCACAGGTCTATAGTTCCCCAGTTTCACCATACAACCTTTCTTAAACAAAGGTACAACATTAGCCACCCTCCAGTCATCAGGCACCTCACCCATAGTTATAAATGATGCAAATATTTCTGCAAGGGGTCTCATATTTTCCCCCCTTAATTCCCACAACATTCTGGGATACATTACATCAAATCCCGGAGATTTATCCACCTTTATATTCTCCAAGACCTCCCAAACTTCCTCTTCTGTAAAGTGAACTGTTTTTAAAACAATTTATTTCTCTGCATTCTCTAGACTCCATTTCTTTCTCCACAGTAAAAACTGACACAAAATATTCATTTAGTATCCCACCCATCTCCTGGGGTTCAACACAAAGATGACCTCCTTCATCTTTAAGAGACCCAACCCTCTCTCCAGTTACCCTCTTGCTCTTAATGTATTTGTAGAATCTCTTTAGATTACCCTTAACCTTATCTGCCAACGCTATCTCATATCCCCTCTTTGCCTTCCTGATTTTTCTCTCAAGAATGCCCCTACACTCTTTATTTTGATTAAGAGATTCAATTGAATCAAGTTGGCTATAATTTTAGATTCTTTTTATTCTTGGCTAGAAACTCAATATCTATATTCATCCATTGATTCCTACCCTTACCAGCCTTACCCTTCACTCTAACAGGAACAAAATGCCTCTGAACTCTCTACATCACACTTTTAAAGTTTTCCCACTTGTCAGATGTCTTTTTAACTGAAGACTACTCCAATCAACTTTTGAAAAGTTCTTATCTCATACCATTAAATTTGCCTTACTCCAATTAAAAACTTTGACTTTTGTGGAAGGCTTATCCTATCACTAGACCCAAAGTGTTCCCTCACTTTTATTTCAGTTACCTGCCCTGCATTATTGCCCAAAAGAAGGTCTAGTTTTGCTCTTTTTCTAGTAGGAGCATCCATATACTGATAAAGAAAATGTTCATGAGCACATTTGACAAATTCTCCTCTATCTAAACATTTAACACTACAGTAGTCCCAGGCAATGTTGGAAAATTAACATCCCCATTTTTACAAACTTATTATGCTTACATATATCTGCACTCTCCCTACATATTTGTTTCTCAATTTCTCTCATACTATTGGGGAGCCCATAGTATAATCCCATCAAAGTGATTTTTCCTTTCTTATTTGTAATTGCTACCCATATATTTTCCCTGGACAATTTTTCAGCAATATCTTCCCTAGTTATAAAAATAATGTATTCCTTAATCAAAAACACCATCCCCCTCCTTTACTGATGATTGAGAATAGACTGGTCATGCAACAATGGGCTAGGTTGGCATTGTCATCCCTTTAATGGGCTGGAAATTCCTCAGCAATTTTCTAGATGGTTGGGTAGGTGCCTTTATTGCAGCTGTAAAGGAACAGCTTGAGTTTGGGCAAGACAATTCCTGCAGCAAGCGGATTTAGTACTGTCCTGTAGACAGAGCTCACACACATTGCATTTCCAGTGTTCTTAGTAATATCTTGACATCAAGTGTAGTGAATTAACTTGGCTGAAGACTGGTATCTGTGATTTTGGAGACGCCAGAAAGAGGTCAAGATAGATCATTTGTTCAGCATTCCAGCTGAAGATGTGCCTCTGCCCACCCCATACCACATCAGGGTCCAAATACTAACCTATGTCCTTCTGCCCACCCCCAATGCCCTTCATCTGATTAAGAATTTGATTGAAACATACAAAATTCTAACAGGACTAGACAGACTAGATACAACAAGATCAGTTCTGAAGAAGTTATACTGGGCTCAAAAAAATCTGTTAAATTAAATCTGTTTCTCTCTCCACAGATACTGCCAGACTGCCTGCGTCTCTTCACCATTTTCTGTGTTTATTTCAGATTTCCAGCAGCCATAGTATTTTCCCTTCATTATAGATGCAGGGAGGATGTTTTCCCTGGTTGGCGAGTCTAGAGCTAGGGGACAGACTCAAGAAATAACGTAAACCATTTTGGACTGAGATGAGGAAAACTTTCTTCCCTCAAAGGGTATTGAAACTGTGGTATTTACTACCCTAGGAGGCTATGGAGGCCAATTCACTGAATATATTCAAGAAAGAGACAGATATACTTCTATGTTTTAACAAAGTCAAGGAGCATGGGGAGAAAGCAAGATCATGGCATTAAGATAGAGCATCAACCACAATCCTATTGAATGGCGGAGCAAGTTAGAAAGGCCAAATGGCCTACTCCTGCTATGTTTCTACGCTAACTTATGCACCTATGTTAACTTATCCCCATTACCCCTTAACACATCCGTGACCCTTTATAAGTCCAATGGCAACCTAGGCCTTTCTGCAAATCTCATGGCTCTTTATAGCACTTGTACCAACTTAGCGCCAGCACATGCTTATACATGCCTCACACCAATCATCCTTTGCTTTAAATGTCAATTCATCCAGAATCCACCATATGTAGATCTCATGGCCAATGCTGAGATGAAATAATATATATTTAAGTGTCTATTACGAATACCTATATTAGAAAAAGAAGCTCCCATTCATAAAGAAAACTATTTACATTTACATTCTACATAATAACTTACAATAACAAACTGTTCTTCCAAATTCATAATTCATTACAAAAATTAACACTGGAATTTATTGTTTCACTTCAAAGATTTCAAATCTACTTGGAGTGTTAAATCAAATTGAATAGCAATTCTATTGTGACAATAGAAAATTGTTAATTCAGTTATGTAGCCTTCAGACTTATGTCAACTGACAGAGTGAAACATCAAACATTTCTTTTTATCAACATATCTTTTCTGTCAAGACTTAAAAGGATGGGAGTTTTAAATGCCTTTACAGTTTGCTAGTCCTTTTGATAGTTCCTTTTGATTTTTACCCGTGACACTCTCGAAAGTTTTTTGACAGTTCCTTTAAACACTTTTAACACAGTTGCTTCTGACACTTTTTGGTGTTTGAATGAAATTGGTAATTAATGATTCTATATACTTTTTCAGCACATTCATTTCAACTTTTAACAGTGCTAAAACGTTCTTTACATCTCTCAGAGGGCACGTGACTCTTGTAAATGGCACCTTACCTTCCCAAAGGGCAGCTTACCCCTCCTAAAGCATACCTGACCTTCCCAAAAGTGCCCTGGGACAATGTCCAAGGGGCATGTTAGCTTTCCAATGGGGTACCTTGGCTATCCAGATGAATCTACTGTGCTCAGACCAGCTTCTACCAGGTCTAATCTGTGTCTGATGCATTTCACTCACATTGGTTACCAAACGTAGGCATGAGTGGAGCCAACTGCCGCTTCTTGTGGGCAACTTAGATGTTCCTCTCCCATTCTAGCCATTCTGAAAATAGGATATTCCATGTTCAGTGACAGCATTTCTGATTTTCAGCTTCCTCTACTATTGCAACAATGGCAAAAATGTAGGCCTCAATCACAAATCTGAGCTGAATCAACCAACCATTAATTGGATCCAGGGAGGACATGCCCCATGGACAAGGAAAATTAATCAGAAATGTTTTTCTCATTGTCATTGTGAATTAACACCTGATGAAAAGAGTGCATGAATGCAAGATAGTTGGTAATAGAGAATGAGCTTGGATACACAGCTCCCATGATTAAATAGGTCACTGACATTCAACTGCAAACTTTCACAGGAAGCATTGCTATTTAAGCCAGTCAAGGATGTTGTTTGGCCTTATCCCAGAATGTCAGTATTATCAAAGGATTAATAGTAGGAATGAATAGTTGGAGGGAGCAAGAGAAGAGAGTAATTACTAAGTTACAAATCCATCAGAATCTAATCACTACGTACAGCATCAATAATGGTGATATATATAACTTTTTCTTCAAATCTTCGCAGTCCATGTGCTGAAATTGTCTGAGTGCACTATAGAAAAGAAGTGATGCCATTAATATTACAGGCTCTTCTCAGCCATCCATATTGTGATTTTTCATTTTTGTATTTATGAGAGTAAAAGATAATAACAATGGAGACCAGAGTTATTCAAAAATACCAAGGACAGCTTTAGTGAAGGATGTATATGCAATCTTACATTCTCAGAGTAGCATTTACTGCTGTGGCATATCAAATTGCAAACTGGCGCACTTCCAATTTATTGAAGACTGCAGCGATTGGATAAAGTACCAAATTCAGAGCATTTTATACAGACATATCTTGTGAAAAGGATGTTATGTATGCCCTTTCTCATTTTGTTTCAGTCTCACCAGTCATATTTGACAAGAGGCTTAAAATTTGCACAATACACATGATTTAATGCCTCTATCTAAAAGTTTGTAAAAGTATTGCTTTAAAATGTACCACTCCAAAATAGTTAGATCCTTGTATAGCTTTAAGGGCAAACACAATACTTACATTGTAATTTTAAAAATATTTAACTGTTTTGAACAGACAAAGTAAACTTTACTAAGCAAAATAAGCTACTACATATGATTATACACAGAGACAACTTATAACCTAACAACTAGAATTAACATGAGATAAATGTGATAACAGATAAACTGTGGTCAAAAGCCCCACAAAGTAGATCAAATAGTAAATGTAGTCAAGGTAGATGCCACAGATTTCTGAGCATTGTCTCAGACATTAGCGTCACTGTGGGACTTCAAATCTCATTAAAATCCTGTCTTCTTTAAAAGCATCTCCCATTCTTTATTTTTGAAGACAAGGATTTGGAACTCCTTCAAAAGCCGATTTGTTACAGGCTGCTCAATGAATGGAAACGTCCTGCCAACTCAACATCTTCCCTTGAAACTATTCTTGAGGCTGCAATCTACAATTCCAACCTTCTAGCAGACAGCTAGCTTTGCTAAGCTACCATAACACCTGAATTCTCCAAGATCCAATACTGCTCTAACGGCATCAAACCTATCAAAGGTTGTGGCTTCCTTCAACCAACTGTCAACTTCACTAAAGTAGCAAAGGCTCCCTGGGTCCTCTTTGAGCCTTAACTCTTTCTAACACTGTGCCAAAAAACTTCTGTCACGTCGTCAACGCCTCAGATTTTTTTTTCTGAGCCTTGACTGCCCGATGACTGCTAAATTAGCATCTGAGCCGACTGTAGCCTCTTCTTCCGCAGTCCAAAGGTAGCAGCCTTCTGCTTTCACAACCTCCAACCAAAATAGGGTCACTTTCACTGCTTCTCTTACAATAACTAAAACTGACACTGATCCTTGAAATGTTGTTTAATGACATTTGAATTGACCTGGTAACCTATTAAAATTCTCCTAGGGAGTCCTGCCCTTGTTAGTAGGTTGGAACAAATGTTTCGAGCACTGGAACACCTTGCTCTTATAATATGTTATAATCTATAAAGGCTGCCAGTCCACATTGTGCAAATGAACACAAAAATTGATTTTATCACAGGTTAAAACTGGTATATGGAAAAGTTCCATTTGCTTTAACCTAGTAATTATTCAGAACCACATAGTGTGACATCTTTAACAGATGAGATTGTTTAGTCATTCGTTCTTCTGTTCAAAATTTTAATAAAGGTAATAATTATGAATATGCTACACCATGATTTCAAACTCAACATATTTGCTCAAATCTCAGAGGCAAAACTGTTTTGCAAATATGAAATTTAAATTGTCTATGGCAATCCTTCTCATAGCTTCTCTAAGCAGAAGTATAAATAAATGCTATTATAAAACAAATAACTGCAGATACTGAGATCTGAAACAAAAGCAGAAGGCTTGCTGGATTCAAAGCATTAACTCTGCTTTTTCTCCACAAATACTGCCATACCTGCCAAGTTTCTCTAGTAAGCACTGTTTCTGTTATAAATTAATGTTATCTGACACAGTTTCACCCTGACAAAAGAGAGGAGTTCAGATAATCGAAGGTGAAATCTGAATTCTTATGAACAGTAGTTCAGAATGTAAGTTCAACACTTCAAAAATGAAGATGTGTAATCAGGGTTCGGGCACTGATTGAAAGACTTAGGCCAATACTATGTTCTCTTGTCTAAAAAGACAAGAATCTAGCACATGATCTTGCTCATCCTTTGGATTCAAACTGAGAAATCAGAGAGTTAGCAGAGGAATGAGATATTCATCTTATCTGCAGCGTTGACGTAGAGTCCAAATCTCAGTGCTAAAGAACCAATTTTCCAAATCATTACATGACTTTATCTTCAAGGCTGACACATTATGATACTGGGAGACTGATGGGCTATTGGACAAGTCACCTTCAGGATGAACCATCAGAATGGGACTTCATCTGCCATCTCAAATGGACATAAGACATTCCACAATGCTATATGTCAAAAGTCTTCAAATTTAATGTCAAGCATATGGTGCACCATTGTATAGTAGACAAGATAATAATCTTTTCAAATTACCACTTTTGTTTCTACAATATCACAAACAAAATCTGCCTCTTAAAGCATCAAAAGCATCTGTGATCAATTTTACATTTGCAGTAAAAGTAATATATATAGTTAAAATAGTGAGCAAGATATCAAGGTTGAGAACTATTAGATTAAAAATCAAACAACAGGAATAATTATAGACAGTTATTTAATCATAATATCATGTAATATTCTTTGCCAGATTACTCTATTACACAACCAATAAACACAAACTTACACGTAAATCAAAGTTACCTCCATACAATGAAAAATAGAATTATGTTAAAAAAATCATTGTACTCACACAGCCTGAATCTAGTTTTGATTTTGTACGGTGTCTGATAGCCTTCTTTAACAGCTAAAATTTGATTATTATTCCAATTAATCACAGCTTTCCCTCTTGCACACTTTTCTGTGTTTGTCTTTATTGAATTGTGATATTGTAGCTTTTAGTTGCATGGTAGAGTACTCTTTGAAGGGGCCTTGTAGATTTAGAACTGGAAATATACACACTGAATCTTAGTTGAAATAACAAAGAATCTCTCATGGATGTTTCTTGGCACTATAGTGATATCAAACTAAAGAGGCTCATTCAGGTAATTTACAACAGAGATGGAACTGGAATCAGAAATAAGGGTTGAAAGGAAGAGAATTCTGCAGCCAACATAGAATCATAGAAATGTTACAGCAAAGAAAGAGTCATTCAGCCCATCATGTCTGTGCCATATAAACAAACCAGCTACCCATGCTATTCTGATGTTCCAGCACCTGGTCCTTAGCCTTTGAGGTTACAGGACAACAGGTGCAGGTCCAAACTGGGCTGTTAATTCTGGTCACCATCATATTCTGAGGGATAAAGTTTTCTTTCTTACATCCCTTCTAATCCTTCTACAAATCTCTGTGTCACTGGCAACTGAATGTTTCACTGAGGGAAGCAGTTTTCTCTTTCCATTCTATTTAAATCCCTCATTATTTTGAATACCTCAACAAAATACTCCCTCAGCCTCTTTTGTTCGAAAGTAAATAATCCTAGCCTCTCCAATCTTTCCTCTGGCTGCAGTTTTCGAGCCCTGGCAACATTCTTCTATGCAACTCCTCTGTGCTCTCACCTCTATCAATATCTTCTACATTATTGTGTATTCCCTTGTTTTTTTGCCCTCCTGAAATACACAGCCTCACATTTCTGCAGACTGAATTCCATCTGGGACTTCTTCAGCTACTCAACCAAGCCATTGACATCACCCTACAGTCAACTGCATCCTCTTCACTATCAATTGCGTGGCCAATGTTTGTGTCTTTTGAAGATTTCCTAAATGTGCTGCCATATTTCATTCTACATAGTTAGTAAATACCACAAGCAGCAAGGGGCCCAAAATTGAGCCCTGTGGGACACCACTGAAAACCACTTTCCATTTGCAAAAACATCAGTTGACAATTACCCTTTGTTTCCTGTCACTGAGACAGTTTTGAAGCCAACTCAGTACATTCCCTTGTATTGCATGAGTTCAATTTTCATGAACTGTCTCCCATGTGAGACCTGGTCAAATGCCTTGTTAAACATATACTAAATGTAAAGTTCTCTCATTGGAGAGAGATGACTGATGGTAACGGTCACCATCCCTCAGGTGAGAGGTGGGATTGAGAAGGAGAATCCTTCATTTCAACCTCCGCCAGTATAGAAATTGAACCCACTCTGTTGATATCACACAGAATCACAAACCAGCACATGGGTGATAAAGAGACTGTACAGAAGATCACTGGACAATTTTTGTGCAGATTCCTGTGTTGTAGATCTGCTGGAACAGCTCGGCTAGGTGTGCAGCAAGTCCTGGAGCACCTGCCATCAAAAGTATTGCGGCTATACTGTCAGAATCAATAGCCTTTGCAGTATCTAGCGCCTCCAGCCAGTTTTTAATATCACATGGAATGAATTAACTTGGTTTAGAACTGATATCTGTGATCATAAAATCCCGACAGTATGGAAAAGAGGCCATTTGGCCCATTGAGCTTGCACAGACCCTTTAAAGAACATCCCACCCAGACGCACCCCAACCAACCCCATATTTACCATGGCTACTCCACCTAGCTTGCATTTTGCTTGACATTATGGGGCAATTTAGCATAGCCAATATACCTAACCTTTGGACTGTGGTAGGAAACCAGAGCACCCTGTGGAAACGCACATAGACATGTGTAAATGTATAAATGTATAAACATGTATAAATGTATAAACAAAATGTATAAACTCCACACAGACAGTCAACCAAGGCTGGAATCCAACGGGGCCACTTGCACTGTGAGGCAGCAGGGCTAGCTGGTATGGGGTCTTTGGATGAGATTGAGATGAATCATCAATCTGCACTTCTGGAAATGCTTTAGCCTTGTTAATTGCACTTTTGTGCTGGGCTCTCCATCATTGAGAATGGGAATATTCTTGGAACCACCTCCTCCTGTCGGATATGGAAAGTTTGTCTTGGGCCTTGGATAGAGGTGAGGAAGGAGGCGTAGGGGCAGGTGCAGCACTTCCTGCATTTGCAAGGAAAGGTGCCGGGGATGGTGGGGTTATTTGGGAGTGTGGAGCGGATGAGGGAGTCTCAGAGTCAGCAGTCCCTACGAAAGCCAAATAGGGATGGGGAGGGAAATAGCTCTTTGGTTGTGAGGTCTAATTGCAGGTGGCAGAAGTGGTGGAGAATGATACGCTGGATGTGAAGGTTAGTGCAGTGGTATGTGAGGACCGGGGGAATTCTGTCGTCATTATTGTTGGGACTCTCCCATACTCCCAATTCCTCTGCCTCCACCGCATCTGCTCCCTAGATGGGGCTTTCCACTCCTTGGCATCCCAGATGTCCTCCTATTTCAAGGACTGCGACTTGTCCCCTTCGGTGATCAAAAATGGCCCCAACCACATCTCTTGCATTACCCGCGCATCTGTCCTCAAACCCCTTTCCCCCAGCTCCACACAGTGTTGTTTCTGACTCCAGCATCTGCTGTTCTTATTATCTCTGAGTGACTTGTATTTTATCTTTATTAGGTAGACACCACATTTTTAGGTTTGCCTGGTGTTGCTCCTGGCATGCCATCTTACACATTTAACTGGACTAGAGTTGATCCCCTGGCTTGACAGTAATGGTAGAATTCAGTATATGTTGAACTATGAAGTTGCAGCTTGTGGTTGAATATAATTCCACAGCTGCTGATGGCACAGTGCCTCTGGGATGCTGAGGCTTGAGTTGCTAGATCAGTTGAAATCTGTTCCATTTAGCACTGTCCTAGTGTCACACAACATGATGGAGCGTATCCTCAATGTGAAGATCGACATTGTCATCACAGGGACTGTGCAAATGTCACTCCTATATTGTCATGGACAGATGCATCTCCAGCAGGCAGATTGGTGAGGATGAGATCAAATACATTTTTCCTTCTTGTTGAATTACACAGTATTTACATGCTACAGGCATAGTCTAGTTGCCGTGTCTTTTGGGTCTCGTCCAGCTTTGTCAGTAGTGTTGCTGCCAAGCCATTGTTGGAGATGGGTCTTGAAGTCCCCAGCCTGTGTACATTCTGTGCCCTTGCCGACTTCAGTGTTTCTTTCAGGTAGTGAGCTCAACACGTTTCCTCAACATGCATTTTTTGGGCAGCACGGTGGCTCAGTGGTTAGATATGCTGCCTCACAGCACCAGGGACCTGCATTCGATTCCACCCTCAGGCAACCGTCTGTGTGGAGTTTGCACATTCTCCCCGTGTCTGCGTGGGTTTCCTCCCAGTCCAAAGATGTGCAGGCTAGGTGGATTGGCCATGCTAAATTTCCCGGACTGTTCAGGGATGTGTAGATTAAGGGGACAGGTCTGGGTGGGATGCTGTGTGGACTTGTTGGGCCAAAGGACCTGTTTTCACACTGTCGGGATTCTATGATCTATGATCCTCTAGAGGGGTACTGATTCATCAGCTGCAGGAGAGTGGTTCATGCTTACCAGCAGGTGGTTTTCTTGCCCAAGTTTGACCTCATGTCATGAGACTTCATGAAGTCTGGAGTCAATGTTGAATGATCCCAAAGAGGCTCCTACTTGATTATATACCACTGTATCATCACCTCCTCTGTGTCTGTTCTACCAGTGGGACAGGATATAACCAGGAATGGTGATGATATCGTATGGAACACAGTCGTAATTACAGAAACAGTCAGACTGTAGCTGGACTAGTCTGTGATGCAGCTGTCCCAATTTTAGTGCTAGCCCTCAGATATTACTAAGGAGGACAGTGCAAGGTTTATAGGGCCATCGTCATTTCGGATATCTAATCAATCCCAGCTGCAGAGAGCTGAAGCCCGTTCATCATTTGTTGGTCATTTAAGGGCCTCAGCTGGTGGTGGGATTCGAAGGTTGATCATGGATCTTCCTAGCCACAACTTAATTCTGGTAAGGGCAGAAAGGCAACAGGATTCAGATAGATCAGCACTTTACCTAATTCACACCTCCAATTTGGCCACCTCCAAAAACAGAAGAATCAGTCCATATTTTCATCTTGAGCGAGAGCAATAGATTAGACCAAAATGGACATAAAAATGCAAACATTTAGGGCAGATTCTCACAAATCTATAATTTGGTTTGGGAATATGTTAATAATTTTGAATGGAATAATGAGTACAGAGGAATACAATTCTATGAGTAAAAGTCCTTGTCATTAACTGACACTGTAGAACTGTTGCACCAATCTTAAATGTCCTATCCCTTAATTTGAGATTACCTCCCCTGGTTCTGAACCAAATAGTAAGGAAAACATCCTATTTACATTCACACTGTCATGATCTGTAAGAATTTTGTAATAGTTGATGATATCAAATGTCCTCTCTTAGACAAGGAGACCAAAACTGGACACAAGTAGCTCGGCAAGGCCTCATCAAGGCTCTGAGCAATTATTGTAAGGCATCTTTACTGTTGTACTCAAATCTCACTGTGAAGAAGGTCAACATACCAATCGTCTTTCTTATTGACTGTTTGCCTTGCATGCTAGCTTTAATCGCTCAAGAAGAACACCTAGGTCCCTTTGGAATCAAAACGTCCAAATCTTTCACCGTTTAAGAAATATTCTGTCTTTCTGTTTTATCTATCAAAGTGAATAACTGCAGTTCACACTTATTCACATTATATTCCATTCATCATGCATTCCTGCCCAATTTCACGTGAAGCTTCTTTGCACCTTCCTTATATTATTTTACTCATAATATACATTCCCACCCAGTTGAGCGTCATCAACAATTTTGGAAATATTGTAATTGGTCCTCTCACCCAAGTCATTTATACAGATTGTGAGAATCTGTGGACTGAGCACTGAACCTCACAGTACTCCACTGGTAATAGTCTACCATTCTCAGAATCATTTATCCCTAATTTATTCCTAATCTCTGCTTTCTGTTTGGTAACTAATTTTCAATTCATACCAGGTTATTACCTTTAAATTACATGGGGTCTAATTTTGTTACTAATCTCCTGTGTGGAATCATATCAAAAGCATTCCAAAAATCAAAATACACCAGATTTACCTGTTCACCTTAATCTATGCGATACAAAATCTCCAATAAATTTGTCAGGCATGATTTCTCTTCATAAATCCATGTTGACTCCACCCAATTTTTTCATTATTTTCTTAGTGTCCATTTGCTGGAGCAAATGTTGGAAGTTAATCTAAAAGTGATTCTTACATGTGGAAGACTTAATAAAGCTACAACACGGCGTGGCAGCATTGAAACACACCCAGTAAGTTGCAAAGGGATTCAGATAATTATTGAGGGGAAATCATTTCAGGATTACAAAGCAATACGCAATCAGGAATTGAATTAAAGGGATAGCTCTTTGAAGGGACCAACAAAAGCATAGCTGACCATATTGTCTCTTATGTTGTATCAATCTATCATTCTATACATTCATCAATTAGGTAATCATTATTGAAGTTATAATGGATTTCTGCTGTCTAGACCCCTCATTGCTAATTACCAACAAACAACTGAAAATAGTTCATTACCACATACCTAATTGTGTGGCTGTAAGTAATATCAGATGACTTACTCAGAGCCTATTAATTCTGAAAGAAGTCATGTGATCCTTTTGTTCCATCTGGTCTTGCACCAGTGAGTGGCAATGTTGCATCACATATAAATGATTCTAACTGTAATATCAGTGTGATTGAGGTCTTGCAATTTGAAGAAAATGTGGCCTTGTGCATGGTTAGTCAACTTTTTTTAAGGGTAACTTTGATATCATAGACTTAAGACTCATTTCAGTATAAAAGGAGGACTTTCAGCTCATTGTTTATGCATCAACTCTCCAAATCTCACTTAATGCCATTCTCTTCTCTATTCCCCATAACTTGCATATTAGTTCTTATCAAATAACCATCTGATCTCTTCTAAATAACTGAACCTGCCCTCACCCCACTCTCAGACAGTGCATTCCAGTTGCACCAAAAAAGCTTTCTTCCATCATACTTGTGTTTCTTTCTCTAATTCCTTTGGATCTCTACTCACTTGTGCTCAATCCTTTTACGAATGTTAACATTTTCTCTCTATTCACATTGCCCAGAACTCTTTTGATTTTGAATGCTTTAGTCATTTCTTCATCCAGCCTACTCTTCTACAAGGAGAACAGTTACCGTTTCTCCAATCTGCCCTGTAAGTGAAATTCCTGGTCCCTGGTACCATTCTTGTAAAATTCTTCTGCACTTTCTTCAATGTCTTCATAGTCTGCCTAAAGTGTGATGCCCAGAAATGGACACAATATTCCATCAAAGAACAAACTAGTGTATTGTATAATTACTATAACTTACAAGTTATAGTATGTCACTATTAATAAAGCTTAGGATACTGTATACTGTGACAACTACTGTCTTAATCTGTCTTGACAAGTTTAATGACTTACTTATATATCCAGGACATTCAGCTTCTGTACCCTGTTTACAGATGTAAACCTTTATTTTATACCATCTTTCCACGTTCTTCTTACTAAAATGAGTCATCCCACACTTCTCCAAATTGAACCTCATCCATTCTCCAGAATTGCGATTCCCTCCTGTATATTTAAATTGCCACCCCACCCACACCCCCACCCTCACCCTTTTGTCTTTTCCTATCTTTCCTAAACACCTTGCACACAAAGATATTTAGCACCCTGTCCTGCTGTTCCTTGAGCCAGGTCTCTGTTATAGGCACAGCATCATATTTCCAGCTGGCAAACTGGGCCTGCAATTCATTAGTCTTATTTATCACACTTTGCTTAGTCACTTAAATGCAGAGTAACTCTCCTTTAGACTTACTTTCTACCTTGCTCTGACCCAATCTAGTAATTTTTGTTCTCTATTCTATTGCTATTGTTCTCTGCCAGTAATGTTATGCTCTTTGGTATACCTCTCTGATATTAGCTCCTGGTTCCCACACTCCTGCCAAGTTAATTTAAAACTTCCCTAAATTACTAGCAAAACATTCCAAAACAAACTCAGTCCTGTCTTTGATCAGGTGCAAACAGTCTGGCTTTTACTCTTTCTAGCATTCCCTTAGAGTCAGACTTAATGCCCCAAAATATCAAAATCCATCCCTCCTCCTCCAAATTTCCATGCACACATTTATCCATCATATCATCTGACTCCTATATTCTCTTACAAGTTGCACTGGAGGTAATCTGGATATTATTAATTTTGTGGTCCTGCTTGCTAATTCCCAACCTGATTCCCTAAATTTTGACTGCAGGACCATACTCCTTTTTCTACCTATAGCATTAGTTCCAACCCGTACCACAATTACTCACTGTTGACACTTTTCCCTTAGGGTGCTCTGCAGTCACTCAATGACATTTGACCCTGGCACCAGGCAGGTTTCACACCATTCCAGACTCATATCTGTTCCCCTAGCTGCCACTTCTTAAAACTGTAACTCTTCCAGCCTTCCTCATTCCCTTAATGCAGACAAGCCACCTGTGGTACCATGGACCAGGCTCCGACTGCACTCCCCAAATGAACCATCATTCTTGACAGTATTCAGAACTGAGTATTGGTTGGAGAATGAGGGCTTCTGTACTACTTGCCTGATCTTTTTTAATTGCCCGTTTATCACCAACATTGTATTTGGGTCTGAAAGTATTTGAAAGGGTCAATACTGAGGACTCAGCATTGCCAATAATGAAGATGTCATGTAGACCTATAGGCAAAACAGTTTAGGATCTCAAAGAGACAGTAAGAACTGTCGAGATAAAAGGTACTGCAGATGCTGGAGAATCCGACATAACAAGCATGGGGCTGGATGAACACAGCAGGTCAAACAGCATCATAGGAGCAGGAAAACTTGATGTTTCGGGCCTAAACCCTTCATCAGAAAATCTGA
>JAHRHZ010000075.1:22474895-22509443 GCA_024137785.1 Ginglymostoma cirratum
GACCCAAAATGTCAGCTTTCCTGTTCTTCTGATGCTGCCTGGCCTGCTGTGTTCCTCCAGCTCCACACTGTGTTATTTTAGGATCTCAAAGAGTAGGATCCACTATCTCGACCTCCCCAAAGTCTCTGTAACAGTGACTATATCAATGTAATCTGCAACTATTTTTGAACATGCAATAATTTATAGTTAGTCTAGGAAGTGGTTTTCCTCACCAAAGTCCTGCAGCTTAGTACACTTGAGGAGGACAGTGGCAGCACTCTTCATCTTGAGCACCAGCTCACGCAGTATAGTAAGCTGGCATGCCCATACAATCATTTCTACTCTTTGTATGCTCCTAAGCTGTGCAGTGACTACACTCTAAATGTGCTAACCACATAGTTCTTAGTCTCATGCATGTAACACAGTGACACCAGCTGTTGATCAAATTCCAAATTCGAATCTAAAGTTGCTGCACTTGATGACACTACCTGAACAAATGTTATTCAGGAATTGAGAAAAGTTCTGGAGCTCCATAATTCAGAATGTATATTCTCAAGGTTCCAACTACAGTGTCATTTTTCTATTTATTTGTTCCTTGCTTTGCTAAAATAAATGTTACCAAGATTAATAAACTACTAATAAAACATCACCAGCACTGATCAATTCAACAGATACTTAATACACTTTCTTGCTACAATAAAACTATCTTCAGCATCTCTTTCCCATGCAATGAATTCCCACATGAATCAAATATGTTACTACATTCTGTCGATTTCTCACTCAGGCATCATCACCTAGCTATGTGCCCTTCACATGCCATTCAGTTTGAATGTTTTCTTTCATAGACCCTCAGATGAGTCTCTAGATAATTTGGTTTGAGTCTGAGCTATAGACGCAATAATAGGTTACTACATGAGCTACAAGCTTACGGGTTTGAAAGTAATATATCAGCATGGACAGAGAATTGGCTAACTAACAAGCACTGAGTCAGAATAAATGGATTATTTAAAGGTTGACAAACTGTGATTAGTGAATGAGTTTTCATTTTTCGTTTACAGGATGTGGGTGATGCTGTTTAAGCCAGAATTTATTATCCATCTCTATTTATCCTTGAGAAGATGATAACCAGCATCTTGAACCACTGTGGTCCATGTGATGCACCCACAGTACTGTTAAGAGAAAATTCCAGAATTTTGACGCAGAGACTGTGAAGGAGTTGTGATATGCTTTCAAGTAAGGCTGTTGTATGGTTTAGAGGGGACCTTTTTGATGGTAGTGTTCTTATGCATTTATTGTCTTGTCCTTATCTTTCTAGGTGGTAATGGCTGTGAGTTTAGTTACTGCAGTACAATTTGTATCTGGTACGTGCTGTAATCTCTATGCATCAGCGATGAAGAGGTAAATGTTGAAAGCGGAGGGGGTGTGCAATTAAGCAGGCTGTTTTGTCTGCATTGATATAAAGCTTCTTGAGTGTTTTTGGACCTGCACTCCTTCAGGCATGTTCAGAGTTTTCCATCACCCTCCTGACTTGTGCCTTTTACTTGGTGGACTTGTATTCAGGTAAGTTTGTTAGATTGTTAGGAAGTTGTTAGGTTTGTTAGGAAGGCGTACGGTGTGTTAGGTTTTATTGATAGAGGGATTGCGTTTTGGAGCTGTGAGGTCAGTTGCAGCTGTACAAAACTCTGGTGCAGCCGCACTTGGAGTATTGCGTGCAGTTCTGGTCGCCGCATTATAGGAAGGATGTGGAAGCATTGGAAAGGGTGCAGAGGAGATTTACCAGGATGTTGCCTGGTATGGAGGGAAGGTCTTATGAGGAAAGGCTGGGGGACTTGAGGCTGTTTTCGTCAGAGAGAAGAAGGTTAAGAGGTGACTTAATAGAGACATACAAGATGGTCAGAAGATTAGATAGGGTGGACAGTGAGAGCCTTTTTCCTTGGATGGTGACGGCTAGCACGAGGGGACATAGCTTTAAATTGAGGGGTGATAGATATAGGACAGATATCAGAGGTCGGTTCTTTACTCAGAGTAGTAAAGGCATGGGATGCCCTGTCTGCAACAGTAGTAAACTTGCCAACTTTAAGAGCATTTAAATGGTCATTGGATAAACATACGGATGATAAGGGAATAGTGCAGGTTAGATGGGCTTCAGATTGGTTTCACGGGTCGGCGCAACATCGAGGGCCGAAGGGCCTATACTGCGCTGTAACATTCTATGTTCTATGTTCTATGTTTTTCACTACAGAATTCTCAGCCTTGTATCTGCCACAGGGATCAGTGCTGGGCTTCAATTATTTTGATCTATATTAATGACTCAGATAAATGGAAGGTGTTATTGTAACTGAAGTTGTGAATAATGCAAAATTTAGAAGGAAGACAGACTGTGAAGAGAATGCAACAAATTTGCAAAAGGATATACAGATAAATAGAGAGTGGGCAAAAATTTGGCAGGTGGAGTGGAATGAGGCAAAATGTGGAGTTGTCTACTTTGATAGGAAAAACAGGAACACAGATTATTATTTAATTAGAGGCAGAGATTAAAAATGCTGCTTAATAGAGCGATCTTGGTTTCCTTGGTCATAAAGTCACAAAACAAGTATATAGGCATAGGAGGATCAGAGCTAGGCAATGTGAAGGTTTCCATAAGAGTGACCATAACGAGATCAAAATTTCACATTTAGTTTGAGGGTGAGAAATTTTGACCTTTATTGCAAGGGTCATAGAATATCTTGCTGCAGCTGTACATGGCATTGATGAGACCATTCCTGGAATATTGTGTACAGTTTTCGTTCCTCACTGAAGGAGGGATATACTTACACCGAAAGCAGTTAAAAGAAGGTCCATTAGGCTGATTTTTGTGATGAACTTCCAGTCCTTTATCTGAAAGCATTGGGAGTCAGTATTTTCCTTGATTAAAATATGTGACTCCAAAGTGTTCTTCCTGCAAACAATCTCTTCTCCCATACAGTCATCATGCGCTTACTCAAACCAGAATGCATGTCCCCTTTAAGAGGTGCAGGCTGGAATTGAGTATTACTCCCTGGCATAAGTGATGCAATCTTGCATGAACTTTGATCCCCTGTTGAAGCAAGCGGCCATTCAACGACACATTCAAGTGCTGGGCTTCATGCTACTGTCATGTAAATGAACAGACTGCACATTAAGTTTGCATATGCCTTCATTGGAAGAAACAGGCATAAGTTAATCACATTTTGCATTCATACCTCTGTTTTTGAAATCTATCCAGTTTTGCAATACTGTCTTGCTTGGCTTGCAGGATCCTAAAACCTACCTAAAACTGTTTTAGCCTGTATCACATATGAACATAAGAAACAGAATTGGAAGTAGGCTATTCAACCCCTCAAGCCTACCCCACCATTTTATAGGATCATGGCTGATCTGCCCCAGACCTCAAATCCTCTTCCTTGTCAGTTCTTTATAACAGTCAATCCGTCAATATTACAGAAGTCTATCTTGTTCCTCTTTAAATGTTCTCCGCGATTGAGCCCCCACAATTCTCTGGGATAGAGAATTCCAGACATTCACACACAATAAACTCTCAAAATAGAATTATTAATACTGTATTATGTATCGTTAAGCTACTTTCATTTCAAACAAAGTATTTTGAGTCTTCTTTCTGTTAAACTTTGAAATTTCTGCATTTTCTCCTTTACAGAAGCTCCCTATCCTAAAAATTTCATGCTGTCTGTTACCAACGTCAAGCAGTTAACTAATTATACTCTATTGAGAGTACACAACCACCTACTATCTCTATTAATCATAACTTGTGCCTAATATTCAAATTAAGTAGAAAATTTAGCCTGGCCAATCTATCTAACCTGCACATCTTTGGACTATGGGAGGAAATCCACACAGATACTGGGAAAATGTGCAAACATTACACACAGACAGTCACCTAACAGTGGGATCGAACCTGCTAACCATTGGGCCACCCTTTTGGGAAGGAAATCTGCCATCCTCACCAGGTCTGGCCTACATGTGACTCCAAACCTAGAGTCATGTGGTTGAACCTTTACTGCCCTCTGAAATGGCCTGACAAGCCATTCAATCATACCAGTCACTACAAAGTCTCAACAAAGAAATGAAACCAGACAGACCACCTGGCATCACCCTAGGCACTGGAAAAGCTAACAGCAGAAACAGCCCTGTCAACCCTGTAAAGTCTTCCTTACTAACATCTAGTTCCCAAATTAATAGAGCTGTCTCACCAACTAGTAAAGCAACAGGCTGACATAATCATACCTTACAGACAATGTTCCAGACACCACCATCACCATTCCTGAATATGTCCCGTCCCACCGGCAAGACAGACCCAGCAGAGATAGCAGCGCAGTGGTATATAGTTGGAAGGGAATTGCTCTCGGAGCACTTACATTCACTCCAGACCCCAAGAAGTTTCATGGCTTCAGGTAAACATGGGCAAGGAAACCTCCTGCTGAAAACTCCCTCAGCTGATGAATCAGTACTCCTCAATGTTGAGCAACACTTGGAGGTAGTACTGAGGGGGGCAAGGGTGCAAAATATACTCTGGGTGGGGGATTTCAATGTTCACCACCCAAAGGTGGCCTAGCAGTAGCACTACTAATCGAGCTGGTCGGGTCCTACAGGACATAGCTGCTAGATTGCACCTGCAATAGGTAGTGAGGGAACCAACAAGAGGCAAAAACATACTCAACCTCATCCTTACCAATTTGCCGATTGCAGATGCATCTGTCCATAACAGTATTGGTAAGAGCGTCACTGCACAGTCCTTGTAGAGACAAAGTTCTGCCTTCCCATAGCGAATACCCTCCATCATGTTGTGTGGCACTAACACCATGTTAAATGGGACAGACTTTGAACAGATCTAGCAACTCAAGACTGGGTATCCATGAGGCACGGTGGGCCATCAATGGCAACCAAATCGTTCTCCAGCACAGTCTACAACCTCATGGCCTGGCATATTCATCACTCAACCATTACCATAAAGCCAGAGGATCAACGCTGATTCAAGAGAGCATACAGGATGGCATGCCAGGAGCAGCACTAGGCATAGTTGAAGATAATCCAGTCAACCTGGTGAAGCTGTTAAACAGCATAAGCTACAAGGCATCATAGATCATAGAATCCCTACAGTGCGGAAACAGGCCCTTCGGCCAAACAAGTCCACAGCGAACCTCAGAGCATCCCACCCAGACCCATCCCCCTATAATCCACCTAATCTACACCTCCCTGAACACTATGGGCAATTTAGCATGGCCAATCCACCTAACCTGCACATCTTTGGACTGTGGGAGGAAACCGGAGCACCCGGAGGAAACCCACGCAGACACAGGGAGAATGTGCAAACTCCACACAGACAGTCGCCCAAGGCTGGAATCGAACCTGGGTCCCTGGCACTGTGAGGCAGCAGCGCTAACCACTGTTCCACCATGCCGCCCATAGATAGGGATAGAAAGATCTAAGGGATCCCACGGCCAATGATCAGACCTAAGTTCCGCAGTCCCACAAATCCATTTGTGAATAGTGGTGAACAGTTAAACAACTCACTGGAGGAGGAGCTCCACAAACAGCCCCATCCTCAATGATGGAAGAGACCAACACATCAGAATAAAAGATAAGGTTGAAGCATTCAGATGTGAATAATCCATCTCAGCCTCCTCCAGGGTTATCAAAACACAGTTGGAGACATTGGATACTGCAAAGACTATGGGCCCTGATAACATTCAGCAATAGTACTGAAGACTTGTGTCCAGGACTTGCTGCTCCCCTAGCCAAGCTCCTCCAGTATAGTTACAGCACCGGCCAATGTGGAAAATTTTCCAGATATGCCCAGTACACAAAAATCAGGTAAAATCCAACTCAGCCTATTATAGGCCCATCAGTCTGCGCTCAATCATCATTAAAGTGATGGATGTTGTCATCAACAGTATTGCCAGACAGCATCTGCTCAGCAATAACCTGCTCAGTAACAAAGTCAGATGCTCAGTTTGGTTTCCACCAGGTCACTTATCTCCTGACCTCACTATAGCCTTGGTTCAAACATGGATAAAAGAGCTGAATTCCAGAAGTGAGGCAAAAATGACAGCCTTTGACATCAAGGCCACATTCAGCTGAATGTGGCATCAAGGGGCCTTAGTAAAACTGGAATTAATGGGTATCGGGGGCAAATTTTCCACCAGTTGGAGTCATACCTGGCACACAGAAAGGAAGTCAGTCATCTAGGTTCCAGAACATCTCTGGAGGAGTTCCCCAGGGTGTATTATCTCAGAGTAGAACAGGACCTTGATCAGATGGGCCAATAGGTTGAGGAGTAGCAGATGGAATTTAATTTAACTTTTAAATGTGAGGTGCTGCGTTTTGTTAAGGCAAACCAGAGCAGGACTTACACAGTTAATCTCGGGGCCCTGGGGAGTTTTGCTAAAGAGACCTTGGGGTACAGGTGCATAGTTCCTTGAAAGTGAAGTCACAGTTGACAGAGTGGTGAAGAAGGCATTTGGCATGCTTGTCTTCATTGGTCATAAGATTGAGTATAGGAATTGGGATGGTCATGTTGAGGCTGTACAGGACATTGATGGGATCATGTTTGGAGTACTGTGTACAATTCTGGTAGCCCTTCTATAGGATGTTGTTAAACCTGGGAGTGTTGTAGAAAAGATTTCCAAGGTTGAAACTGTAACTGGAGGGTTTGAGCTACATGGACAAGTTGAATAGGTTGGGGCTTTTTTCCCTGGAGCATTGGAGACTGAAGGGTGACCTTATAGAGGTTTATAAAATCGTGAGGGGCATGAATAGGGTGAATAATCAAGGTCTTTTCCTCAGGATAGGAAGTCAAAATCAGAAAGCATAGATTTAAGGTGAGAGGGGAAAGATTTAAAAAGGACTGGAGCGGTAACCTTTTCACACAGACGCATGTATGGAATGAGCTGCTGGAAGAATTGGTGGAGGTGGGTACAATTACAAGATTTAAAAAGCATTTGGATGGATGTATGAATAGGAAGGGTTTAGAGGGATATGGACCAAGTTGGCAAATAGGACTAGGTCAGATTGGGATGTCTAGTCAGGATGGACGAGCTGGACTGAAGGGTCAGTTTCTGTGCTGTATGAATCTATGACTCTAGTATCCTAGGTCCAACATCTTTAGCTGTTTTGTTAATGACCTTTCCTCTATCATAAAGGCAGAAGTGGGGATTTTCACCAGTGATTGCACAATGCTCCACACCATGTGTGATCATCTGATACTGAAGCAGTCCATGGTCAAATGCAACGAGGCCTGGACAATATCCAGACTTGGGCTGACAAGTGACAAGTAACATTCATGTTACACAATGCTAGACAGTGATTATCTTATCACCATCTCTTGATGTTCAATGGTGTCACCATTATTGAATACCACACTATCAATATCCTTGGGGTTACCAGACCAAAAACCCTGCTGGCTTCACCTTATAAACACATTGGCTACAAATCCAGAGCGGATGTTGAGAATACTGTGGTAAGTAACTCACATCCTGACTCCACAAAGTCTGTCCATCATCTACAATGCACAAGTGAAGAGTGTGATGGAATACTCCACTTGCCTGGGTGGAAGTAGCTCCAATAACACTCAACAAGCTTGACACCATCCAGCAGCCCACTTGATTGGTACCACATCCATAAGCATCTGCAACCTCCACCAGTGACGCTCAGTCACAGCAGTGTACACTATCTCCATGTTGCACTGCAGAAATTCTCCAATGATCCATAGACAGCACCTTCTAAACCCATGACCACTTCCACCTAGAAGGACAAGGGAGCATACATGGGTATGGGTAAACATGGGTATACCACCATCTGCAAATTCCACTCCGAACCACTCATTATCTTGCCTTGGAAATATACCACTGTTCCTTCACTGTCGCTGGGTCAAAATGTCCTTTGGGAATTCCTTCTCTAAGGACATTTTGGTCAACCTATAACATATGGACTGCAGCATTTGCAGAAGGCAGCTCACCACCACTTCTCAAGGGCAAATGGGGATGAGCTATAAAATGTTGGCTGGCCAGCAATGCCAATGCTGCATGAGCGAATACAAGAATGAGAGTAAGATTATAAATACAGAACTCGAAGTATGGAGAGTGCAGAGGGGAAAGAGAGAGTAGTGGGAAGAATGGGAATGGTGAGGAGAGATTGAAGAAATAGGCAGGTGAAAGGAAAACTGAAGAAAAAGAAGATAGAAGAGCTTGGGAGGGATGAGATGAAAAAGAATACACATGAAGGAAGGATGTTGAAAAACAGGTGAAATGGAGGGAGAACAGATAGAGAGGAGAGAAGAGCAAAAGTAATAAAAGGAGATAAAAGGAGCAAGATGATGAGTTGGAAAGGAAGGAGTTGAAACAGTGGGATTTGAGCGAAAGGAAGTTAAACAGAATGGAAGGGAACTTGGCAAATAAAGAAGGGAACAGTGAAGAGGGATTAAAATTTAAAATTAATAAAGGAACTACATCCCTCCGAGTGCTATGAAAAGCAGTAATCTGAACTGGATGAATGAGCTGGAGATTGGCCCCCAGTGGAGACACTGTGGGATCATCCAATGACTGGAAACTTAGAATGATCTCAAATAAAGCAGAGAAATACCTTACAGCCCAGACAGCTGAAAAATTTCAATTTAATTTCACAACAAACCAGATCGTTGGTTGCATAACGGTAGGAGGCTAATGATGAGGCTGAAGATAAAATAGTTTGAGAAGATAAAACTGTCACAATAAATCTTGCCTGAGGCAAAAGAGTATAATAATTGTAAATGTACTTATGTGTTAATGTTCCTGATAAGCAGCTACATTATGGAAAATATGCCCCAAAAACATGACACCTAAAAGTAGTTATCATAAAACTGAGCTATGGTAATGTTTTTTAAAAAAATGTCATCAGCTGGATTGACATAACAGAGTTTAAAGAAAATGAAAGGGTGGTAGGTTTCCCTCCCTAAACAGCATGAGTCAACTACGTGGGTTTTATGACAGCGGATGATAGTTCCATGGTGAATTTTATGACTCAAATTTAAATTCTACCACTTACCAATGTGGAATTTGAACCTATGTAACCAGAGTATTAGCCTTGAATTTGGGAACCCATTATGCCACCATCTCACCCTTGCATGGCTCTACACTGTCAATGTACATTCATGTGGTGAAGAGATATCATAAGTCACCAAGAGAGGAGTTAAATCTTGTCTCCAAGCACCCACCCATTGATTCAGCATGATGGCACAAAGATAACAGAATGGCTGACTGCAAGTAGAAAATGTAAGTAATGTAACCGTTCCTAGGGTAGCAGGCATTGACCTAAATAATTCTCTGTGCATTACTGCACACCAGGTGCACATTCAGGCAGTCGAACCTCTACAATTTCTCCACATCATTCCATTGAGACGTGGTGCCTGCATAGCTGCATCATGCAGTTAATAGTTTCTTGCACCATTGCAAGCCAATCTGGAAAGACCACGTGCCAGCTCCCTAGCTTCTTTCTGTTTAGGGAAATCACAATGAATTCTTTTCTTCTTGCACATGGGAGTAGGTTTATGACATTGAAGTAACATTGCAAGGCAAATTGATGCTGTTAATGGATATTCTGAGGCATGAGAATTGAAGGTATAGTAAACTTGATAGCCTTTAGCAGTGTCATCCTTGCCTTGCCGTTATAGGTACAGTTGGAGGATTGGTGGAGTTCACTGACTAACTCTGCTGAACTCAAAGCATTCAAAAACGCTTTATGGAAGATTTCTACTGCCTTTTTTCTTGGAAATACACATTTCCAAAATCCAAAATTAGCGTTTAAGCAAAATTTTAAAATCTATCTATCACGATACATTGTGTAAATTTAATTTCTGAGATGTCATGTCATGTGTACATTTTATTTCCAACGCTATTACTTTTACTTGAAGGCTTCAATTAAAATTGGTATTAAGACTGTTGTCTGTGAATTTATAATGAGAATTTGGACTACACAGAATTCTCATGATATGTTATTATTGTTCAACCAAGCATAGTTTGTTTTAAAATGTATCAGAATATTTTTCAAAGTTATCACTGATATCTATTAAGAACAATTTTTCAAATGTCCAGTTTTACTGCCGTGAGTGTGACAGAGCCTATAGATGCAGTTGATGACATATTGGTGGATATTGACAATTTAATCACTGGTGCCTTTCGATTTCCAAGTCATGGCTCTGGTCTATTTCATTTTCCACAAAATGTCCGCATTTTAAATAGCAAAAAATTAAGAAACCAACAATGAATCTTAAAGACCTTCTAGCTAAATATTCAGGAAACAAAGATCAGCATATGAATGCTCTCATCTACTTAAATTATGATATAAATGCTTCCAAACAGTTTTACTAGGAAGAAATATCTGAAATAGGATCTGAATATTTTAATAAACCTTACTTTTCCAGTTGGCATTCTTTTGGAATAACTTCTGCCAAATGAGTGTTCGACCTTTAATATATCAATAACTTCTTATGAATACAGATGATAACTAAAATTGTCTGCCCATTAGTACAAACACTATTATCTAAGCTTAATTACCATAATTATAAGTTACTGATTATCTTCAAAAAAGACCGAATTGTCATTGAGCAAACAAGAAAAAGCAGGGCTAAAGGGTATAGGGAGAAAGCAGGAACAGGGTACTGATTTTGATGATCAAAGATAATCATGTTGAATGGCAGAGCAGGTGCAAAGGGGCCGAATGGTCTACTTCTGTCCTGTTTTCTAATTGTCTACAATATTAAGTAAATGGATGTATTACACCAGCAGGTAATGAAAGCTACCAGGGCTGAACTATACAATGAAGATTAAATTACTGATATCAGGCCAAAAATGGGAGAAGAACCTGCTTCAGCCAGTTGTGGGACATGGAAACATTTCCTGACAGCAACCGGATTCCTAGTTCTGTGTCACATGCAGTGCTTCCAACATCTGCTTTCCTTCTCTTCTCAACATTGTTTTATTTATGGGCCCCTGTATGTCTCACTAGCAAATCAGTTTTTCTAGGGTGAAGTCTTCCCTATATTGCAATAAGTCTAATAAGGATTCATCAGTAACACCAAGTACACTGTGATCCCATATTAATTCTGATTTTAGGTCTTCACTCTCACATTCTTCAACCAGTCTGTAGAAGTCATTTATAAAAAGCATTTACAGGTTTGCTTGGTTCCTGGACTATTTTACTAAATTTGTAACTTTTCAGAATATTATTGCTCCTCAGATTGAAATGATGGTCAAAGACTATTAAAACTTATTCAAATTTGTCTAAGTATCCACAATGTTTTGTTTAGAAATAACATCACGTTCTCTATCGGAACAAAATGCAACATGTTGACCTGTTCAGTTTAAGACTTACTGTCCACTTATGAAGCCATGATGTGGAGGTGCTGGTGTTGGACTAGGGTGGACAAGGTCAAAAGTCACACAACACCAGGTTATAGTACATCTGGTTCGTTTGAAATCGCAAGCTTTCGGAGTGCTGCTCCCTTGTCAGTTGAAATGAGGAGCGCACCCAGGCACAGACTTTATAATCAGAGAGATCAAAAGATCATACAAATGGTGTCAGTGGATGTCGACAGGCTGAATAATAGGTCTCTGCAGGTGACAAAGAGTGTCAGATGGTGTGAGTAAATTGTCAACAGCTGAGTTATAATCTAATTAATTGCGCCAGAGAGATAATTACAGAAAATTAAAAATAAGATGGTGCTGGAGACAAGCCAATTGACTGGAATAAAATGATAGATATAAGAGTCGCATGCTGAGGGTCCAACGAAAGTAACAAGTAATCCAAAACACTACAAACTAATCAAGGTAGAGAGACCATAACAAGTTATCAAGGTGATGCTGTCAAAACAGGACAGTAAGGCAAATTCTACAGAACAGTATGGTGGGGTCCAATGTAGTGCGACATGAACCCAAGTTCACGATTGAGGCCGTCTTCACGGGTATGGAATTTGGCTACTAGTTTCTGCTCAGTGATTCTGCGTTGTTGTGTATCTCGCAGGCTGCCTTGGAGGACACATACCTGAAGATCAGAAGCTGAATGTCCTTGACCACTGAAGTGTTTCCTGACTGGGCGGGAACATTCCTGCCCAGCAATTGTTGCACAGTGTCCATTCATCCATTGTCTTAGTGCTTGCATGGTCTTGCCAATATACCATGCCTCGGGGCATTCATGCCTGCAGTGTATGAGATAGATAACATTGACCAAGTCACATGTGTATCTGCCATGTACGTAGTGGGTGGTGTTCCCATGTATGATGGTAGTATCCATGTCGATGATCTGACATGTCTTGCAAGGGTTGCCATCGCAGGGTTGTGTGGTGTTGTGGTCAATGTCCTGAAGGCTGGATAGTTTGGTGCAAATGATGGTCTGTTTAAGGTTTGGCAGTTGTTCAAAGATGAGAAGTGAAGGCATAGGGAAGATCTTAGCGAGATGCTCGTCATCATTGATGACATGTTGAAGGCTGCGAAGAACATGGCATAGTCTCCCTGCCCTGGGGAACTACTGGACTGGAAGTACTCCGTCACTGTGCCTATCTTTGGAGGAGTTGTTGCAGTTTTTTGGTGTGGCGCATTGGAAGTGGTGATTAATGAATGGGGATTATATCCTATCCTTATGAGGGCATCTTTTAGCATCTTTAGGCATCCATTGTGCTCCTCCTTGTCTGAGCAAATCCTGTGTACGCGTAGGGCTTGTCCATAAGGGATAGCTTCTTTAATATATTTTGGGTGGATGCTGGAGAAGTGCATCATTTTGAAGTTAATCATGGGCTTGTGGTAGACTGAGACACGGAGGTGTCCATCCTTGATGGAGATGGGTGTGTCCAAGAATGAGACTCATTCTGAAGAGTAGCCCATGGTAAGTTTGATGGTGGAATGGAACTTGTTGATATTGCTATGTACTTGTTTCAGTGATTCTTTACCATGAGTCCAAAGGAAGAAAATATCATCAAAGTATCTGGTGTATAGCATTGTTGGAGGTCCTATGAAGCAAAGAAGTCTTGCTCGAACTTTTGCATGAACAGGTTGACATATTGGGGTGCAAATGTAGTCCACATGGCTGTTCCATATGTCTGGATGAATGGCTGGTTTTCAAAAGTGAAGATGTTGTGGTTGAGGATGAAGTGGATGAGTTGTAGGATAACATCTGGAAATTGGCAGTTGTTGGTATTGAGTACTGAGGCTATTATAGTGATGTCGTCGGTGTGGGGGATGCTGGTGTCGAGTGCTGAAATGTCCATTGTGACCAGAATGTTCCTGGTTCGACTGGTCTACAGTGGCCCAGTTTCTGCAAGAAGTCTGTAGTATCACAACAGAACCAAGGGGTTGCTTGTACAATGGGTTTCAAGATGACTTTGACGTAGCCAGAGAGGTTCTCACACAGGGTCCCATTGCCTGATATAGTGGGACATCAAAGTGTGTTGGCTTTGTGTATCTTCAGAAGGCAGTAAAGCCTCCTATATAAGTATGCTAGAAGTAGGATATTTTGAAGATCTGGATCAAATGTCTTGGTCAGTCCGTTGTGTTGGCAGGTGTGTTCTTTGATTGAATCATCAGTTATTTGACACTTTACTCACATCTTCTGACACTTTTGATCACCTGCAGAGACCTGTTCATTTGGCCTGTTGACACTTCACTCACACGATATGTATAATCTTTTAATTGGTCTGATTATAAAGTCTGCGCCTGGGTGCTCTCTTCACTTCACCTGACAAAGGAACAGCACTCCAAAAGCATGTGATTTTAAATAAATCTGTTTTTGTCTACACTCGTGAAGCAACTTGGAACCTCAACATTCTATTTCTCCAAAGTAATTGGTTTTGAGTTGAGTTTCATTTGGTCTTTCTTATATTCCAAACATCTCTGGCAGAGTAAATTTAAGATTCACAGTTTTTTGTTCAGGTGGCTTACCTGAAGTTTTAAAATTTCCTTCCAGCATTTGAAACATTCACAAACTGATACAGTTCTTGTCTCTCCCCGGGGAATTTCTTAGCTGGAGTTGCATTTTTATTTATCGAACAGGGTAAAGATGTTGAAATCTGCTTTAAGTTATTTCAATAATCTCTTCAATGCCTTTCCCTGGAGTACTGAGCATTTACAGCTGATTGTTCTTCTGGTTTGTCTCTTTGTGAGGTTGCATGGTTGATACGTGTAATGGTATCAACTATGGATCCATATTTTGGGCTTTTTTATTGTGATCAGCCTTTGTTGTGGATTTAGTTTTTCTTGTTCTACCTGCCTAGTTCACTGTTAAAATCTATTTTTACTATTTTTAGAAGTTGCACATCAGATCCAAGATCTTTGCTTCATCCTCAGTCTTGAAGACTGCTACTCTAGATAACAATTTTCTTCATAGACTACCATATTGATGTGGTACAGCTTCGGCTAACACTGAAAGTTGATTTTCTGACTCTCACTGCCTCCACTTCAGCTATGAAACAGCTTTAGAGTTCTTTGACCATTTCCTAATGAGCTTTGCAGTTTGGGTGCCACTTTTGGAGGTCTGCCTTATGATCCTTTGTAAAAGTTGAATGTTCAGTGTTTTGGGCCCACCATTACATGTTGTATATTGGTTAGTATAGCTGGACATGATTATTGAGTTGTTGACATGATTGGGCAGTGACTTGTTTACTACTTATTAATAAGGTATATACAGCTCTCTAAAACTAGGGATTAAACAGCTGAAACTATGATTGCTCCTGTCAGCTCTCAGTCATGTAATTAGCTCAACTGTATGTGAGGTGCTACTTAGACAGTCACAGTCCCTTACAAAACTTAATATGTACATCTGAATGAAAGGGAGTGTTTAATACCTCATCAAAAGACAGCCCTTTGACAGTGCTGTGCTCCTTTCTGTTGAAATGGAGCGCCAGCCTTAATTTTGTCAAAACCTGGTCTGGGACATGGACAGAGGAACTTTGTTATTCAGAGATGACAGTGCTATCAACTGAGATGTGCCTGACACACAATAATGACATCTGGAGGGTGAAAGCAGGCATTAGGTCCATTCCTAATCAGTAATCAGAATTCTTTCTATTAGTAGATGTCATAGAATTCTACAGCATGGAGACCGGACCTTCGGTCCAAACTGGTCCATGCCAACCAAAAGGTCCATCCAGAATAACCCCATTCCCTGCACTTGCCCACCATAACCTTCTAAACCTTTCCTATCCATGTATTTGTCCAAATACCTTTTAAATATTGTTAATTTCCCCACCTCAACCACTTCCACCAACAGCTCATTCCACATGCGTACCACCCTCTGTGTAAAAAAGTTGCCCCTCAGGTTCCCATGTATTCTTTCTCCTCTTACCTTAAAGTGATGCCCTCTAGTTCTTGGTTCCCCAACCCTGGGAAAAAGACTGAGTGCGTTCACCCTATCCATGCTGCTCATGATTGTATAAACTTCCATGAGATCACCCCTCAGTCTCCTACCCTCTGAAGAAAACAGTCCTAGCTTGTCTGACTTTTCCCTATGACTCAGTCCCTTGAGTCCTGGCAACATCCTTGTAAATTCCTTCTGCACTCTTTCCAGATTAATAACATCCTTCCGATAGCAAGGCGACAAAAACTGAACACAATACACCAACTGCAGCCTCACCAACATCCTGTACAACTGCAATATAGCTTCCCAACTTTTATACGCAATGACCTGACTGATGAAGGCCAGTGTGACAAAAGCCTTATTCACTGCCTGATCTACCTGTGACTCCACTTTCAGAGAACTGTGCATCTGAACTCCAAGGTCCCTCTGTTCCACTACACTCCTTAAGGCCCTACCATTCACATGAAACTCCTACCTTGATTTGACTTTGGTCCTGGAGGGGTCCTTTTCTCTCTCTAGTTATTCTTTTTTCTTTAATATACTTAAAGAATCTCTTTAGATTCACCCTTATCTTCTCAGCCAAAGCTGTCTCATGCCCCCTTTTAGCCCACCTGATTTCCTTCTTCAGTAAACTTCTGTATCCCCTCTATAACACTAGGGCATCTCTTGATCCCAGCTGCCTGTTCCTGAGCCATGTATTGAAATCAATGACAGTAAAAATGGTTTCTAACACAAACTTTGCAATAGTATATTGTAATAATCCTGGGATCCTAGGAATAAAAAAAATGCGATTGCCATATAAGATGCTATGATTTGTAAAATCTGTAATGATAACCTGAAAGATAAAGCATACTAAATTCCCCAGGTGAAATGTGTTATCTTCACCTCAAAGGATAAATAAGAGCAGTCCATTTAAGCAGAATACAAAAGAAATACATCTGAAATAATACTTAGAATGAAAAATAGTTCTCAACTTACCTGCAGATGAAGTAGCCAGGGCCTGCAATGGTTTCACTCCTTCTGCCATCCGATTCAGAAATGCTTGTTCTAAAATAACACCTGTTATTCTTGGTCTTGGACGTAGTTGATATGTCAAAATATCCACTGCACTTTCAAATAATGGAAAGTCAAAGGGTATTGCTGGTTTGTCACCTAGAAGGCAAATAGAATATTTTAAAGCTTGACACCCACAATCAGAAAATTTACTATAATACTAAAGTCAACAAATATAAGCATATAAATTGCTGCTGGGTGCAAAGAAAGATTCCTTGATGCAATTCCAAAAGAATACCTGTCCTTAACACTGCTATAATGAGTTTGAATCAGTAGTATGTCATGGTACATGGTTTGTGTTCTGGACTATTTTTAATTCTCTATTAAAATTAACACAATATTGGACCTTTGGCAGGCTTTCATCTGCCAGCGGTCAGAAGGTAATTGCAGGCAGGCCAGCCAAACTGTAGGTTAAGAAACACCTCCTGAAGTACGTCCTGACTCCTACCAGAGGTGCAAGAACAGATAATGAGCCCCTCTCAGCCAGGCTACCACAAGAGTGACCTGCAGTGTATGATAATTTGTTACAAAGTCAATAACAGTTGGAATGTCATGGAATAATATCATTCTGTAGAGCTAGGTTTTCAAGAATGTATTGGATTATCATCTTGAACCCACATTACTTCTTGGAGCCCAGCTCAATGCTAAATAATGTGTTTGTTTTAAATCCCAGTGTGGCCATAGTTGGCTTAATGACATGCAGAGCATTGCTCGACAGGGAAGCAGACAGAAAAATGTTTTGGCATAGATCAGATTTTATTTGAAGACTAACTAAATTTTTAGTCATTAAAATGATCGACTGAAAAATTAGGAACCTGTGAATTTGGTCAATGAAATTCCATCGATTTCCTGATGTGCTCTCCTGTCAAGATCAATTCCACACTAAATGTTTGGAAAAAATCCTTGCACACAACTACCAAAGAATCATGAGTAGAAATGTTCCCTTTCTTGAAGCATTCAAGATGTCTCCAATTTAAGACAGTTATTTGGGGCACTTCTACATGAAAGGGAATGTAAAACAAAAGAAAGAGAAAAGAATGGAAAGGGTGCCCTTTGGAATCATGGCTTATTATACTGATGTAATGAACACAACATGAAGCATATCAATACGTTCAACAAAGCTTAAAGTACAAAATTAAATACCAAACAGATCAAGGATAAATTGAAGTAATGTTTCATACAGCTAAACCAATCACAATAGCTTCACAGTTAAAACTTCACCTGCTCCACCTCCTGGGATTTTCAGAAAAGTTATATTGTGTCCTGTCCTTCAAAACATCAACCTCAAGAAGCGCCTACATGTATGATTCAGAAAACAGTACAAATATCAGTCTGTTCTGAAATCTATTTATTGATTGTGCATGCATGACTCATTTCATAGAATCCCTATGGTGTGGAAACTGGACCTTTGGCCCAACAAGTCCACACTGACCCTTGCAGCATCCCACCCAGACCCATTCCCCTATAACCCACACACCCCTGAACACCACAGGCAATTTAGCATGGCCAATCCACCTAGCCTGCACATCTTTTGACTGTGGGAGGAAACCAGAGCACCTGAAGGAAACCCACGCAGACATGGGGAGAATTTGCAAACTCCACACAGACAGTTGCCCTTGGCTGGAATTGAACCTGGGTCCCTGGCACTGTGAGGCTGCAGTGCTAACCACTGAGCCACTATGCCCCCCATTTGTGTTGTATACTTTTATCAAGGTCATAAGTAGGGATGTTCACTCAAGACTGCAGAGTTTTCAGCACCATTCATGACTTGTCAAGTATTAAAGCAGTCTGTGTCATCATCCATCAAGACCTGGATAGTATTCAAGTGGCAAGTAACATTCACATCACAATGACAATCTGAAAAAGAGAGATTCTAACCTTGGCACCTTGGCATTGAATGGCATTGCCATCACTGAATCCTGCACAATCAACATTCTAGGGATTACCATTGACCAGAAACTGAAATGGAATAGTTACATAAATATATGACTATGGTCAAATCCTGGGACTCCATCCCCAATAACATTGCAGGTTTACCTACACCAAATCGACTGCAATGATTCAAGAAGGCAGCTCACCACCACCTTCTCAAGGGCAACTGGAACCGTCAATAAATTCGGACCCAGTCAACTACACTCATGTCACATGGATGAATTAAAAAAGAACCTTCAAGCTATGCAGAGAAAACTCGGAGTCTGCATCTAGGCATAACTAATCAGGCGTCTTTACCACCAAATGGAAACAGACTCACCAATCAAACATGAAAGAATTAAACTCTACAGTTGCGAACAGAATGAGAAGAATATTTCCTTTTCTCTATATGCAATTGAAACACGAGTTAAGTTGCTTCTAATTCTCACAAGTTGTGAAAAGAAGACTTGAAAGTTTACAGTTTGTGTTTTAGGGGTTTATGGTGTTATCCACACTGTAGGGATTCTAAGTCATTTGCCTGCAATACTCACTCTCATACCTTATCAATCAAGTTGGACTCGCTAGAGACTTGATACTGAAGTGCTTATCTGTAGGCTCTGAGCAATAAATGCCAGCACATCTTATGCAGCTCTTTTTAAAAGTATTCCAGACTAGATAACAGGGATTATACACAAGACTGATAAGGATGTGGCAGGAGTTCATGCTTTTGATGGAGGTTGCTTTTGCTCAAATGCTAAGCATTTATTTTCGAGGTTGAGCCCCAATCAAAATTTGGATAACTATTTAGAAAAACAAAAATGTCTATAGTTTAATTTAGAAAACAAATTTCAGGTCCTGTATCCAATGTAAAATAAAATCTGTTCATGATTTAATGCTTTATTCTACTATTTTCTTCAATAAGAATGGCACAAATATCACTGTGAAAAATAATTCAAAGGAGTCATCTTACAGTTAACCTATGACAGCAATTCTCAAGCAAGTATACATGTTCCTAATAAAATGTCTTTTCACTGCACAACGTATTAACATAATTATCAATGGTTTGAATATTCCCATCTTTTCAGAATATTTCCCGCAATCTAGTTTTCAGGGTTTCCCTTTGTGAACCCTGGTGACTTTTCTCACACAATTGTCTGCTGCTAAATCCATTAATAATGCATTCTGTCTGCGTGGCATCAATCCTGGAGATCAGCAAAAGTGGAATAACGTTGTGGATGCTATGACCCTGCTGTGTTCATGCTGTGGGTGCCATCTTGAAACCCATTTTAAATGTTGCAAACCAGGAATTGCCCTCACAGTGTTGTGCTATACATTTAGAAACACCATGTCACATTGGTACGCCACTTTGGCTAAACGTACTTAGAGGTCCAAGTGAAAAGTGAAAATTCACTTTTCCTCAAGATCACTAGAGGAGACCCCAGCACTAGACATTGTCAGCTCAGTCCAAAGTGGACTGTGCAGTGCCCATGTTACAGATGAACACACAGCAATGTCATAAGAACGTTAATGACCTTCTGTACTCCATCAAGGTAAGTGTCACATCTTCTTTCTGCTACTTCACACTTAATCTAAATTTGCTATTACATCCACCTCAGCCCACAAGTTATGGTCAACCACTCTCATTATAGCATGCTGCATCTTTCCATAATGGCTCTCATCCACCTCACTTGACAAACTTCTGAACGTTCCTTCCCTCTGCAATTTTCTCAAAATTGTTAATATACGCTTCCTTCCACCAGGAGAGGATCCTTCAATGAGCAAGAGAGGTTCCAGACTACTCGTATAGGGATGCCAAGATCACCATGTTCCACAATCAAGCTTCAGTGGACTGTGGTGCGCTTCTCCTCCATTCCCATCACCATAATCAAATTCTTAAGATGCTCAAGCATATAACTATATTCCACAACCTTCTCACTCTCATCTTTTGCAGGTACCAACCAAATCCACATGCGTCTCTGTCACTCATCACTGGGTCTGCAAGAAGCCAACCTCTCCAAGCATTAAAATAAAACAAAGAACTGTGGGCATTGAGGATTTAAAACACCAACAAAAATTGCTGGAGAAATTGATTTGATAGTACCTGTGGTGAGAAAGCAGAATGAACGTTTCGGGTCTAGTTCCCCTTCTTTAGAGCTGATAGTAGCTAGGGATAGGTGGTACATATGCAGATAACAAGGGTTGGGAGTAGGGATGGTAGGAGAAGGAGTAAGCAGATATGTGGAGACAGAACCCAGAGAAAGCAAATGCATGGAAAGCGATTTGCTCAGGTGGACTTCCTAGGCATGCATTCAAATCCTGCATATGGATCAGCTTGCAGAAGTATTTGCAGACATCTTTAAACTCTCCTCATATGATGCAACGTTCCCACCTGAGCTTCAAGAAGAGTCCACTAGAATTATTGGCACTGTGCTGGCTCTAGCATGCGTGTATCTGGTTGTCTCCATAGATTGTCTGGTATCCACTATGGAAAGCAAGGTTCAGTCAAACATTCATGGCTGACAGATGTACATGCAAGCATGCACTCTGCCACTGTAGCTATTGGTGGTCAGCGAAGTGAATGAGTGCTAAGAAATCAAGCTAGGAGCCCAGTGATGCATCCTGTTCCAATGCATGAGATTGCATGCATGCAACATGGCCTGACAGCTGCCAGCTGACAGCTTCCCTGACAGCAATGTAAGGTGTTGATGAATTCCAAAACGTTCTGAGGAAGGGTCACCGGACCCGAAACGTTAAGTCTGCTTTCTCCTTCACAGATGCTGCCAGACCTGCTGAGCTTTTCCAGCCATTTTGTTTTTGTTCCAAAATGTAATACTGAAGTACTGAACTGTATTATAAATTAATCTAAGATGTGCAAATGATGATGTAGTAAAGCCAGTACTCTGTCAATGCTGACTTTCACAACAGACTGTCCAAGCAGTCACTACCCACGCAGCATGCCTCAAGATGTTTGGAACTACTGGCCAAGATGGATACCAGGAGAAGGCTTTAGTGAGCTGCAGTCACCAGGAAACCACTCTGACTTCAAATCAGAGATTAATACCCTCTAGTACTTCTCTGGTACCTGCATATAAATAAAATGGGATTAGGTAATAATGAGATGTTAATGGATACAAATAGGCTCCTTGGCTATTGCTAGCAAGATTCTTATCTAGCCATTGAAACCTTAAGGGGAAAATTGGACTTATCGTTTGTCATTCTCACTATATTCTTCCAACTTTCTAATCATTTTCAATAGTGTTGAGATGCTGAGAAATTTCTGTCTAATGTTTCTGGCAATAAAAAGTGCTTTTGGTCCATTCCTTTGGAGTAATTTTTAACATTCATACATGTATATATATATAACTAAAATACATATGTGGTGCATCTTCACTTAAGGATTGGAAGCAGTAATAGTCATAAATCTTCCACTGAAATACGGCCCAAAACTAAAAGCACATCTCTTAAGATTCATCTAATAATCAGCCAAGCAAAAAACCATCAACAATGTTTTTCAATCAAAGTGAATATCCCTAACGTTATGCAAGCAGATTTCTCCTGCACGGAAACATCAATAAACTCTCTGGATATGAAATATCTTGCAACAACTGTTCCAAAATAATTATGTTAAGCTACAGCTATCACTCATTCTTAGGTCAGGAAGATCAGAGTTCTTTTATTATCATTGCTACATCAACAAATGATTTGCTAATATGACTGAAAGTATACATTACAGAGCTGTTTATACGGTCTGTAAATAATGCATCTGTCTATTATTTTTTTACCTATGACTCCATATTTTGTTGTTTCTGTCAGGTTGTAACATAATAAGGACTAAGGCAACAAGTATAATTGCATACTGCACACAAAAGTCCATCTCCAAAATAAAGCTCAACTAAATCATTAACGCTTGTGAAAAACACTTAGTTGATTCCAGTAGCACTCGAGTGCACAGTTGTAAAGCTTAAAACTCTTGACTAGAAATGGCAATTATGTCCATGGAATGTTGGTGTTCATAGGCTAACACTGCTAAATGGAACAAGCCCTTACTGAGAACAAGTGGCATTTTTCTGGCAACTTTAACATAGAAACAGATCACAAATGACAGAAATGTAATCAAAACATGTGGAGGCCTTTTAAACAGCATGCTACCTTAACCCCTCCAATCTCGCATTTTTTTCTGCAGGCCCCAAATGCACTTCTTTTGAACTGATAAGGGGAGTCCTGCTGGAAAGGATCAAGGTCCTTCTTTAAATAAACAGTTTGTGACCAATGATGTTATCAGGACCTAACCTCTAATTTAACTTGGAGACCCGAAAGCATGTGAGTTAAGTCACGGATGTAGAGAGATGTAGCAGGTAAGTTTGACAAATTTAATTTTGTTTCCTTATGTGTCAAGTGGAGCAGAATTACTCCTTTCGATTTGAGAAAGAGTCCTCACTCCTGCCTGATCAGTGTCCAGTACCTCTCCAACTAGCTCTCCCATGCTCTCCATCCCCGACACGCCACATCCCATCTTCCCATAAAAAAAAGTATTGTATTTCCATCAGTGAACAATTTAGATGTTTTCCAATGAATTAATGTTGATTTATTGTCACTTGTGCGCGACAATGAACAACACAGCAAAATACAATGAAAAGCTTCAACTGTCATCACAATCTGCCTCTATTTAAATATTTCAAAAACAAAAAGAATAAAAAGACAAAGCTGCAAGAGTCTACTTTTGTTCTGCCACCTCCACCACGGGTCCTAAGCCATGAACCAGCCTGACAAATGACACCTGCACTGGCGCTCTTCTGCCACCAGTATCAGGTCGCCACTCTTCAGATGCCATCTCTTTGTCACTGGACCCACACTTGCTCCACAAACAGGACATCTCAGGTCTGCTGCTGCCGCAGCCTCACTAATAACCAGGAGACCCTCGCTCGGGCCTACCACAACCAGGTGCTGCTGCTACCACCTTGCCAATAACAAGGAGTTCCCACTCCGGGCCTACCACAACCAGGAGTCCCTGGCTCTGCTGCCACCACTGCCTTGATGACACCTGTATTGTGTTGCATGTTTATGCTCCTTTTTTGACAACATTGTGTAGCTGTGCAAAATTCTTCTGGTCACATTGGCCAGGTAGTGTGATTTTTGATTTGGATCCAATAGTGAATGGATATGATAAAGTTTCATATCTGGACAATCCTTGATTTGTTACAATGACCCTTGTGATGCAATAGTAAGGTCACTAACTAAGCGCTTGGAGGTTTGCGTTCAAGTCCCATCTGCTCCAGAGGTGTGTAACAACATCTTTGAACAGGTTGATTAGAAAAGAAACCAGAACCATGCTGATCCTTTTAAATTGACAGTACATTTGTCTCCAAAAACAACTCTGTCATCACTAGACTGTTAAGGCACTATCATTCAGTGGGGATATTATGGTGTTTTAATATTGACCCCAGCAATAGCCTGTAAATGCAAATCTGATGTACTAGGTATTGAGAGTGCCAAAAAATTCAACAAGCTGACTTCACTACTTGCCCCACATGGGCACATAATATTTAACTATAATAACAACTATGACTGCTTTATCACCCCATTTTAGCTGTAATGTACGCGTAATTTCATGTAAATGTGTGAAATTATCTACTATTTAAAGTGCCAACTAATTAATTTTGCTTTAGTAGTTTATTGTTTTTCACATTATGTTGGATAGAGGAATGTCAAAGAAATATGAGTATTGCATGGGTAACCACGGTCCATAATTCACAGGCAGTTAAAACTAATTTGAAATTTTACTGCATAAGGCTAGCTCAAACTGGATCCTGAGATCTTAAACAAAACTCATGGAGATGCAATGGCCAAAAATACTTGTTTCCTTGACAAATGGTTCTGTTAATGCAGGCACAGCTTGGGAACATGGATAAATTGCAAACAGCCGCAAATAAAAATACAAAAGCCCAAAAGATGCTAAGTGATTACAGATGCAGTTCCTACAGTTGGAAAAGGAGAGTAGGAGCAATATTTTGATCAACAACTTCCAGGACCAGTTTTTTAAGCTCATTTTTTAAAATTTTAACTGTGAGTTTGTGGCCTTCCAAAATAGTGTACTTTGCCGTAAAACAGCACATATTCTCTGCCAAGCACAGCAGATGCAAGCTGAAAGCAAAGTTTATGATCAAAGATTCTATTCAATTCATTAAATGTCTCTTTGGGAATCAAAAAAATCACAAAATCATATAATGTTACAATGCAGAAGGAGGCTGTTCTGCTCTTTGTGTCTGTGCCAGCTCATTGATAAACATTAATTCTATTTAAAAACCAAAATAACTGCTGATGTTGTAAATCAGAAACAAAAACAGAAATTGCTGGAAAATCTCAGCAGATTTGGCATCAGCTGTGAAGAGAAAACAGAGTTAATATTTCGGATCAAGAACTGGAAGTGTCTGAGTTCTGAGGAAGGGTTACTTGACCTGAAATGTTAACTTTGATTTTCCTCCACAGGTGCTGCAAAAACTGCTGAGCTTCTCCAGCAATTTCTCTTTGTGTTTTTGTTTCTGTTTCTGTTTTTTTTTTCTTTCTGACTTAATTACATTTCCCTGTTCTTTCACTATAGCCCTATATGCTTTACTGCTCAAGTACTTTACTGCTCCGTATCTCCACTGAAAGTTACTGCTGAACTTGAATCTAGCTCCACCTCCTTTACAAGCAGTGCATTTGAAATGATAACAGCAGTGGTGTAAAAGCATGACTCATGACATCTTTATATTTGTTTTTGTTAATCAATGTATTGAAATCAGACCATCTCTACAGTTTTCACCCTCACTTCCCCGAGAGGCAAGCTTTCCAGTTTGAGGATTGCATATAAATGATTTAAGTTACAAGCTGAAGCACCCATTTCAGAGTTCTATTGCTGTGATTAATTAACAGATTTTTAATTAAAACACTTGAGGCTTTAGTGGATCAATTCTGTGCAAGTGAATTATAGAAATACCATGGTATCATAAAATCATTGCTTCTCCTGGCAGTCTTTAAATCAATTACCTCTGGTTCTTGACACTTCCTTGGTGAAGTAAAATGGCACCATCTTAGAGCACTATAAAAGAGTGTCATTGATTATCAACCAAGTTGATCGACAAATTGTCAAGAGATATTATCTGCTTTATCAGCCTTTACAATATCATGCTATGTGATGATGCAGCTGTATACTCTCTTCCAACTAACCTGAATTAATGTTGAAATTCTAAAATGCTGACACCTCAGGGGCATCATCCTTTCAATGAGATGTGAAATTAAGCTTCCTTCTGTCCTCTCACATAAATGTAATGATCCCGTAGCATTATTTCAAACAAGAGCAGGACAATTCTCACCAGTAAATTGGCCAACACTTACCCCTTAGGCAACATAGATTTCATGAGGACCTACCAAGAATAGCCTTCAGCGATGGACAAAACTTGTTCCATGAGTCTCTAAACACGGCAGTCATAATTGGCCTTCCCAACCACTCAGAAAACAAAATTTGGTGATAAACAAACGGTGAGATTGCTGCTTCTTCAGTCAGTAAGACAACCACTTTCTTTGCTGTTGCAATCTTGGGACCGGTGATCTGCAGAAATTCTTTCATGGATTGGACTAGTTTATCAAAAGATAAAACCTAAAAGGTAAAGCATATTGAAAATTATGAATTGTGTGTTTGGTCTATAGGGATATACAGTTGGTCTATAGGGACATGTGGTGCTATAATACTGATGTTATGCAGATGGCAGTATGTTTAAAAATTTAGATAGTTAATTAATCATAAACTAAACTTTCGCCGTTAAAGAGAGGCAATTGGTAATTCAGCCTAAGGGCAACTACTCCACATCAAGTGTGGAGCGAGGTAAGAAGGCAGGCTCCATACACCACCGTAGGCATAATGCAAATTGAGTCTCTGCTGCTGACAGAATTTTGCAACAGTCTAATCATCTAGCCAACTGGACAAACAACTTGGAATGTTTGAATTTGCCATTCTTAGAAATTTGACTATTCAGCAAACTGAAACAAACCTGTTGCAGTGACTGGTGGACCTCGTTGACTACAAAGTTCTTGACTAGGGTTGTTAACCTAGGCCGATCAGGAAAGCCTTGGGTGACTAATATAACCAGGAGATTAGAATCTCCTCAGTTGAGGACTGTCTCCAAGCTGGCTGGCCACAGCCAGTGTACTGTGCAAACTAATGAATTGAAGGACGATTTGGTGACGGGATCTGGCCTTTGCGCCATTATTTCAGTGGATGGGTCCTCGACTTAACTTTTGTGTATGAGTCCCGGACTGAGCCTTTGTTAAAAAAAAATACATAGCCAGGAGATTAGAATCTCCTCAGTTGAGGACTGAGTGAAAGCTGGCTGGCCACAGTAGTGCACTGAGCACTAGTAAATAAAAGGTGACTTGGTGTCGAGACACCGAACTCTGTGTTTCATTGGCAACGGGAGAAAACAGTATGTGCCTGAAGAGCATTCACCTGCAACTGTCACCTTGGAGTTCGGGTAAGCATTTCAGGCATCATGCCTCTATTTAGGAAGCTTGACTCATTTGACCCTCCTGTCAAAGACTGGGCCCAGTATGTGGAAAAAATACAACATTTTTTCTGGGCAAATGACACTGGGGCAGATGAAATTGGATGAGTAGTCCCCCTGACTGCATCTGGACCCCCAGAATTTTCTGTTATAAGAGGCTTAACTTTTGCAGAGGCACCAGACGGTAAAACCTTCCAAGAGTTGACAGAGGTGGCTAAGAAATGTTATGATCCCAAAACTCCTCTAATCCTGAGACACAATCGGTTTCATTCAGCTGTTAAAGAACCAGGGGGAATCTGTATTGGGATTTTTGACGAGGTTGTGACGACTGGCAGAGGGATGTGATTTTGGGTTGACCCTGGACGAGATGCAGTGAGACCATTTGGTAAGTGGGATTAATGATGTAACCATGCGGAAGAACCTACTAGCTGAGCCCATCTTGACTTCAAACAAGCATTGCAACTGGCCTGGTCATTAGAAAATGCAACAAGTGGAGCACGGGAGCTATAGACCACCCCAATGGAAATGGACACCCTCATCTCTCCAACTAAGTTTGGGGAACACCACTTAAGTGTAAGCAATCACAGAGCCTCACAGGGCAGACAGACTCCAGACCAACCCACAGCAGAACCCCCCAACAAAACTGAGCTTCGGCCAAATGGCTAAACATTTCTTCAGGATCTGGGCGAGCAAGCCATTGTAGATGCTGCCGGTACATGGAGTTGGGACATCAAAAGAATCATGCAAGACCTGACTTGAGTAGGAAAACTCATAGGCTGGTACCCAGGAGCATGAACACTGTGGAAAATTCCTCTACATGTGGGCTGGAACAATTAAATTGCTAAGTGACAACCAAATCAGAGCCAATTAAAGTTAACGTTTGGTTAAATGGCCAGTTCCCATAGAGGTCAATACTGGAACAGCTATATCTATGGTTGTAGAATCTGTCTTTAACAAGATTTGCTTGGGACTCCAACCTTTAAAGTTTGTGCAAGACCTCAGCCATACTGAGAACATGCACTGGGGAATTCATGCAAATTAAAGATACTACTTTAGTTCCAGTCTCCTGTGAGAAGCAGTTGGTGCAATTACCACTGATGGCAGTAAAAGACTTGGGTCCAAGCCTGTTGGGACGGAATTTATTGAGAAAGATTCACCTAGATTGGCTCAAAAATTTTTGATTGGAAAATGGCTACCTCAGTGAAATCTTAGTTAAAAACCCAGGAGACTTTCAAGAAGGGCTCGGAACTATCAGAAGAACCAAAGCCGCTTTACATGTTAACCAGGACGCAATTCCAAGATTCTGCAAGGCCCACCCAGTGCCATTTACCTTGTGGGCAAAAATAGAAGCAGAAATCAGGAGGCTGGAAAGCGAAGGAATCTGCAAACTGGTGCAGTTTGGAGAACGGGCAGCACCGGTTATACCAATTGTGATGTCTGACAGCTCGGTCTCCCTTTGTGGTGATTTTAAACAAATGGTAAATTGTTTCTTGCAGCTGGATAAATACCCAATCCCTCCCATAAACTTGTACGCAAAGTTGGCTGGGAAGTCTATCCCTTATGAAGCTAGACCTGCCTGCAATTGCGACTGGAAGTATGCTACAGTTAATACCCATAAGGGTTTATATCAATATACAAAACTGCAATTTGGAATATCATCAGCCTGCACTCTTTTCCAGCAGACAATGGAGAACATTTTACAAGGGCTACCCCAGGTTGCCACTTATCTGGATGGAGTACCATAAAGAGCACTTGGAGAACTTGGACATACTGTTTAAGCATGTCTCCCAAGTGGACGTAGGCCTTAGAAGGGAAAAATGTGTGTTCCAGGTGCCCCAAGTGACCTGCTTTGGTTACAAAGTCAACAAAGCTGGCTAAACCTGTTGGAAGAGAAAGTGAGAGTGATCAAAGGAACCCCGGCTCCCACATCTGTACTGGAGCTTAGGTCTTTCCTTGGGTTCGTGAATTATTATGGAAAATTCAAACATAATCTGGCCTCTAGCTTGGCACCCTTAGACCTGCTATTGAAAAAGGGCCAGCTTTAGAAATAGTCGCAAAGCCTTTACAGAAGTGAAAATGCAGCTATTGTCATCAACTGTGTTGGCCCACTACCATCCAAAGTGAGAAGTAGTACTGACATGCGATGCCTCCCTGTACAGTATCGGGATAGTGTTAGCTCACTGGTGGCCCAACAGAGAGGAAAGCAAGATAACATAAACTTCCTGGATTCTGGCTGATGCCGAACACAAATATGTTCAGATAGAGAAGGAACATTTGGTAGTCATCTTTGGTGTGAGCAAGTTGCACCAGTAACTTTACCGATGGGAATTTGTCACAGTAACAGATCACAAACCCCTGCTAGTACTACTGAAGGAAGACAAGGCAGTGCCGCTCATAATTTCCAGTAGAATTCAGCATTGGGCCCTTATTCTCAGTGCGTATAAGTACAAGCTACAACACCGTCCAGGAAGCCAATTGACTCATGCGGATGCCTTGACCCACCTCCCCTGGCAGATACTTGACCAGTGGCGCCTTCCCTGGAAGAGTCCGTTTTGGTTTTAAACTTTCTGGGCACCCTTCCAGTCACCGTGGACAATATCCGATTGTGGACACAAAAAGATCCTGTCCTAGCGAAACTGAAACAGCTGGTGGTAATGGTGGAGACAGAAGGGCCGTCACAACCAGGATTGGAACCTTTTTGGACACAGCGAGACCGGATCACCGCAGAGGACGGCATATTACTGTGGGGAGCAAGTGTGATTGTCCCAAGTAAAGGTCGCCACCAGATACTGGACATACTCCACCACGGTCATCTGGGGGTTTCCAAGATGAAGATGCTCGCAAGAAGCTACGTCTGGTGGACAGGGTTGGATGCTGACATAGCTGTATTGGTGGGGCAGTGCCCAGAGTGCCAACAAGGACAAAAATTGCCACCAGTGGCGTCCCCACATTCATGGGAATGGCCAGGTAAACTCTGGACTCGGTTGCATGTCGACAATATGTGTCCTTTCATGGGCTCAATGTTCCTGGTCATTGTGGACGCACATTCAAAGTGGTTGTACATGCATAAAGTTCATTCAGCAAACTCAGGGATGCTGATTGAGAAGCTCCGAGCATTGTTCACGATACAAAGGGGCAGCAAGGTGGCTCAGTGGTTAGCACTGCTGCCTCACAGTACCAGGGACCCAGGTTCGATTCCAGCCTTGGGAGACTGTTTGTATGGAGCTTGCACATTCTCCCCGTCTCTGCATGGGTTTCCTCCGGGTGCTCTGGTTTCCTCTCATAGTCCAAAGATGTGCAGGGTAGTCGATTGGACGTGCTAAATTGCCCATAGTGTCCAGGGATGTTTAGGTTAGATGGGTTAGACATGGGAAATCAGGGGGACGAAAATGTGTCTGGGTGTTATGCTCTTCAGAGGGGTGGTGTGGACGTGTTGGGCCGAATGGCTTGTTTCCACGCTGTAGGGATTCTATGATTCTATGAACATGGACTCCCAGAAGTACTGGTCATGGAAAGTGGGAGGTCATTTACCAGCAGGGAGTTTGAATATTTCCCAAAGTCCAATGGTATTTGGTACGTAAGGACAGCTCCCTATCATCCATCATCTAATAGTCTGGTGGAAAGCGTGGTCTAAATGTTGAAGGCAGGCTTAAAGAAGCAGCCTACAGCATCAATTGGGATCAAATTGTCCCAATTTCTGTTGGATTATAGGATCACTCCACATGCGACAACAGAGTTAGCTCCAATGGAGTTGCTGATGGGGAGAAGGTTCTGCACCAGGTTAAATCTGATATTTCCAGACTGGTGGTGGGGGACAGTGAAATGGCAGCAGGAACGCCAATGCCAGAGAGGCAATTTAATTCAGGGGATGACGTTTGGTGCTGGAACCATGGGAATGGCCCTGTATGTATACCAGGCAAGGTTGATAAAAGATCATGTCCCATGACTTACAAAGTTTGGGTCAGTGATACCATCCAGAACAAACATGTGGATCACCTGAATGCCATTAACTCGCAAACAAGATAGGAGCAAAACATACCTGGCCGCTCAGACCAGTGAGAAGGCTGGCAGAAACCGCAGGTTCTCCCCCTACAACTCATGTCGAGGAAACTTGAGAGTCCAAAATAGATGCAGCCTTGAAACTGTTGCCGCTGGAAGAGGAGGAGGAGACTCTTCCGAGATGTTCTTGGACACAAGAGACAAGCCACGATCCGGTACATGCTGCGTATGTCTGAGTCCAAGTTGGAGAAACCAGATCTGGGGCGAAAGTGTCACAAGAGAAGCTACATCCCTAGGCTTAGCAGGGGAAGGATGTAGTGTTTGGAACCAGGTGGACCTCGTTAACTATGAGGTTCTTGATTGTGGTTGTTAACCTGGGCCAATCAGGAAAGCCTTGGCTCGCCAATATAAACAGGAGATTGGACTCTCCTCAGTTGATAATTGACTCTGAGCTGGTTGGCTACAGCCAGTGTATTGTGGAGGAAGAAGTGCTACCTTTAAAAAAAAAAAAACCCCAGGCGATTAGATTCTTTTTCAGTTGAAGATTGACACCAGGCTGGCTGGCCACAGACAGTGCACTGTGCATTAGTAAACAAAGGGTGACTTGGTGATGGGACCCAGCCTCTGTGCAGTTATTTCACCTGTTTAATCAATTGCTTGTTGCTGTTGTTGATGTTAGTTCAACTAGCAACGACTTGGCTTGCTGCTACTTCAGTTATCCACTTTATGTTGCAAATTTGAAGATGATCCTAATGACCTTCTGCAATACATAACTGACTGTAGCAGGAGCTAGAACCGTGCTCATATTTTAACTACCAGCTGTCACACACATTTGAATGTCAAAAATGCTGTAAAATAAACTCAGCAGGAATGGCACTATCTGTGTAAATAACAACAGTGCTAAAATTTCAGGCTAATGACCTTTCAACAAACTGTGTTCATGTGCAATAGCATCAGGTAAAGGGCCATCAACTTTCCTTCTCTCTCAATAATACCACCTAACTAATTGAATATTCCCACCAGTTTTCTATTTTCAGTTTTGGTTTTGACTTTTTGTGTTAGAAAAAGCATACACAATTTGTCATCTCTTACTACCCTGAAGGGAAAACCAATAAAACTAACAAATGAGACATACTAGTCTGACTCATCTTGAATACTGAAAATTGAGGTATAGTATGACCAGTGTATTCAGTTCTACTTTTACTGTGTTTTTTTAATTAGATTTATCTTTGTGTAGTGCACCATGGGATCCACCAAAAGGCAGTCATAAATTGAAAACAATCTTGACAACATTTACCAAAAGAATCCTAGTTAACATCATATATGCCTAACTCAACATAAAAAAAATCTAGACTTCATTCAGTGGTGAGCAACATTATTTGCAATTGATCTTGAAGGAACCTGATCACAAAGAACTAGCAGTCTCTGTGGCATTGATTTCCCTTTTCCGACATTTTGTATTCGGTGCCGTTTATAGAGGATCTCCAGGCACCCAACAATGGTGGTGTCATCAAGTACAAAAGTGGCCAATCACATTGCAGATGTTTCACAGATGGCATGCTAGAAAGTAAAATGCACTAACTGAAAATTAATAATTACTGTGTAAATATAGTGAAGGAAAGTGAATGAAATAAAAGATTGGGAGAAGAAACATGGGGGTTAGGTACCAGCTAAAACAACAAACTTTTTTTAGTGCTTCAGGAAAGGTTAGAGGATTAAAAGCTGCTATAACTCCTGCATAAGACTGAAACCTTCATTCTCCACTAACAATCACCACCCCCCCCATCACTCACAAGGACTGCATCAATCACACACACTGACACTTCCCTCAACACCAGCTTCCCGCTCAGATATCCAAACCCCCATTCCTTCTCCACCTCCACACACCTAATCCACCTCCATGGACAGTGAGGTCTCTGGCCTGGAACTCTCCATCTCAGACTCCAAACCCAGCCTCACCTGACATCACCTCCTAGTTAAAATATATTCCTCAAACCATCCTAACCCATCATCCATTCACCTGCCACCCTACTCCTTTACCCACCTGCTACTTGAGACCCTCACTTACTTACCACCTCACCCACTTACCCAGATATCTTGCACCCTACCCAATAGTCCACCTGCTGCCCTAACCCCTCACCTATGTGCCACTCTACCTCTTACCCACTTAAAATGCAGCCTCATCTCAGTAGCTTGACAAAGAGGTATTGGGACCTTTAAACTGTGTTTATTTATGGAAGACTACAGCAAAAAATAAAAAGAGGGTGTGACCATTATGAAAATTCTCCACACTACTATCTAAGGATTGTTGCGCTGCATGAGCTGGAATGTTTGGGCCCAGAATGTTGTACCAATTTAAGTAGATTTTTGTTTTTGTCTGTCTGGTTTGTAAATAGGAACACCGACCAAGATTGGAAGATTCAAGCCTAGATTCCATGTTCAAAAGTGAACGTGTAGACTTCACTTGCTGCTTTTTCAGAGACAAAGTAATGAAACAAATGTTGACTGATTCATCATTACTATGGCAAAAAGGCTCGAACCATTATATTATCTAGCATTGTCTACTATGTTCATGTTCCACAGGAAATTGTAAATGTACAAGTATAAAAATATAATGATGTTCTAAAATGTTGTTATTAATTTTGAATGATTGTGTTTGTGTGCTTTGATATTTTTTAAAAATGTGGTCTTGGTGCCACTCTGGAATTCAAATGGTCAAAAGCTGATCTAAATCAAATTCTTAAATTATTTAAATTTAACTCTCCTCTAGCCATGGCAATTCTGGCGAACTCAAGGCCAGTGAGGGCTGGTGGATTCTGGAGATTAATCAGCTGGACTCTTTCACCTGTTTCCTTAAAACACCACAATTAGAAACTCCGCTGGCTTTTCTAATCTGTCTTCAATATTTCTGATCTCTACCCTTATCCCTGCTGATCTCCACCTTAGTAATCACTCTTCCTTTCCAGATAACTCTAGGCCTTTCACTTAACTTAAACATAATCTTCTGTCAGGGCTTTGATCTTTCCAAAGCGCATCCCTGCACCCGCCCCACATCCAACTCTCCACCAACCTAAGCCTCCAAAGGACTTTCCATTTCATCTGTCCTCCCCTTGGCTGTTTCCTTTTGCCAAGTGTCTATCCATGCAGCAATTGTTTATGGGTCTAAAAGCTTCTGAAAGAGTTAATACTGAGGCATCTCATAGCACCACCCATTGAGATGTGTCTTACTCAATGTCTCTATAATAAAATTCATCATATCAATGTAACTTGTAACTATTTGTTAACCTACAAAAATTTATTTCTTGTAAATGAAAACAGACACTAATTTCTATACTAGAATGTGCTTTTCCTTTACCACACTAGACCAAGAATGCTTTGTAGTTTCCTACATTTAAAGATGATGGAGTGACAGCAAACATCATTATGAACATTGACTCACACAGGGTAGTGAGCTGGCATGTTCAACATGGCAATAACCAGCTAACCTCTCCATCTGTTTGGCATTGGCCAGCGTACTGAAGTAAAATGAAGGGTCTGTTATTCAATTTAGTATGATTTTTAAAAGCACATTTCTTTTTATTTCTGACCTAACAGCAAGCCCCACTTCCATATTAAGCATGGGGCTGGATGAACACAGCAGGTCAAGCAGCATCATAGGAGCAGGAAAACTGGACGTTTCGGGCCTAGATCCTTCATCAGAAATTTCTGATGAAGGGTC
>JAHRHZ010000075.1:22509843-22529081 GCA_024137785.1 Ginglymostoma cirratum
GACCCTTCATCAGAAATTTCTGATGAAGGATCTAGGCCCGAAACGTCCAGTTTTCCTGCTCCTATGATGCTGCTTGACGTGCTGTGTTCATCCAGCCCCATGCTTGTTATCTCAGATTCTCCAGCATCTGCAGTACCTTTTATCTCTGATACAATTTTAACCCCACTTCCATATTGTTGAGTTAGTATCCAATTCTATATTTAAGATTGAATAATTTAAGATCTGGATGCTTTCATTACATGCAGTAAGCATTCAATTCAGGGTACAATAAAGGAATACGTACTATGAATATACATCTCTGAGGACTGTTCAAAAGGAAATAAATTTGAGGATAAGCCTTTGCTTGTCTTAACACTTACAAAGATCAATTTTATTTGTTGGATTGTGGGCCAAAAGAATGGGAAAAGATACTGCTTTAAATTAAGGAAACTACAAAAGAAAATATTTCCTTTTATAGATGAGTTACTGGTACTCATTGGGAGTCACAGCTACAATGTTGTCTTATTTCAGTAGTGTGGGAGGATGTTTGACACCTTGGCTCCATATGTATGTGTATGTTCAGGGTGGTTTTGTCCAGAGATAGTCCTTTGATTGTTTTTTAGCCAACTGGTTGTTGTAAGCCCAAGAGGACTCAGTATAGTAACAGCTACTCGATTGGTTCCTCGGTGTGTAGCTCTTAACCTGTATGTGGATAGTAGAGCAGAAATCTTGCAAATGAAAAGCACCTCGATCTCTCTCTCTGTCCCTCCCTCCTCTGTGGAGAAGTAACAGAAAATGTGCCAGTAGTTAGTCTCACTGATTATTTCCCTGTAAACTGCAAATAGCCCACTGAAAAGAAAAGGGTGGGGTGGTGAAAGGCACCATCAGTGACATTGAATGTGGCAGATTTTCAGCCAGTGAATGAAAGAAACCATCAATGTGCAAACAATCTCATTTTATCAGCAAAGAATCAGAAGGAGAAGAAAATAATTCATCAGCTCCTGTGATTCAAATTGGTAACAGAACTGTCCTTCCCTGATCTTTCCCTCCCCATCTATAATACTTGTGTCTTGTCTTCTGTCTTTTCTTATCTGTTTGGATATAAATGAGAGATTTTTGTTAAAAAATGGTAGAGTTAAGTTATAAGTTAATAAGTTAACTGTTCATGTTTCTTTCTTACCTCTGGTTAAAAACAATTTGATTACAATAAATAGATATTTTCCTTTAAATGATAAAAACCTGCTGTGCATTTATTTTGACCTTAATTAGATAGTTAATTGAAAAACTTGATCACATTTGTGATGACTCCAGGAATAGTGGATCTTGATTTCCAGTGCAATACCAGTGAGTCATGGCAGTTACTTGTATTTTGATTCAAATTTCCACAAGATTGAATGTCTAAAGCATTAGGTACTATTTGAAAAAAAAGTAGAGAATTTCACCGAAGTTAAAGTTCCAGTATAATGCATATGAATATATAAATATATATCTATATATACTACATATAAAAATGGTTAAAATAACATGTCCTCTTAGATCAATCTGTTGTGAACAAATTTACTGTGAACAGGCACAAGTACATGATGCATTCTGACATTCTCAGAAATATAATCCTTCTGAAAATGGCTGTTCAGACTAATACATCATTTTATACCGTACCCAAATGTGATATTTGGGATGTGATCACTTTGGCCTTAAGGCAAGCTGTAGCCCAGCAAATTTATCAGAAGAGAAGTTCAAACAAACCTCATTTAAAGGGTTGTCCTGAAATGCAATCAACACATAATAAATGTCACAAATTACACTTGAAATAATTTAGTAGAGATACTATAACTTAGAAATTATAGTCAACAATATAGGGAAATGATCCCTTCGCTTATCTAATATTCCTCAGTGGTTTCATGTTTTAATGCCTCCTTTGAAAAAGCAAAAGAATATTATATAGACATATGAAGTGCTTCTTTGATAAATCAGCTGCAGTAAATTCAGGCTTCAACTTTGCAGCTTGTACTTATAATTTTAGACCACAGAAATATTTACAACCATGAATAATAAGACAAGCAGAAGAGTATTACCAATGTTAAAAAGGAAATCTTACATGGATTATGCAAGCACTAGATGCGACATTCATAAAGATCATAAGCAAGAACCGAGGGACTGATGGTCAATCTGTTCATGAATTATCAGCACTTCAAATAATTATCAAGTTAATAAAACAAAGCTGATGACTTTCCAAAATCAGTACTGATCAGTTTTAATGTTACTGGTTTAGACATATGCCCAAGGATTGGAAACATGAAATTTCTTCTAAGATTTAATTTTGTTGTTTTTAAATTATTATATCTTTGTCATGGTATTGTTCATCTCAGTATCGCATTCATTGAAGTATTTATGTTAGGGGTACTACCAATATACGTCTTAGGACGTTTGAGATGACAACATAAGGGATAACCTTCAAATTGTTGATTGATACACAGCTAAGAGAGAGACTCAAATTTGATTAGAATGGAGGTGGAATAAATTTGGTCCTGATCCAACTAAAATATTAGAGCAATAGAGAAAGGAAGCTGGATAAAGTAACTGATAGTCCACAGAAAGGTTTTGTCTTTCATCAAGTGGTCCCTTTTTGTTCAGATTGCATTGTTGCAAATTAATAAGGACACAGCTGGATACATGATAATAGATAGGGATAGGTTTTCCACATTTGTTTCCTATAGTATTAATATCATAGCCATTCACTTTTACCACATTTCTATACCAAATTCTACATTCTGTTTCTGAGAACAACTTTTGACCACTTTTACATTAAAGTTTTGATTGGAAATGTTAGTGAATCGTGTGTTTGAACAGTCTTAGAATTGAAGAACAAGTCCTAATATCTTAGTCACACACACAAAGAATTTATCTCACAAACAGGTCTCCCTGCCTAAACTTATAGGTGTAGACATAGAAAGGAGAGAAGATCTTTCCTTAGTTCAGTGGGACATAACAGCCCCAGATCAAAGTACTAGTTTTTTTTTGCAGGAGATGAGTATTTTGATTCTGAACCCCTGGAACAAAGATGTGATCAAAAGAAATTTGACAAAGTTCACAGAATTACACAGGGAAATTAAAATTACATGATCATTTTGCCTTCATGGGAATAATGAAAATATTGTCTCACTCTTAGATTTATACAGCAAAGAAGGAAACTTTCATCCCATTCTATCAATATTTGTCAACAAAGATCTGGCTACATTCATCCTGTTTTTCAGCTTTTGGCTTATAGCCCTGGAAGCTGTGGCAACACACATGAACAAGTCAGTTCTCAAGTGGAAATAATTGTCTCCTTAACTCTCCTTTTAGCCTTCTCTTACCTTAAATCTATACCCCACTGTTTATTCATCCCTTTACAAATGGAAAAATGGACTTCTCACCCATCCTATCTATGCATTTCAATCTTATACACTTCTATCAGGTCCCCTGTCAACATTCACTGCTCCAAGGAAAACAACACCATAGTCTTTCCTCATAGCTCAGACCCTCCAGCTAGGTGAATCTGCTCTTCACCCACCTTCTTATAATGTGGTGCCAGAACTGCCACAGTGCTCCAGCTGTGGCCTAACCAGCACTTTATAGAGTTTTGATATTCTTTGCTCGTATTCCTTATTTCCTTGCTCTTTTTCTTTGTCTCAACTAATAAAGGCAAGATTCCCTTCTGAACCACTTTATCTACCTATTTCAGGGATATGTGGATATATACATCAAGATCCCTTTGATCTCCAGTACTCTCCAAGGTCCTACAATTCACCTTGTTATCCCTTGACTTGTTTTCCCTCCCCAAGTGTATTACCTCACATTTTTCTAGATTGAACTCCATTTGCCAGTGCTCTACCAACCTGACCAGTCCATGGATATCCTTCTGCAGTTTACTGCTGTTCTCCTCACTATTTACCACAGTACCAAATTTCATTTCATCTGTGAGCACCTTGATTCTCCTAATCTAAGTCCAAATCATTAATGTATACGACAAACAACAAAATCCACCAGTGCCAAACCTTACAGAACCTTACTGGTAACAGATTTTCAGTCACAGAAAATATTCCACTACCACCACTCTTTGCTTCCTGCATCTCAGCTAATTTTGGATCCTTTGTACCTTTGTGCCTTGTGTCCCAGGACACTTACTTTCATGACTGTACTGCCATGAGGGGCCATATCAAATACTTCCTAAAGTCAACAGTTACTTTTATCTTTTATAAAAAAAATTATTTTTAACCTGTGCAAGTTGCAAAGCTCGTCTGTAGCCTCCCTCAAGCTGGGATACATTTGGGCTTGCAAATTTATCTATTTTCAATGTTTTTAAACCCTGACATACGTCCTCTCTATCTATGTTAATTTCTTCTATTATTTAACAGTCCTCCATCCTGATGTCTATATCTGCATCATCCTTCACCAATTTGAACACCTATGCAAAGTATTCATTGAGGATTGTGCCCACATTTTCAAGGCACAAACAAAGATAACCTCTGTGGTTCCTCGGGGTACTATTCTTTTCCTTGTCATCCTCTTGCACTGACATCGAGGTTCTCCAGTCTTAGTCCCACCCTTTGTATTCATGGCAACATATTTGACCTGTATGCTGGCTATTTCCTCCAGAAATGCCTCCCAATGCTCTGACTCAGCTTTAAGAATTAGAATTAGACTTTATTGTCAAGTGTACTCAATAACAGTGAAAAGTATACCCCTGGTTCCGCAGGGATCCGTACTGGGATCTCTGCTGTTTGTGATATATATATACAAATGTCTTAGATGAAAATGTAGATGGGTGGGTTAGTAAATTTGCAGACGATGCAAAGATCGGTTGAGTTGTGGATCATGTAGAAGGTTGTCACAGGATACAGCGAGATGTACATCAGTTGCAGAAATGGCAGATGAGTTTAATCTGGATAAGTGTGATGTGCTGTGCTTTGGGACATCAAATGTTAAAGAAAAGTATACAGCTAACAGCTGGACTCTGAACAGCAGTGATGTACAGAAGGATCTTGGGGTTCAAGTGTGTAGCTCCCCGAAAATGGCCACATCGGTAGATAGGATGGTGAAGAAGGCATATGGCATGCTTGCCTTTATTGGTTGGGGAATTGAATACAAGAGTCAGATGTCATGGTGCAGCTTTATAAGACTTTGGTTAGGCCACATTTAGAGTATTGTGTTTGATTCTGGTCACCACATTACAGGAAGGGTGTGGAGGCTTTGGAAAGGATGCAGAAGAGGTTTACCAGGATGCTGTCTGGATTAGAGGGTATGAGCTTTAAGGAGAGACAAGAAAAATTCAGGCTGGAATTCAGGCTGATTTCTGATGAAGGGTCTAGGCCTGAAACATCAAGCTTTCCTGCTCCTATGATGCTGCTTGGCCTGCTGTGTTCATCCAGCCCCACACCTTGTTATCAAAAATTCAGGCTGCTTTTTTTTTGAGTGGCACAGGTTGAGGGGAGACTTGATAGAAGTCTACAACATTATGACATACTGAAATAGGGTTGACGATCAGAATCTTTATCCCACAGTTGAAATATCTAATACTAGGGGCATGCATTTAAGGTTACAGGGGGCAAGTTCAAAGGAGAAGTGAGGGGCAAGTTTTTTACACAAAGAGTGGTAGGTGTCTGGAACACATTGCCAGGGCTGGTGGTGTAGGCAGATACAATAGGGGCATTTAAGGGACTTTTCGATAAGCACATGAATATGGAAAGAATGGAGGGATATGGACCAAGGGCAGGCAGAAGGGATTAGTTTCATTTGCCAGCATGTTCGGCACAACATTGTTGGCTCTACAGTTTTGTGTTCAATGTTCTATACAAAGTCGCCATTCCCTGGTGCCATCTTTGTTGCACACTTGATCACAAAACCAGAATTTAAAAAAAAACAGAAATAAAGAAAACAAAGCCAAAAGGAATGAGAAACATCCCAATATTAAAGTCTTATTTAAGTCTTATCTCCAAGTAGGCAGCAGGGCCAATTCACAGCTTGGAGCCCAGGGAGGAGCTGAGTGCTTGCTGTTGCTGATGCTGCTGCTTCCGATCTCTTTCTTATGCTGCCACCACCTTCGATTCTACAACTATTGATGTTCCTGGAACATGCTCGGGGAGGGTCTGCATGCAGCTTCCGATGGCCAGAACCCTCACCAGGGGCTCAGGTAGGGCCTGCTCAATGCACCGGTCACCAAGTCCCTCACCGGGTCCTGGAACTTGTTTGGGCAGGGCCCGTTCACAGCTTCTCATCACCAATCCTGTGACATGATTATCAGCAAAGCCTCACTGAAGCAAAAGACTTTAAAGAGAATGGAAGAGAAAAGAAAAGGCAAAAGCAAGTTGCTGGTCCCATTGAGAAGTATAGATGGAGTCAAAGGAAGAAAGGTTGGCTTGAGTGATAGACGGGGCAGTGTTCATAACTCTCTGTCGGTTTTCCTGGGCAGAACAGTTGTCATTACCGAACCATGATGCACCAAGACAGAACGCTTTCTATGAACATGCTGATTTCCTGAGGAAGTAGAGGTGTTTTAGTGCTTTCTTGACCACTATATCAATGTGGATGGACCACGGCAGATTGTTGGTGATTGTCATTCCTAGGAGCTGGATGCTCTCAGCCATCTCCACCTCAGCTCTATTGATGCAGATAGGGGAGTGCCCTCCATCTTGCTTCCTGAAGTCAATGACCAGATCTTTGGAAATTGCTTTCCGAAATGCTAATTGAAGCGAGTGTTTTAATATTTGGAAGTCAGTGTTCAAGACTTCAGAGTCGAATAGTCTACTTCTGGTCTTATTTTAAATGTTCATATGTTCAAATAAAATATTCTACATCTGGAGAAAAATGCAGACACCAGCAAATGCACCCACCCAAGTGATGTTTGACAACCTTTTCCAATGTCCTGTAGACACCATCCAAGTCATACACCCAGTCCATGGTGCCACAACTGGCCTTGTCAGATCAGCAAGAAGAAAGGTGAGACCAGTAATGTCTCAACAACTGACGATTTTACACTGAGGGTTGGCTGCACAAAAAGCTGAATAATGTGGCCATGAAAACGTGTTTCAAACACAGGAAACATTTTACCATTGTTGATGACATAGTAGCATATAATAGACAAGTGGTCATACCAACCTTGTATGGTGGCCTGGAACCTCCAGGGACATTGAAGAACTTATTGACAGTTGTCAGATATGTGCCATCCACGGGCTGGAACAAAGAACATTTAATGACCATCAACTTCCCTACCAGACCTTGGAAATATGTGGGATGGTTTTGTTTGTTTTCAATAGAGAGTCTTGCCCCATCATCATCAATTTTTTTCTCCTGATGGATCAAGATTAATTAGTTGCATATAACTACTATGGAAACAATTATCTGAGTCTTACACATGATTTTTGCGACACACAGCATCCCTAAAGTGGTTGTTTTGGAGAACAGACCATAGTTTTTAAATGACTGCTTCAGCCACTTCACAGCCAGTTTTTGATTTAAGAATATCACAAGTTCATCGCTATAATCACAACCTAATGGGAAAGCTGAGTGTGGGATCGGAACGGTTAAGTTCTTCAAGATGAGATCCGGTTTCTACACAACACTGTTGAATTAGAGATATACTCCACTCTAATATGGTCTAATACTGTCACAGCTACTGTTGGGCAGACAGCTGAAGACTCAACTCTCAATTCTACCTAAGAAGTTGGTTCTATACTTACACATTCATGATTACCAGGCCCTGCCTGACAAAAAAAAACAAATCTATTGCATATGGCAGGCCACAAATTACAACAAACTCTATCAAGCTGGGGTAACTGATGTGGGTCAGAAATTTAAGCAGATAAAAGAGATGTGAATCAATAGCGATCAGTCATCATTCATGCTGCTGAATAGGTTATACAAAGAAAGCATACAAACTTTGTCAACACAGTGTGGAGCTGGAGGAACCCAGCAGGTCAGGTAGCATCAGAGGAGTAGGAAAGTTGAAGAAGGGTCCCAACCTGAAACGACTTTCCTACTCCTCTGATGCTGCTGGATCTGCTGGGCTCCTCCAGCTCAACACTGTGTTGACTCTGACTCCAGCATCTGCAGTCCTTGGTATCTTTGAACCACACAAACTTTGTTCGGTTGTGGTTGTACCATTCATAAATTATTTTAGTATTACTGAAAAGGTGCACATTTTATTTAAGCTTTTCATCTTGTCCTCAACAGAATAATTTGCAAGAATACCAATTTAAAGGTAACAATGCTTATATTGTATCAGAGACAAATGTTGATTGGTTGGCAAAGGATTCTGCTTGGTAGAGTTATTACTGTCAATCAGCTGACAATCATCATTAATTAGTGCATTCTCCATGTCAAGCCTCTGTAGAAATCAGACAATATTCAACTGTTCATCTTTTAGCTGTGATAGTGTTACTATTGAGATAATCATGGTTACAACACAAATGACATGGCATCATAGGAATTCTAGACCTGCTGATTGATATTATGGAAGCAGACAGAGAAGTTAATGTTGCAGTAGACAGAGAGTTGCTGGAAGATCCCATTCTAGTTTTTAAAGCAACACCAAGTCATAAAATACCTTTCAACTGCTATCCTAATCTAGATACTTGTAAATTATGAATTCTTTGTGTAGAAACAGATTTCTTTCTAGTTCGAACCTTTCAGCCTAGGACTTGAACAGCTTCTTGTTCACCTCCACAACCCATTTACCTAGACATGATACAGACTGGTATTTCTTCCAGATTCACCCCATTTTGCTCAAAGATGTACAAATAGAGAGCAAATGACAAATGGCTGAACCGCCGTCAGGCCTCCTTTGGTGGTTATCCAAGATAGCACGATTCTGCCCTGAATGCAATTTCATCCTTTGACTTTCTTCTGCCTCTGTGAAAGTACCGGTGCCTCGTTATGATAGTGCATCTAAATTAGGAGCTGAATTACACAGGACATGGAACAAGAATTATTCACTCCTTAGGTGCTGTATGCTGTTGTTTCTTTACATTGTGCCACAACAACAAAAGCACAGCTTTCTATTACAAACTAAATCAAGGTGCAATACATATGGCATAAAACTGAATCAGAGGAATATTTACAATGGGGTGCTGTGCATGTTGGCTTGTGCCTGTTTGTGGTGCGGATTACTGTCTGAATCGCTTCAGAACTCTATGGCAATTGCAAATTAAATAGTCATGTGAAATTACCGTTTTATTCAGCTGCATATCTTCAAGATACATTCGAAACAAAAAAAATGTGCATTTTCAATGGCTAGGTGTGATTGGAAGTTTCACAGTTCCTACCTGAAGGCCTTTTTTTTGTAGTTTATTTCCCAGTAGGTGTGCCAGATGTTTGTCAGCAGGGTCATAAATCAAGTACACGGTGTCTGAGTGAAAGCGAACAGCCCGCGCTCGAATATGCCAGTTCTCCTAGGGACAGATAACTGATTTTAAATGAAATGCATTGTAACGTATTGACACATAGTCGCGTTCTGAATAATGCTCATAGTGAAATGATGAACAACTTCCCTTAAAGTAGAGACAGAAAGAAAAATAAAACAAAATGCCAAGACAAAACTAATAATTGAACTGTAAAAATACATGACATTTCTGTCCACATTAGATGAGACGACAGCATTTTGGATAAAGACTCAGATGAAGATCAAGCAATGTTACATCGAAAGTTGCTTCAAGCAATCCGGACATCACACATACCTAAACTTTCAGTATTCATTGCACTGTTTGTTATATATGAGGAGTCAAAGACAAGAGCTATTTCACAACTAAGTATATACCAATGATAGGAAGGAGGTAGAGGGGCAAATTACAGGAAAGTTCAAGAATTACAATGCAGTGATAACGGGGGAATCTAAATTATGCTAAAACAGACTGCGATAGTAAAATGCAAAGGGCTAAGAGAGGAGGTGACAATTGATTATGAACATAATTGGCAAGAAATATTTTAAAAAGCTTCAATATATGCATAAAAAGAAAGAGAATAGCTAAAGTAAGTGTTGGACTCTCAGAATGCAACTGGGGAATTGATAACAGAGAAAAGGAAAATAGCAGATAATCTAAAATATTAGACTGCATCAGTTTTCACTGTGGAGGACACTATAAAAATGCTAAAATAACAAATAAGCATGGACAACATCAGTGACATCAGTGGACATAACCATTTTCTCTACAACCGACAATGACTACGTTTGTCATATACCTTTCAAAGACTGTTTTTCAATTTCACCTTGCTCTCATAATGGACACAGAAGTATTGCAACAGAAGGATTTTGTATGTGTGTATCTAACTGTCCTTGCAATTACCCTCAGGAAATTGAGTCACCCATGTACATCACAGCTGAAGCAATAGTGACAATAAGACCTGTTTCAAATCACAAAAGATAACTATTCATGCATTACACACTTCAAGTCATTTACAGCTCCTTATAGGAATAAGGTTATTCAATATCACTAATGATCATTCAGAATTCAATAGATTGTAAGAAACTTCTCAGAAGAGGATGAACAATATTCGTGACTTCACAATCAAATGAACATAGATCAATGTTAAAACAGTAACACTGCAAAAGACTCATCTACTTGAACTGACATTCACAGTGCACTGATGGCCTTCAGCACTGAATAACAATTGAGTTACTAATGTCAAATAATATAAGCTTGAATTTCTAAACTGATCATGCAGAGATCCTGACTGTGATAGAGGACCACAAGGTTAAAATATAATTCACATGTTTATCTTGGAGACCACGAGATTTGCTGCTACCTATGCATATACAAGTGACAATGTGAGACAGATCCAGATGGATAGGGTCTATATAATGCATATCTACCAGAGTCGAGCTAACAGAGGTAGCAGACCAGAAGGAGCAAACACCAAGTGTCAACATGAATACCAGCAGTTGGTATGTAGATTCTTTTTTGAACTGCTGTGATGGAGCATTTCAAACAGTTATTATGTGGCATGTTGTACTGGTCACTGTTGAAAAATGAAGCCTATTGTTTCATCTTCAGTGAACTTTTGCACAATCTTCAGACTATGACAAAACAACAAATAGTGAGTAAAGGAACTTTGGACATTAATGCCCTGCGTCCGCTGGAGCAGACTGGGAGCTGGAGAGCATTGTTAATCAGGCCAGAAGACATGGAGTGGAAAACTGGTCACTTTGCAGCCTCCTGTACACTGCCACCAATTAACTCACTGCAGGGTGGGATGTTGTATTCAGACTTTCTGCTTATAGCTCAATTGAGGTCCGCAGGGAAGGTCATGTGTAGTGATAATGTCACTGGATTAGTGATCAATGAACACAGGTTAATGTCCTGAAGACACGAGCTTGAATCCCACTATGTTAGATGATGAAATTTCAAAGCCATAAAACCTGGAAATAAATGCCAGTCTAATAGTAATAATGTAACCACTGTCAATTGCCATAAAAACTCCATCCGGTTCACTAACTTCATTAAAGAAGGAAATCCATTCTTCTTATCTTGTGTGTCTCATATGTGACTCCAGACCTACAGCAATGGTGTTGACTTTTATATGCCAGCGGAATTAGCTTTGTAAGTCATCGTGTTGAATGAAACATCTACAAGATCTAAGGACAGAATGAAGCCAGATGGGCCATCTGGCATCAACCTAGGCACCAAAGACAAACAAAATCTCACCCCTGTCAAACTTTCAAAGTCTTCCTTGCTAATATATGGGATATTGTGCCAAAATTGGGAGAGCTGTCATGCAGACTAGTCAGGCAACTGCCTGACATAGTTAACTTCATGGAATCATACTTCATATACAATGTCACAGATACCACTAGCTCCATCCCAAGTACATTCTATTCCACGTAGGAACGATGCAGCAAGGCTGGCGGCACAGTGATATGTTACTCTGATGTCTCATGGCAGCAGGTCAAACATGAGGAAGGAAAGGTCCGACTGATTAACATCTAAACTACACAATCAGCTTATAATTCTGTCTTTCTCTATGTTGAACACCAATCCAAGAGGCACTGAGAGTGGCAAGAACACCAAATGTACTCTAGGTGGACAACTTCAATGTCCATCATCAAAACTGGCTTGGTAGCAGTACCACTGAGTAAGCTGGCTGAATCCTAAAACACAGAGCTGCTAGACTGGTTTTGCAGCAGGATATGAAGGAACTAATATGAACTTGCATCCAGCAGGATATTTTACCTAATGTGGAAATGTTTATATTGTCTCCTATAATATAAAGAGTCTGGGCGTGGGAATCGTGATATGGAAGAATCCAAAAAATGTCTACTGCATCTCGCTATTACAGACAACCGTTACATTCACAAACACATAATATCTGAGTTACCATGAAGCTATTAGATTACAAATGGACAGCATGCTTCCAGCAGCATGTTGCGCTTCAAGTGCTCCCTGGCAAAATACATGAAGCACAAGGACTTTATAGTGATGATATATTGAGACTGTCTCTTTAAGTTATACTGACATACTGATCATGAGGCAAAACACAAAAAAACCAAAAGAGAGGAAAAACTATTTAATCTCTCTGTACCAATCTACCTCCACAAATGCCTCTATCTCTGACCACTGCAAAATGATAATGAAATGACATCCAATCTTTACATTGTGTTGTGTGGCACTACCACTGTGCTAAATGGGATAGATTTACTGCTGCGAACTTGTAGCATGTTGTTTTCAGGTCACCATTACAGTACTGTGAGCAGTGTTGACCATGACATTGTACAATATGCATTAACATTTAAGTGAATACTCAATGTGTAGTCTCCTGGATGATATTTAGGTTAGGAAGCTATACTAATAAAGGGAGATCCGAAATATAAATGTAATAGTCATTTTTTCTAAAATAAATAAGGAAGGTTCTGATGAAGGGAATTTGAAAAAATCCCTCTTTCCTAGTTGAGAAATAAGTCTTATAGAGATTGTCATTTTTACTTCCTGTGAAGAGAACAAGGACTTTTGCAGGGGATTGTTGAACCATGGTATTCTTTGCCACAGCATGCGATTGAGATATGGACCTCAACTGATTAGAATCAAAATGCAGACCTAAGAGAGAGCAGAAGTATAAGTTTTGGATTTAACTAACATTGAGCTGGCCCAACAATGATGCATTGAATGGCATCCTGCCGTATGGTAAACATGAAATGTTTTATATTCCTGGCCCAAATAAGTTTCTGATCAATGATAATCCCAAAATGTTTCACTGGAAGAATTGAAGAAAGCAATTGAAGTAACTCCACAGAGGCCAGTATCCTGTCACCAAGTCAGCCATTATTTGCAGGTGGAAAGTCCTTGGCTCTGGAAGAGCCTCATCTGAGTCAGCACCCAAGGTATCAGAATGTCTGATGCTCCCCTTTTTATCTGTCACCCGGGGCTCCCTGTTTGGACGAGATTAACAGCCCCAATTAGGGAAATCATATTCTATGAGCTGGCTGACCTCATTGCAATCACTACAGCCATGATGCTGAAGGCTGAGAGGATTTGGTTAGGTTCTTTGTTTTCATAAATAGTCAATATGTTGTACTAACATGTCTGAATGCACGTATCATGGCAAGCCTGGACATTGGTCAATTTCTTTTGTAAGTAATATGGAACTGCGTTATTGTAGAAGGAGTTGTGAGTGGAGCTGAACATCAACACATTGAAAAAGAGCTTACTTCTGATTTGCTTACAGGTGTCAACGAAATCAAATCTTCCTATTATAACTGCGATGCAGAAGCCATCACTATATAAAAGATGAAAAATGTTTTTGTACTTGACATGCTATTAGACTGTACATTTTGCACAATTTATAAATGGTGCCACACTCAAACAATTTAAGCAATATTCAGAATGAAGTTTTGTCCGTTCTGGTTATGAATTAACTTGAGAGGACAATTTATTTGTCTCTGTTGGAAGAAATACAAGGGTGTACTTATGGCATAATGGAGCATAATGGCCAGTACCATTGCAAAAATATTTCTAGTAATTAATGTATCATGGAAAGCAAGGACCCAGTTAACAGGAGGCTTCATTTGAATGCTAACACATGGACAAGGGTATCTTGCAGACAACTTCCTGATTTTTGTGCATGCATTACATTCAAATTTATTGCATATATCTGTATTGAGATTCCCAATGTTGCTCAGACTACAAAAAGTATGGAAGCTAATTTAAAGGGCACAGTGATATAGACATCATTTGAAGACATCCCAAGGTTCGTTTTTACTAATTGGCGTTCATAAGCACTTGTGCTCTTTTATTTCCTTATAAACACCATATTATTATTAATGGTGTTAATAATGTTATTATTAATATTCATTCAAACTCAGTGTGTTGAAAGGTTTGTGAATTACACATATATCAATACTAATATCATTAGTTTGGAGTTTGGATTTTAAACTAGTGATATACAGGCGTTGGTGTAGTTTTGTGAAGGAATTTGAAAACTAACTAGGTCAGCCTTTCCAGAATGAGTTTAAGCCAGTATGCAGTCTGTAAAATGTTAATGAAAATTTGCCTATACTGTGGGTTTTACAACAGGAAAGAGAAAACATTAAGCTTTAGCTTAGTAAGATGTAGGATGTGCAGGTTTTTAAATTTGAATTTAGCTCAAATGCTTTTGGGCAACTTGTAGGAAAACTGACTGGGGTCAAGTGCAAGTATAGACTCTCCTTGAAACATAAAATTGTTCTGGTCCCTTGACATTCAGTGGTGTTACAATCACTATCAACAAACTGGGAGTTACCACTGACCTGAAATGCAACTGGGCTAACCTTATAAATATAGTAGCTGTAAGAGCAAGTCAAAGGTTAGGAATACTGCAGAGAGTAACTCACATCCTGAAGCCTGTCCATCATCTACAAGATACAAGTCAGGAGTGTGGTGTAATATTTCCCAATTGCCTGGATGAGTGAAGCTCCAACAATACTCAAGAAGCTTGACAGCATCCAGAACAAAGCAGCCTGCTCGACTGGCACCACACCATAAGCATACATTATCCTCAGCACTCACATTTAGTAAGAGCGGTGTGTACCGTCTTCAACATGTATGAGCTAGAAACTCACTGAAGATCCTTTGACTCACCTTCTAAACCACAAACACTTCCATCAATAAGGACAAGTGCAGAAGAGTCATGGGAACAACATCACCCATGAGTTCGCATACAAGCTACTCACCATCCTGACTAGGAAATATATCATTGTTTCTTCAGTGTCATTGGATCAAAATCTTTGAATTCTCTACCTAACAGCATCATGGGTCTAACTAAAGAAATGGATTGCTGAAGTTCAAGACAATAGCTCACCACCACCTTCTGAAGGGCAACTAGGAATGAGCAATAAATGTTGGCCCAGCCAAAGATGCCCATGTTGAATGAGTGAATTAAAAAGAAAGATTAAAGAAATAAGTTTCCTAATTGAAGTGTGCAGTTTGTGAAACTTAAAGACCACCAGGATTTGGTTAGAACTCTCAAGGTTAGAGCAATGAGGGTGTCTAAGCTAACAGGTGTGTGAATGGTCAAGAGAAAATGCCTCACAGCTCAGAGGACTGGAACAGAGAAGAGGCAGTTAAGTCAATCATACAGATTTTATAGGGAAGGAAAATTTCTGTGGATTTTGATTAATGGTAATGTCAGAAAGAGCCCCAGACAACTGGAAAATCATTGATGTAACAGTTCTGTTTAAGAAGGGAGGAAGGCACAAGACAGTAAACAATAGTCTGGTTTGCTTGACCTCCGACATTGGTAAAATTTTACAGTCCATTATTAAGGGTGAGATCGTAGAGTACTTGGAAGTGCGTGGTAAAATGGGCTTGAGTCAGCATGGCTTTGTCAAGAGAATGTCATAAGTCACACAACACCAGGTTATAGTCCAACAGGTTTTTTTTGAAATCATAAGCTTTCAGAGCATAGCCCTTTCATCAGGTGAAGTGAGAGAGAACAGCCCACAGACACAGAATTTATGGACAGGGAGATTAAGGGCAGAGAGATCAAAAGATCATACAAATGTATGTGAGTGGAATGTCCAATAATAAGTCTCTGCAGGTGATCAAAATTGTCAGATAGTGTGAGTAAAGTGTCAACAGCTGAATAACAGGCCTATAATCCGATTAACTGAGGTGGAGAGATAATTACAAAAAATTAAAAACAAAGTGGTGCTGGAGACAAACTAAATGACTGGAATAACATGATAAGTATAAGAATCACTCGGAGATAGCAAGAATTGCAGATGCTGGAGTCAGAGTCAATATATTGTGGAGCTGGAGGAACAGAGCAAGTCAGGCAGCATCAAAGGAGCAGGAAAGTTGACATTTTGGGTTTACACCCTTCATCAAATGCGAAATGTCAACTTTTGTGCTCCTCTGATGCTGCCTGGCCTGCCGTGTTCCTCCAGCTCCACACTGTATTGACTAGGTATAAGAGTTGTATGCTGAGGGCCTAACCAAAATAATAAGTAATTGAAAACTGGACAAACTAATTAAGGTAGACAGATCACAACAATTTATCAAGGTGATGGTGTCAAAACAGGACAGTAGGGAAGATTTAACAGATACAGGACAGCGTGGTGTAGCCATATGTAGTGCAACATGAACCCAAGATCATGGTTGAGGCCATCTTCATGAGTACAAAACTTGGCTATCAGTTTCTACTTGGTGATTCTGTGTTGTTGTGTAACTTGAAGGCCGCCTTGGAGGACGCTTGCCCGAAGATCGGAAGCTGAATGTCCTTGACCACTGAAGTGTTTCCCGACTGGGAGGGAACATTCCTGTCTGGCAATTGTTGCACAATGTCCATTCATCCATTGTCATAGCGTCTGCATGGTTTCACCAATGTACCATGCTTTGGGGTATCTTTTCTTGCAGCAAATGAGATAGACAACATTGGCCAAGTCACATGAGTATCTGCCATGTACCTGGTGGGTGATATTCCCACATGTGATGATAGTATCCATGTCAATGATCTGACATGTCTTGCAGAAGTTGCCATTGGAAGGATTGTGTGGTGTTGTGGTCAATGTTGTCCTGAAGGCTGAGTAGTTTGCTGCAAACGATGGTCTAATTAAGGTTTGGTGGCTGTTTGTAGGTGAGAAGTGGAGGCATAGGAATGATCCTGGCGAGATGCTCGTCATCATCAATAACGTGTTGAACACTGCAAAGAACATGGCATAGTCTCTCTGGTCCGGGGACATACTGGATGACAAAGGGTACTCTATCGGTCATATCCTGTCTCTGTCTTCTGAGGGGGTCATTGAGGTTTTTTGCTGTGGTGCATTGGAACTGGCGATAAATAAGTTGAGCATCGTATCCTGTTCCTATGAGGGCATCTTTCAAAATCTTTAGGTGTCTGTTGCATTCCACTTCATCTGAGCAGATCCTGTGTTTTTGCAGGGCTTGTCTGTAGTGGACAGCTTGTTTAATAAGTTGAGGATTTAAACTAGAGAAGTGCAACATTCTGAGATTATCCGTGGGCTTCGATGTATGCATCTCCATCAGGGAAGGACACCTGGGGTGTTCGTCCCTGATGGAGATGCGTGTGTCCAAGAATAAAACTGATTCTGAAGAGTAGTCCATGGTATGTCTGATGGTGGGTGATTTTGTTGATATTGCTATCTAGTTATTTCATGGCTTCAAATAAATCTGCTGGACTATAACCTGGTGTCACATGACTTCTGACTTTGTCCACCCCAGTCTAACACCAGCAGCTCCACATCAGGAAAAATCATGCCTGACAAATCTGTTAGAACTCTTTGAGAAGATAATGAGCAAGTTAGACAAAGGCAAGTCAGCAGGCGTGATCTATTTGTATTTCCAGATAGCAATTTGTAAGGTGCTGCATAGGAAGCTGCTAAATAAGTCAAGAGTTCATGGTGTTAGGGATAAAGTACTGGCATGGATAGAGTATTGGCTGACTGGCAGAAAGCACAGAGTGGGGATAAAGAGGTTTTTTTCAAGATGGCAGCCATGACTTGCGGAGCTTGCAGGGGTCTGTATTGGGACCACAAATATTCACGTTATACATGAACAGTCTGGATGAAGGAACTGAGGGAATCATTGCTAAGTTTGCAAATGACACAAAGACAGGCGGAGGGGTAGGTACTGTTGAGAAAGTGGGGAGAATGCAGAAGGTCTTGGGCAGGCTAGGAGAGCAGGCAAAGAAGTTGCAGATGGATTACAGTGTGGGTAAGTGTGAGGTTATGCACTTTGGTAGGAAGAATAGGGGTGTAACCTATTTTCTAAGTTAGGAAAGACTTTGGAAATCTGAAGCACAAAGGGACTTGGGAGTCCTAGTTCTGGATACTCATAAATTTAACATGTGGGTTCAGTTGATCCTGGGGGTGAATGGTTTATCATATGAGCAACTATTGGGGACTCTAGGTCTGTACTTAATGGAATTTAAAAGGATGAGGTGAGATCTTATTGAAACTTATAAAATACTGAAAGATCTGGATAGAGTGGTCATGGAGAAGATGTTTCCACGAGTAATAGAGACTTAGATCCGAGGGCATCGCCTCAGACTGAAGGGGTGATCCTTTAGAACAAGACAAGGAGGAATTTCTTCAGCTAGAGGATGGTTAATGTGTTGAATTCATAACCGCAGAGGGGCTGTGGAGACCAAGTCATTCCTGTGATTTCTATCATTCCTTTAACTGTCTGAATTCCCTTAAATTTCACAATTATCTTCTTCCATGACAACTATTATCTGCACATGTCCAAATTTGCAAGCGGCATTGTGAATAATTACGCAAATAGGCCAATCAACAAAAATTAAATACCATTAGCAAATTACAGATGTGCCAAGGTCTGCACCTCTCAAAATGGTATCGTATCAGGACGTTAGAATTTGTGAGCATGATGAATATATTTTAAGGCAGATGCGTGACATAGATTCTGTTTGTATGCACTGTGAACACTACAGCTACATTTACAGATAAGTATTCAATCTAGCTAATATTTCATTAAATCAGAAACCTTTTTAAAACAGAGGTTAATGATTGAATAAGAAAAGTGGCTGTATAAGACAGTTAAATGCATAAGCACAAAAATTCAACAGAATATGATAATGGACTGCAGCTATTTTTATGAGGTCAGTACATTCATTTAAAGGCATATTACTGTACTATGTATATGCAAAAAAAGCATGAGTTAATTTTTCTTTCAAAGCTAAAATATCACTTAAATGCCAGTTTCCCAGTGCTGCTGAGGAAAGGAATGGGACAAAATTATTTCAGAGATAAAAGGTACTGCAGATGCTGGAGAATCCGA
>JAHRHZ010000075.1:22529481-22589192 GCA_024137785.1 Ginglymostoma cirratum
GGCCTAAACCCTTGATGAAGGGTTTAGGCCCGAAACGTCAAGTTTTCCTGCTCCTATGATGCTGCTTGACCTGCTGTGTTCATCCAGCCCCATGCTTGTTATCTCGGACAAAATTATTTGTAGCTCCATATTAGCTTATTATTTTCCATGTAAGTGGAAATCTGACTTTGGGATGCTTTTAACTCTAATGATAACCATTATCACAATTTGGTGTTATTGACAGACATCATAAGATAGAGAAGGAAATGTGAATAAAGAACGTAAGTAGGCAGAGTTTATTCAACTCACAGGTCGTTGCTTTTCATTTTCTACAATGGTGTTGATTTGGCGTAAGACCCTCCACCTCACTGCACGATTGTCAATGCCTAAAGGAGACAGCAAATCAGTATTGTATATTAATAACATTGAACTGTGTAGATCCAAGATGACAATACTTCACTCCCAACAGCATTGACCAGAGATGTCGATGATTGAGACTTGTTTGCCTGACGTGTGGTAATCCCAGTTTTCTAGCCTTTGGAATCAACTGACAGAAAATTGGGATTACTAAAAATTGAATGTGTTGACTTCTGAATATAATCCTTAATTCCAAAATGAGAAGAATGTCTTAGGAAACTTTTTTTTTCCAGAACAGTAAGGTTGCATTAATTTATTATTGTGCTGTGCTTTGTGAGGTAATGATTAGATAAATGGATCGATAAACTCACAAAAGCCAGAGTTACTCACTCTAGCCTCTGGAGCCCAAGGACGGATTTTCTTGTGTACTTTGGGACCCTGATGTTGGACCCAAATGGGTGTCCAGAAGTTGTACTATCCAGCAGTGAGACTAACATTGTGATACGACTGGTGAAGGCCTACTGTCAGAGTGCCAGCAGTTCTAAGACTTCAAAGTCCCACTGAGGAGAGCTATGGACTTCTAACATAAGTCAGCAGTGAATGGGGCAGTACCGCCATAGAGATGTGACCTGATTAATCTGTTCAGCATTAAAGAGAAAAAGATCTAGCTTAGTTAATCAACAAGATGGAGGAGAAGACTGTCTGCTGGATCTGTGTTTGCTGCAGCTTTTTAAAAAAATGTTGTTTCTGGCTCTGATGGCCATCGCTGCCTGCTTTCTAGAAAGACTGGCTCCATTAAGTTGGAAGCCACCTTCAGTGAGCTGTTGATTTCCCAATGTAGCAAAAGCTGTTCAAGGGAGAAAAGTGCTGATGGGCTGATAAATCTTCACTAACTGCAGCTTTAAGTACACATCGGCTGCCTGTCTCTGGGAACCTGTCAGAGAAACGTCCTGACTGGGATTCAATATTTTCTAGGAGCCAACTGCCATCTTGGCTTCCACCTTGAACTCATCTCCAGGGATTGGGAAAAATCCACATCTTGTGATTCTTCCTTACAGCTGATTTGAATGCCACAAAATTTTAACTAACGCAGTTCTTTTCAGAGGAAACAAAAACAACAGAAGCTCTTTGAACTGTGGCAGATTAGTTTTGCTCTTGTGAGTTTTTTAATAATTTCATTAATCTGAACATTTCAGGCTTCCTGTAATCTGATGGGAAATGATTAGTCTTTGTAATTTTGATTCATTTACAAATATCTAGTTGCACCTTAACTTACAGCTGGGTATTCAGAACTTAAAACTTCAAAATGAATTCTGGAATTCCGATCCATCTTCATTCTTGTTAATTTTTTTTGTAGTTTACGCCTGCAGCATGCCATTTTCATTTAATCAACATTCCTTTAATAGCTCACAGCAGAACAAATGAAGAATGAAACACAAATTTTGAATCTGTTATTGGAATACTAGTGGGAAAAGTTGCCTTCATTTAGCTGTTTGAGGAAATCACAGACTCACAGAAGTGTTATGGTAGAGCAAGATCATTTGTCTCATCATACCTACACTGGCTCCTTAAGCAAGCATTATTATCTGGTACCAATCTGCTGCTTTTTCCGGGTACCCTTGCACATTTATTTTTGGGTTGCCTTCTTGAATACCTCAATTGGAAGAAATTTATAATATTCAAGATAAGAAATTGAACAACTTTCAAAACAATCAAATCATTATCTTTTTAATTAATAAGAATAAATGCATCCAAGGATATGTCTTTTGTGGCATTTAAAGAAAGTTCACTGGATGCATCCGATTAATATGAAATACTGAAGTGCCCAAATAGATGTACTTCAGGGATAGTTCACATTATCTATGTTAGTTAAATAGTAATTCAGAGATCTGGACTAGTGATAACAGCTAGGTGGAGGCAGGTTTCATTGTATGTGGGGAGTTAGATCCCCTTAAATGATGTCAAATTGGGATCTTGGCTTTATTCTGCCATCTTCCAGCTTTACACAGAGTAAGTTTGTCCAGTAATGAGTCTTTTTGGATCAGGCAGGAAAGCAATTGAAATGAATAAAAAGGTAATCAAGAGCCTATTTAACTACAAATTCCTTCTTTCCCAAATAAACAGAAGTTCCATCAAACGAAAGCAAAATACTGTGAATACTGGTAATCTGCGACAAACACAGAATGTGCTGGAGAAACTCAACAGTTCTGGCAGCGTCTATGGAGAGAGAAACAGCGTTGACATTTCGAGTCCAACATGTATTGGATTCAAAACATGAACTCGGTTTTTTCCTACACAGATGCTACCCGAACTGCTGTGTATTAGCTTTTACTGTGTTTGTTGCAGAGGTTCCATGTTGTCACAGTATCTTGGCAAGATTTTGGCAATTTCCTTTCTCTTCATTTCCCACCTCTTCCTCTGGTGCCAGCTGATTGCCTCAAGGCCTCTGTTATTGTGTGACCAATGCCCTCTTCTGGCAACTACTCGCCTGTACTACCTGAGCTCACGCAAAGACCGGGTGCATGGTACCAATTGCAAATCCATGAAATGAACTGTGTCAGGAAGTCAGGCAAAGATAAGAGTAACTCTGTTGGTAAAACTTTCTTCCTTAGAGCACTTCCCTTAACCAGGGAACATGCATGAACATCCCATCAATCACACACGGAACTCCTTCCTTTCCACAGTCATCTTCTGCAAGAAATCGATCTCCTTTGATGCATATTATTCCTAGACATCATGTTCTTGTACAAGTACAAATGGCTTGGCAGCTGAAACTAATTCACCTGCACTGCCCTCTGTCATCCTCAAGCTTCCCAATGTTACTCTGTTCCTACCCCAACTATTCTGGAATTTCGAGCCATCAATGTTGACTCAAAATTTGTGACTGTAACCTCCTTTCTCTCAGCCTTAATCTTCTCCCATCACCAGCAACCTTCTTATCATTTCTTTGAGCCATTCTTCATACCCTCGTACTGCCTTTAATCTCTCAACTCTCTTTCAGAGATTCTGCCTTCCCTGCAAATGGACCTGCCTTGCTTCAAATTTATATCCTTTCTCCAATAGTTTACCTGCCATTCTGGTGCCACTTGTACACATAGGATGAAACTGCTACAATGACAGACCCTGTCCTATAGAGCAGAGCCTGGCTCCCTTCAGACATCCTTCCTCTACCGCTGACTCTAAGCAAACCAGTGCCTTACTGTACTTTCATTTGAAGATGTGGCCACCACCGGCTACTTGCCAGTCTCTTGCCTCCTTGCCACGATTGTTCTGTCCACTTCCAGGTATGGTATAAACAATTCATATCACTGCTCATCATGTTGCACGAGCTCTCTGTACGAATGTTTATTACAAGGTAGATTTGCTGCTACCATCTTCTCCAGAGTAGGGATAAACAGGGCCTAATGGTAGAGGGAAATCAGTTGGTCATTGAACAAGAAGAGTTTCTTCTCTTAAACTTGATGTAGCTTATTGTAGAATAGTAACCATTATATATTACATTTATATGATAGACAGTAATACATGGGGTATGAGGAAGACTCAAAGATCTTAATCCTTTGAGCTTCTAAGCCTTTCTCTCAACAGGTTCATATGACATCATCATAGTGGGTGCTACTTAAGGCACTCCACAGCACTAACCCTTTTGGAAACTCATACCCTTATACAACACTGTCTCCTGTGATGTGTTACGTGAAGGCAAGCCCTCACACAGATTCAGAGATCGAACAATCTCACCTAGTGTATGCCATGCTTAAACTGTTAGAAGCAGAGGGCACATATTTCCTGTAGACCGCTAATAACTTTTTATGAAAATTCATTTGTAAGATTTAGACATTGCCCTTGCACAGACTGGTTTGCTGGGCCATTTCTGAGTTAGTCACATTGCTGTGGGTCTGGAGACATATCTAAGCCCGCTGACAGATTTACTTTCCTAAAAAGGATCAACAAACCAGAAACTGTTTCAACAGTGGCTACAATTAGATTAGTTTTAATGCTAAATTGTATTGAACTCAAATTTCACTATGTGCTTTGGTGGGATTTAAACCCATGTAACCAGAACACCAGCCTAAAGTTTAAGATTTCAAAGACCATTGACAGTACCACAATGCCATGGCTTTCCCCTTAAAAGGGCATCTTAATGTGATGAAATTTTCACTTAATGGACAAAATTTAGTGGAAGTCCCATGAAGTGAGAAATGAGATGGGTCATGATGGGATGGCCAGGAAGTCAAATGTCAGCTTCTAAACAGTGTGATAAAAGTTGGGAAGTAATTTGGTGACAGATTAAAAGCAGGCTAAAATTCCCAACAGCAAGTAGCAGGAATCTATTTTTAATGTATCAGCATGTTGTGCATATTTATTAAAACAGTTGCCAGATTAAGTTCATAAACCAAAAGCAGTGCAGAGGCTGGAAATCAGAAACAAAAACAGAAATTGCTGGAAAATTTCTGCAGGTCTGGTAGTATCTGTGGAGACACATTAGAGTTAATGTTTTGGGTCCAATGATCATCAGAACTGATAGTAGCTAGAAAAAGGTTGGCATATATTGCGGCAGTGGAGAGGAATTAACAATAGGTAGAGATATATCCCCTGGACCATGACCCTGCATCTGAACATCAAGCCATTGTTGCCAGGACTGTGACAAGCTCCGATTAGCTTCGGCGATCTTCCCCCACTGCCTCCAACTTTATAGTCTCCCAATCCCTGACAGGTACTTCTACCTCCTTCCCAAACCATAAACCAGACTGCCCTGGTAGGCCCATCGTATCAGCCTGTTTCAGTCCCACCGAGCTCATTTCCTCCTGCCTTGACTCCATCCTCTCTCCACTTGTCCAGACCCTGACCACCTATAGCCACGATTCCTCAAATTCCCTCAATTATATTGGCAATTTCCAGCTCCCTGGCCCTAACTGCCTCCTCTTCACCAGGGATGACCATTCTCCACCAGGATATTCTGAGAGCTCCTGGCTTCTTCCTCAACCAGAGGCCTGAACAATTCACACCTACCAACACTCTCCATTTGTTCTCTCACTGAACAATTTCTCCTTTAATTCATCTCACTTCTGCCAAGTCAAAGGAGTGGTTATGGGCACCGACATGGGCCCTAGTTACACCTATTCCCACTGCACCCCGCCCCCCACACCCCAAAAAAAGACATGAGTGAACCAGATGGGTTTTTGTGACAATTGATTGATGGCCATCATTAGACTCTTAACTTCAGATTTCTTTTGATTATTGAATTCAAACTCTACCACTTGCCATGGCAGGATTCAAACCTGGGTCCCCAGAACATCACTTGGGTTTCCACATTAACAGTCCAACAATAATACCAATAAGCCATCACCTCCCCACTAAGGCAAATGGTCAGTTCTACTTTTGGGTGACTTTCCATGTTAAATGATTACTCCTGACATTGTGAACTAGTGCAGAGTCACAAAATCATGCTCACCGCCTTTTTGGAGGTGCTAGGCATTCTTGATTTTGGCAAAGATGTTGCTGAATTCTCACAGAGAGGTCAAAGGAATGAAAAAAATGAAAAAAAAATTTATATAGCACTTTTCATTTTAAAATGTTCTGTAACCAATGAAGTACTTTAAAAGTATTGCCAATGTTATAATACATAAAATGTTGCTGCTAACTAGTGGACACAAAAAGTCACAAACAGCAATGTGACAATGACCAAATAATTTGTTTCCACAGTGCTGATTGAGTGATAAATGTTAGATAAGACATCGGGAATAATTCCCCTCTCATTCTTTCACATAATGGGATCTTCTATATCTGTGTAAGAGGAAAGAGGGAGTCTTAGTTTAATATTTTATTCAAAAGAAAATTAGCTGGCCTGACTGTACAAAGGTTGCACAGGGCATGGGCTCAGCAGCATGACAAGGAGATAAAGCACAGGATGCACAGTTGGGGAGGCTCTATGTTAAACTGTTTTATCTGAACTCCTTGCTGCTTCTCAACAATGCCTGACTTTGTATTGGCAGACTAGTCAATGCACAAATCATTTTGTCATGCATCCAATTGAGATCTTCCTCTAAGCTTAGATATTTTCTAACCAACTTGCTATGGAGATGTTATTACTACCTGTAGAGCAGGTGGACTTGAACATGGACCTCCTTCTTCAGAGGTAGGTAATTACCACCGAACCACAACAGCCCCACCTCATCTGAGTTGGATATTTTCCTAATTAGCCTGGACTTGCACCCAGGCCTCCTGGCTCAGAGGTAGGGGCAGTACCTCTGTTCCACAAGAGCCCCCACCTCACCCTACATCCCCTCATTTCTTTCACCAGTGGTGTCAGTACCTGAGCTAGTAGCAGTGTGTATCAGATCACATGATGTTGCTTCTTCATCAGTTCTATGGTTTTGTTCTCTCTCTTCCTTCTGGATGTACTGTGATTGGGCAGGTGACAGTTCACAGAATAAATAGTTCATAGAATCCCTATGATGGGAAAGCAGGTCATTGAAGAGCATCCCACTCAGACCTGCCCCCTACACTATCCCTGTAATCCTGCATTTCCCACAGTAATCCACATTTCCTGCACATCCCTGAATACTATGAGCAAATTGGCACGGCCAATCCACCCAACCTGCGCATCTTTGGATTAATGGAGGAAACCGGATCACTTGGCGGAAACCCACACAGATATGGGGAGAACATACAAGCAAACTCCAGAGCTGTCCAAGGTTTGTGGGTGTTCTAAAACAGAAAATCAAAAGGTGATCGTTGAGCAATGGAAGTTGGTTGACTGAAAACTAAGGTGGATGGCTGTCATCAGCAACTTGCGCGTCATACCACATAGTAGGATAAAGGTCAGCTGAGACTTGAGAATTGTACATGACAAGTATATACCGTTGTAGTGAACATTCTCAGTGATGCTGGATACCATTGCCTCAATAGTGCTGTAACCTTCGCGGGGTTCAGCAAATGCAGATCTCCCATCTTCCATAGCTCTGTTCCACTCCATTTCAGAGTGTGTCACCTTAACCTGCAATAGGGAGACCAGGACATTTATAACTGCATTGCATTAGTACTTAGTGATGTGTCCCTCATAGTTGAAAAGCTAAAGACCTGTGGAAGTAGCGGGAACATGTTTTGAGGCTGGCATCATTGGAATAGATCTGAGGTTGAGGTGAAGTATTTGGGCATTAGGTGTGAATCCTGAGTTCTAGAGAATGCAGATGAGTGAGTGATGCAATGAGTAACCTGAGAGAAATGGCATTTAGGAGAAGACAGGTTAATATGCATTCGCTGAGCTTGACCATCCACATGAGGATGTTAAACTTGACATTATGGGCAGGAAGCTGGCTGTGTTTATCTGAGGTGCATGCAAAGCAAGGTTGGTGCAATCAAATGCATTATGCAGTCTGTGATAAACCTCATATTCACCCTGCCATTTGTCTTAGGATGAGGAAAAGAGATGGGTCATCTGTCTGTGGGTCCAAAAAATCGCAGTGACTTCCTTTATGCAACAGTGCACTGCCATCTGAAAGATATTTCTAATATCTTGGTCATGGTCATGGTGCAATAATCAATTGCTCATCAGGTATCGATTAACTCCATGGGTGAGTTTATTTAAAACAGTAAAACAAACATTACAGCAGACATTGAAGCTGATATCAGGGCAACTAACTGATTCCTGTATGTGCAGCTTAAAAACTCACAGCAGACTGACAGGCAGAGTTGCAATATTATGTACATACAGCACACAGACTTCTTAAAGATTAATTCTGTTAAAGGTAAGGTACATATAATATTCCATTCCTTTCCAAAAAAAGGTTTAACAAGGGTATAACAAGACAGCATATGAGTCTCTATGACAAATATTAACGCGTTGATACATCCAGCTCTCATGATGGTGACTTTGTTTGAATGTATTGTCAACTTGTTCTTTCATGGGCTGCAATTGTTACACCACAATGTACTTGTTGTGACATATTGCAGCCAAGTTTTTTTTCAGATTAGCTACTGATTGATTTTGTTTCTCAACCTATTTCAAGTGCTTCAAATCTTCTTGGTATTTACTATTTAGTTCCTTAAAAATTCTTGCGTATTTTGAAGTTATGGTTTTACATTCTAGGTTTTTTGAGTTCTCTCAAACTTGTAGCATTTTTCTCCTTTACAATATGCTCTAATTATCCAGCTTCTTCAATTTATTTTCTTCATGTTTTCTTGTCTTCCACTTGCTGCTACAGTGGCTGTTTGGTATCTATTACATCCTGGTTCAGATTTTTTGCTAGAAAATTTTTGCTAGCATTTACTTCTGAGAGGATTATTACACGAGTAATTTACAGCTTCTTATGCCGTGCATTTCAACCTGTTTTTGTTAGGCTATCATTTTCTCCAACATTACTCTGAGCTCTAGCCAATGTTTCTATAGCTGCTCCTGGAGGGCTGGATTTGTTTTCGCTCTTATTTGCTTCAGGCTTTCCTGTAAGGTAGCAACTGCTTCACTGAATTGATGATACACAGCTTGTAGCTCATCCTGCTACCCTTCTTCCTCTTCTAGCTCTTCGGTAATCTTTGTGAGCTGAGTAGAGGTAACCCCTAAAGCCTTCATCAGCTCAGAGGCTCTCTTGTTTGGATTTATCCTGAACTAGTATTTCAGCCTTTTCCATCTGGAACTTGCATTTCTTTTGCCTCTCCAGAACAGAAAGCGAAGAGTTTACTTGCTGTAATTCAGAAGAAATTGCTTCACATTTCTTTCATTTCCAGTTATGAAAGTAAAAATGAATATCTGCTACAGTTTCTGTTGTCCCTCCAAAGTCTGACTAATTCCATGGATGATGACTACTGTTAGGTCATGGCATGATAGTATACTGTAATTGCTGATCCAACTGGTGTTTTATGGTGTACAGCATCTATATTGTCCAGGTAGATTGATTGTACTTGTTTACCAGCACTAATGATCCTATGTATAGAATTGGCAATCTTTGCTGAATGCTGAATGATTTGCATTTATTGATTTTTTCATGGCTTCTTATTTCTGTGGATACATGTTGTTTTAGATTGGCACGGTTAGTATATTAACATTTTGCCTCTGGCAGTTTTAGTCATTAATGTAGAGTCACAAACTTTCTGAGGATAGATAATTTGAGTTTTGCAAAAACCTCAAGAGGTGGGATGACATTGATATTTTCTACTAGATTGACAGTGTGAAACATGTTCACCACTCTGAGTCTCATTGTGTACATCATCAGATTCTGGTTTTCTCAATTCACTTCATGTATACACCTCTGGCAGAAACCAGATGGTCTTTTTGTAGTTGGAGGATATTCCTTGGGCACGGTTTGTATAGATTGGTGCACAGCTGTTTGTAGCTGCACCCACTTTTGGGGAGTCAGGAGGTGAGTTACTTGCTGCAAGATTCCTAGCCTCTGACTTGTGTATGTAGACCATAGACACTGCATATGTGGATTATAGATGCATGGTGTTGATTTTGGGTAATTAAACACTTTGTACTTCATAGACATTGTGTGTGTAGATGATAGATATTTGGGCTAGTTAGGGGGTATAGAGATAACAGAGAATTGGAGAGGGCGGATGTGTGGCAAGGGTCCTGAGGGATTCTCAGAACCTAGGGGAGACGGAGGGAGAGAAATCCTGGATCCTTCTCTTGAGGGAAAGAACAGGACTGGGGAGGAGAGTATGGAGCCCTGGGGTCTGGGTGGTTTGAGGAAAGGGAGACTTGTTGCTTAGGAGTGGGAGTCAGTTGTTTGTGCAAGAGCGCATCAGGATAGAACCTGAGACAAGGGGGTTGGTGGAGGAGCTGCTAGCAGGTTAGGATCATGGGCCTGTGCAGGTAAATTTCTGCAGGGCCTGAAATAACTAGTTTGATTGTTGGTCTCCAGCCAGCAGGAGAAGTGACTTTGATGCAAAATTAAAAGGTGCAAGAATGATCTGCAATATGTGTGCTCTGAAACATTGTTTGGGTAATAGAGTCTATCCTTTAAAAAATTTTTTAAAAAGTATTTTACAACATGTTTTTATCTCTAATTCATCCAATCTCCTTAAGGTGTGTTGCTGGATTGTCTGGTTTCCTTGCAGAGATGCACAGCTTGGCTGTTGGGCAGGATCACATGCTGTGCTAACTCCTTCCAAAAGACTGTTGAGGTCCTTATCATTTCAGACTGTGAACTGCAAGTGGTAGAGGTAATGCGTTGCCCATCTCTGACCCAGTTTGAGGACTTCCCACAGCAGCCAGGTATTTGGTCAAGTGTTCGAATAGGTAGGGGCTGTTAAGATGTGAGTACCAGGATTTTGACACTGTGACATTGAACGGATAGTGATATAGTTCTAATTCAGGATAGTGTGTGATATGGAGGAGTACTTTTAGGTTGTAGATTTCCTGTGCATCAGTTGCCCTTGTATTAATTGATAGAAGCTGTGGATTGGAAGGGTCATTGCAGGGTCCTGGCAGGTTGGTGAGTCATTCGCTTTCATTTTTCATTAATTTTAAATTCACTTACGTTGTTGTCTTATTTATCCCAATGCTTCTGCACTTGGATTGTTCCTTATATTAAGTGTTTGTTTATTCACCATTCCCATCCTTGTGCCTCCAGTAGAGTATTGCTGGTTTCTTATGTCCAGAGTTATTCCCAGTCACCTGGCAGAGTTGGCAAAGCCGCATCAAAGAATGATCAGAAAGAGGTGTAGGATATAAAGTGGAAGGACTGTGCGAAGCTCTGGCGGGAAAAAATGTAGAAAATACATGGTAAGGTTTGTTTATTTTGCTCATATAATAACTCAATAGTATTTGACATCTATGCCATAGATTGCAGCTTCCAAATAACCTTCAAGATCTGCAGGCAGGTTTTTGAATATGTTAGGAAGCTAATTCTTACTTTCTTGTAAATTATTTCTCGAAAGTGAGATGAAATATAAGAACACTGTGGCTGGAAGAATCCTAATTGTTGTTTCTCCACCAGTTTTGTGTGTGTGTCTGTGTGAGGAAGAGGGATGTATGTGTGTATGAGTAAGAGAGAGGGAGGGTCTATGTGCGGGGAGACAGCAATCTGTGATGTGATAACAAGGTGTGGAACTGGATGAACACAGCAGGCCAAGCAGCATCTTAGGAGCAGGAAAGCTTGACGTTTCGGGCCTAGACCCTTCACCAGAAATTTCTGCTTGGCCTGCTGTGTTCATCCAGCTCCACACCTTGTTATCTCATAATCTGTGGTGTGTGTTGTGAGGAAGAGGTGTGTGTGTGTCTGTGCGAAAGAGGAGTGTGTCTGTGTGAGGAAGAGGTATGTGTGTGCGTGAGTGAATGAGAGAGACAGAGGGGAGTGTGTGTGCATGCGTTTGTGTGTGTGCAGAGGAGAGGAGTGTGTCTTGGACCTGTGTGAGCGCGGGAGACGGCACTGTCTGAGTGGGTGTTGGAATCGGAAGATTCAGGACACTTTGATCAGAGATGTCTGCAGTAAGCTCTGCCTGCAGTTTGTGAGCAGTGAGGGGCATAAACTGAAAGCAAGGTCTTTCACCAGCCGAATTCTGCTAGAGATATCTACGCTGTTGTCAGGCACTGACTTTGTTTCTTCGTGATCATTTTACACCATTATCTATTATTTGTCGTCTGCATCCACACAGTATACTTTGCATGCTATCGGAGTAACCAGGGGCTAAGTGAAGAGAAGGCAGCAACGGAATAGCAGAAGATAAAAAGCTACATATTGGACAAAATGCAGGACCAAAATAAGCTATACACCTCAGACACTTAAACTGTGTGTTATTAGTTTATACATATTTTCACTCAGTGTATATGTATTTCATTGTTTTGCTGTTTCCTTGCCTTGGAATCTCTTAATAAAGTCATTTATATTCTGTGTTTTCAAAAAGATTAGAATTTCACATTTGGTGTTTCCTTTTCTTGGCTTTCTTAAGGTTAAAAGCGTTTGTTGTTATGAGATCACAGCGGGTCAGCTATATTGAAAAGAGACTCAGCTGTGGGGTTTTAAAGCATACGCTTGAGTCTGGACACGGAAAATGATAAAACTGACGTCAGATCAATATTGCACGCTTTCTTAACCTTTCCAGTCTACATACAATGAGCGGTTGTAGCTTTGCTTATGCAATACCTTTACAAAGATGAAGTCCAGAATACTTCGAATTGGAAGTAAACCAGCACATTTTAGATGCCTTATTCAGAGCATGGTTGCTAAGGAATGCTGCTTCCTTCACAATCCATTTTTTCTTGGACATCTTGCATCCTGGTAAGTCTGGAAATTCACTCCTGTGAATTCTTCCTAGTGTGTGAAAGTTCTGTTCTTGATTGGCAGCTAATATTGCTGAATTGTATGATTCCTGTATATTGTGCATGTAAAACCATACTTTGGGTGACGATTTGCCCAGGGGTCTCCTTGATATTATAGCACCAGACGCACAAAGGAAACATTTATTAAAAAGAATAGTCTTGGGTTTCTCTTACACTTCCAACAAAGAGAAAACTGCTCTAAAGAATGTCCAGCCTTTATTCCTGCCCATCTCTATCAGGAAATACCTTGTTACAATGTCACCTGGTGGCAAAAACAATTAACCATAGAAATTTCATTAAAGTTATTGCTGGACTAATTTTCTAAAAGAAGATTTTGTTCTGGTCCTGTTCAATATTTCAGGTCCTGGAAAGTGATTTATGAGATACATTCTCAAATTAGATAGAAGTTAAAAATGAAGAAATTAGAAACAAAAGTGACTCAGATTGACATTTTTAAAGGAAGGAGAGGCAGGCAATAATCTAACGAAGATTTTTGATTGCAACATTTCAATGAGTGTAAAAGACAATTGGCCACAATTCTGCAGAGAAGGAACTTTCCTCCCATGTTTTGGATTCTATCATTCCAGGATGTTGTTATTAAATGGAGAAACAATGATCAGTACATCTCAGAAAATAACTTCAACGAGATTTTTTTTTGTTTCCTTTGACACTTCAATTTTCTTTCTGTCCTTTCTAAGATGTGTTCCGTATATTGGGGGCGCTGTCTGCTTCCTTAACCCAGAATATATGTGAGTTTTTCAGAAAAGGTCACTACACTAATTGTTCTGATGGCAGCATTACAACAATCTTGATATTATCCTTAGCTAGCAACCACACATAACACAATTCCAGCAGATGTCACTGGATAGCAATCAGATGTAAGCACCAGCTAATCCTTTTTCCTTAGCCTGGTGGTGCAAAGGCTGATACAACTGTGCCAGCTTATGTCAGCTAGCTCAGCACAGAAAGAAGTACATAGTTTGTATATTCAGCATCTTAACTATCCAAGCCACAGTGGGGCTATTAAAAACAAAAGGCAGAGTGATTAGTCACAATAATTTTTTTTAAAGAGAAGTAAATGAATCCCAGGACTAACTTTGAATATTTTTTAAAGTATTATACAGTCACTAAGTAACTCACCATTTAAATGTCCAGAGCTCAGCCTTTTAAACTAAGCTCTCTCAAAAAGTAAATAATATTGAACTACCACTGTGTGTATAATTAATTTCCATTTTCAGGCTTCTCATACATATGAAATTAGATAGGCATTGCCCCTGAACATGTTCAGACAGACAAAACAATGCTGTAAAGAAAGAAGTTACTATAGTGATGAAAAATAATCCTTGGCAAGCATGCACCAGTTGTTCACTTTTATGGAAGCTAATAGCTACTGACAAAGATATTTAATCCCATGATATTTGAACGTAACTAAGAACAGAATAGTCAGAAAAGCGTTATTTCTGTAGTAAAGCTGCACAAATTAAAGTGTGTGAATAGAAAACTGAATAATCAAATTGATCCAATGGTGGAGTTGCCACCATTTTCAATTATAATTTCAGTTCTTATTGAATTATAATATTGAAACTATTGAATATTTTAAGCAAATTCACTAATTATACAGGAGAATACTGAAGCTGAATTAATTAAGGTGAAAGGAAAATGTTTCAGTAACCTCTCTATATAGAATTATATTGAATTATGACATTGAAATTCCTTATTAAATATTGCAAGTACTGGCTGCACTGGACTGAACCTGTATGAGTTTGCAATTTACTGTGTCAATGTTATTTGAAATTTACTTTTGGGGGTGAGATGTTAATTGTATGTTAATTATGTTTAATAGTTTGCAGGTGGTGGCAATATGGATTCATTGACATATTCTGATATCCTTGTTAAAGCACCTTCCAGTTCTATTGAAAAGGCTTGCCAAGGCATGGTTGAGGTGCTGAAGGAATTTTCAGGTCAGTCATCCATGTCTTAAGGGTCTGGAACATGTAATAAAATGATTGTAACATCTTCATTAACCATAAAATCATGTTGACAGATTCATTGGCAGAAACTGATGAACATGGGGGCAAATCACTCTTTGCTCTGGTAAGGCTGGATATCTGAACCTTCGTCCCGGGTTCTTATTGTGAATTTAAAACTCAATAACCTACCATCATGTAATCAAATGTTTGATTTGACTGAATACTCATTTTGGATTTCATAACATGAGCTTGATAAGGCCAAATATCTTCTCTGTGGGTGTTGCAGCTGATATTGGTACTGAAATAATCGACAAAAATAGAACTGGAAAGCAGGTCAACAGTAAGAATTCACTTGAATCTCAGTGGGTGGCATGGTGGCTCAGTAGTTAGCACTGCTGCCTGACAGCACCAGGGAGCTGGGTTTGATTCCACCCTTGGGTGACTGTGTGGAGTTTGCACATTCTTCCCATGTAAATGTGGGTTTCCTCCAACAGTCCAAAGATGTGTGGGTGAGGTTGATTGGCTGTGCTAAATTGCCTACAATGTCCACGGATGTGCAGGCTAGGTTTGTTAGCCAATGGAAATGCTGGCTTACAGGGATAGGGTAGCGGGGTATGTCTGGGTGGGATGCTGTTCAGAGGGTCGGTGTGGACTCGACGGGCCAAATTGCCTATTTCCACACTGTAGGGATTCTATGATTCCAAATAGACACAGGATAGAACTGTGGGTTCTTGGAATGTGCATGTTTATAATTTGGAGATATTTAGGGAATGCTACAGGCCATTTTAAAGACTAGTTTAATGGTCATGATAACAACAAGAAAACAAGGCGCATGGACTGGTGGAATGGGGTGAAAGAGTGAGAAAAGTGTCTAACAGTCGGTTGCAAACTGATCCGTCTTTGAAAAAATGCTCAAATACCAGAAAAAGATTATTAATATGGAAGAGAAAGATCTTTCAATGGTAGCAAAATAATAATCACATTCATAACATGTTGTGGACATTATTATTTTTAACTGCCTGCCTTTTAGCATCATGTCCATACCTAGTAGTATGTTGAAAGGTTTGAAGAATACTTCATTTGGGGGACATTTTCATTCATGTATCCATTAAAGCACAACATGATGACATGGTGGGGAGAGTCTTGAGAAAGTTACAAAATGCTGGCTTGACATTTAATGATGTGAAAACATTTTTGGCCCATAATATTCAGGCTGCAGGGATCACAGCAGACCCAGATAACATAGAAATCACCACGACATTTGCATCCTCAGATCTGCAGAACTTCAAACATTTATGAGAATTGCAAACAACATGGGAAGATTTGTATCCCACATAGCCAAGCTAATTAATCACTCAGGAAAAAGAAAATGAGTTGCCTGGGCAACCTCTCAAACAAGAGAGAAAATATTTCAAACCATTGAAAAATGTGACCATTGGCAGGAAAATTGAGAAAATGGGGCAAGAGTGGCAGTGAGAAGATTCTAAACACTGAAGGCAGAAGGTCCGCTTTCCAAACATGTATCGAATGGCTAGACGAGAATTTCACTAGTGAGAGATGAGCATGTATTTCTATGAATTAGCTTGTCATTTTTGCCTCATTTAAATGCAGTTTCCAATTCTTCCATCTAGTAGGAAGAAACCAGACAGCAATATTTCCTGACTTGAAAAACAAAGCAAGTATCTGGCAAATCCAGCTCATTGCTTGATCCTTTGGCTCTCTGTTTTGAACAGCAGTCACCAACGTCTTAGTGCACACTGCACAGACTGTGCTTTATGAACATCCCAACACCCTCTAGCCATGGATGTTGACATTGGACATTTACCAGCTCACCACCTTCTCATGACATATCTCCAGTCCACTTAACAATACAGCTCTACATTTCAGTGTTGCACTTTGGAGCACACCAACATCCTTCTTTGAAATGCTATTGTTAGGACAGGATGCAAGGACAGGCACTCAACTCATAAACTGAACCAGGGTGCACCTCAGAACTGTTCACTTATTTTCTTAGTTTACTGGCAGTAATACTCAGTAAAGTCAGTTGATACACCCTTCAATCAGGTGGTCTCACCACAGTACATCACGGGCAGCCTCCAATATCAATCTAAGGGTTTGGGCATGGTCAGAGGGCATGCCCAATTGGAAAAATCTGGGTCAGCGGGTTTAATACCACTGCAGTCTGGGAAGTTGACCATGGTCAGCCCTGTTGGTCCAGAGCTACCAGTATGGGAAGTCATAGTGAGTCTGTTAGGGAACACGACAGACATCAGTCAGGAGTCTGCTCACTCATCAGTTTGTCCAAATCAGTCAAGGGGGTAGACCATGATCAGTTCACTGGGTCTGTCCACTCAAAGACAAAGGGTGGGGTTATGAGGAGCCACTGTTGTGGGAGGTAAACTGTGGGACTCAATTTTGGGGATTGGAGTTAGCATGCTGAGATGCAAAGGCGTAACAATTATAACAGATGCCAACTCAACTTACAAGGGGAGAGATGATTATGGATTGGAGCACATGGGTTACTGTAGGAAGGAGGTTCATCATTGGTCAATACCACCCTGGCCTTGACAGAGGAACAGTGCAGCATGATGGTTGACATAACTAAGCTAAGCCTGGGGCTCAAGGGGTAACATTGACATTTGTAATTCAAAAGGGTGTGTGAGATCATTTGGAAGCTCAGTCCAGATGAGTTTGACAAGGAGTACCAGGAAGAAAGGAACATGGAGATTTCAGGGATGCCTTTCATTACCATGCAGTCTGAGCCAGTGACTCGCTATGGCAAGTTAAACCTGCATTGCCTTCCAATATCATCTACTTGTAAATACCCACTGGAAATGGAAATTGACTACAAATACACTCAGCGTGAGGTGCAGAACTTGTTTCATTTCCACCTGAGCATTTCCACTTGTGAAAGATGTGAAGCCATTCAAGAGGAAATGGTTCCTGATTGTTTGCTCATTGCAGGAACCTACAGCCACAAAAATTAACGTTCACAATGAGTATCAAATTCCTTGCTGTGAAATCATGCAGCCATCTTGGTAAATCCCTGTTTTACACACATTTCTTTCTTCTTGCAGTCCACATTTTATAAAGATGCAAAAATAAAAAGACACAGTTCTTAAACGTCTGAGGGACAAGCAGAGCACCATGAGGGTGTGACTCATTGGCAATGAGATGAGCTTTGGAAAATAGTGTGAGAAATTTCCCTGGATCTCATGGAGAGAAACTCTCCATGAAACTGAAACTCAACAAAATTTATACCTAGAGTCAATAAATGTGGAGCTGGAAAAGCACACCTAGTCAGACAGCATCCAACGAGCAGGGAAGTCAACGTTTTGGGCTGAAACCCTTCTTCAGGACCAGGCGGGGGGAAAGGAGCCCAGAAATAAATAGAGGGAGGGGGGTGGGGCTGTGGGGAGGGTAGGTGGGATGGAGATAGGTGGATGCAGGTAGGGAGTTATTGTGGTTGGTCAGTGGGAAGGGTGGTGTGGATAGTTGAATAGTAAAGTAGACAGGTTGGGGGCAGAGAGATTTTGAAGCTGGTGATGCAGGTAGGGGGTTATTGTGGTTGGTCAGTGGGAAGGGTGGAGTGGATAGGTGAGTCAGAAGATAGACTGGTTGGGGCAGAGGGATTTTGAAGCTGATGAAGTCAATACTCAAGCCATTGGGCTGTAAGCTCTCAAGGTGAAATATCGGGCATTGTTCCTCCAATTTATGGTTGGCCTCACTCTGACAGTCGAGGCGGCCAAGGATGGACATGTCACCAGGAGAGTGGGAGCGGGAGTTAAAGTGGATGCCAACCAGAGGGTCGGCTTAGTTGGTGTGTGCAGAGCACGGGCACTCTGCGAACTGGTCCCCGAATCTGTGTTTGGTCTCCCCGATATTGATGACGCCACATCAGGAGCAAACAACACGGTAAATGAGGTTAGATGAAGTGCAGGTGAATCTCTACCAGATTTGGAAGGATTGTTTGAGGCCTTGCACGGAGATGAGAGGGGAAGTTTCGGGGCAGGGGTAGTGCCTCCTGAGGTTGTAGGGAAAGGTACCAGGCGTAGTGGAGAGGTTGGTGGAGAGTATGGAGCTGACAAGGGAGTCACAGAGTGAATGGTCCTTGCGGAAAGCAGACAGGGGTGGGAAAAGAAATATCTTTTTGCTAGTAGGGTCTGATTGTAGGTGGTGGTAATGTTGGAGGATGATGCATTGCATTCGAAGTTTGGCGGGGTGGTATGTGAGGACCAAGGGGACTCTATCCTTATTGCTGTTGCGGGGGAGAATGTTTGAGGGCAGAAGCACGGGAAAAGGGAGATGCATCTGGACCACCACTTCTCTTGTAGGGTTTTCTTGACACTGGCTTAAAAAGATCATCTGGATGCATTTTAAGAATTCTGTTCCCTCTAAACCTGTGAGGCAGCAGTGCCAGCCACTGAGCTGTCATGCTGCTCCCAGCTAATATGTTGGGAATGTTGAAATCCCTTAATATTATTACCCTGTTACTTTTACAATGCCCTGAAATTTATCTACATACCTGCTGTTCTATTTCTGTTTTACTGTTTTGGAGCCTTTAGTTCACTCCTAGCAATGTTATTCCTTCTTTGTTATATTATTCATATTATTCATATTATAAGGATCTAGAATGGTTAACTAAAGCGAGCAAATGGTCCCTCCCATATAATAAAAAGCAGCCTAACTCCTTGCATAATGTTGAAATATTTAGTCACCTCCATCCATGCTGTTGTAGTCCTCTGTACGAGGTTACATTATAGTGAGGAACCTCCTGTAGCACGATTTTCATTGTTTGATTGTTGAGTACACCATTTTGCTACCAATCATACTTTTTCCTCAAGCACAAACGTTACCTTAACAATAATCAGCAGTCCTGTAAGTTTTGCTGACATGAGAAATCCTAAGGGCATAGCTCCTTGCTCAACTTTGGAATATCATTAAATGATGAAAATGAGCTGGCATTGCTTCAAAGACTGACATCAGCCTGTTGGCCCATCAAGCCCTGTAAAATTTATATACATTGGAGAATTTCATTCAAATGCAAACAGATTTGCCTTAAAGTTGGCCACCCAAGGCTCTTCTATATCTTTTACACAATTTTTTTGGCATAGTTCAAACAAAATGCTAAGGTTTGTGCTTTGTATTATAAAACAACTCAGGAAACTACAGAAATTGTTCCAGGATCGTCATTATTAATATTTCTGCTTTACTTACATGAGGTGCTAAGAAATTATTCCTTTGTAGTATTCATTACCTTAACAATATGTTTCAATTGTGTTCAAATTTTTATAGATGATTTAATGATTCAGAATTAAGTTAACTACTGAATTAATTCAGTACAAAGAAGCAAGCCTGTCATCAATACTTGGTTGTGAAGTCTGTTAGATAGCCGTATGCAAGTTTTAGTCACATTTGGCCTCATACTCTTTTGCATCCTAGGACTTCTTATTTGTTTTCTTCTGTCCATTCCCGAAGTTATTATGAGTAATTCTTAGTTGAAACATTAATTGATGAAAAAAAACCCTCTGAGGTCACCAAAGTGGGTCTTAAAGATTAAATATTAATTTAATCTTAATTTAATGCTCAATAACATCTTGGTAAAAGAGTTGAAGGGTTACTAGGAATGGCCAGATGAACATTTTAAAAGGATTTATTGCTGCATAAATTACTTTTTACTGCTCATTAAAGAAGCTAGATGCCATTTTGGTAGATGGTGATCAATTTACCACCCTCACCTAACAGCAATCAAATTATCTGGGGTAACCTGTCTGTGCAATTTTACTTAAATACATATTGCCTTTTACACTTAGTTGCTGTTCAAGATTTGAAGACTTTTGAAACATATTGGGATACTTTCTAGAACATTTTGATGGGCCCTGTAGAGCCCGGAAAATAGGGTCTGGTGTGAATAAATCAGGCAGGATGCAAAAGTTTGATTCCCTGATACAGGTTGAGGGATAGAGATTAAGTCAGAGACACGCTTGCAGTGAGTTTATGCCATCCTGTGGCAAGTTTGTACTTGTAACACATTGTAATATTTATTAGCATAAAGCATTTTTTTAAATGAAGTCTTACTTTCAAGATAAAGTTACTGGCTCACAAGAATCTGGAAACACCTAGTTCACATGTGTTTAAAGGTGGTGAGAGATTGTCCACTTTGTGCAGTTGTGTCTAAGGTCAACAAGTTTGTTGCAATGATTCCTGGGATAACAGGGCTGACATATGAAGAGAGGTAGGATTGGTTAGGATTCTGTTCACTGGAGTTTAGAAGAATGACGGTAGTCCTCATTAAAACTTTTAAAATTCTAACACAACTAGACAGGGTAAAGGAAGGATATTCCTGATTATTGGGAGTTCGGAATTAGTGGTCATAGAAATTAGGAACAGGAGTAGGCTATTCAGCATTTTGAACCTCCTCCACCTGAATATACACCTGAATGTGATATACTTGCTAGATATGACGCATATGTAGAAAACTGAGTGCTGATAAAACAACATCTTTATCGGTGAGCCCAGAGGAGCAAGCTCAGGTAGAAACAAAGATTCAATACATGCTGAAGAATCACTTGATTAAACCTAGCCAAAGCAGCTGGAGTTCACCAACAGTGTTAGTTACTTAACTGGATGGATCAACTAGATTTTCTATAGAGCACAGGAAGTAAATATAATTATGAAAATAGATTCTTACCCAATTCCTCAGTTCTATGATTATATTACCATTATTAGTAGTGCTTCATTTCTTTCTAAAATTGATTTGTTGAAGGGGGACTGGCCAATTTTATTAATGTTAAGGCCTAATGAGATGTTTACCTGTCACCAAATAGATTATATCACATTAAGGCATGCCGTTTGGTTTTGGAAATGCTCCAGCTATATTTCAGAGACTTCTGAATCAAATCATAGCTAAAGAACCCAATTGTGTTGATTATTTAGACCCATGGTCTCCAACATCGATAGATTGCGATCGATTGCTCAGTCATAAAAGTGTGTATTGATGAGAATGTTCGAAATGAAAGTCAATTGCATGCACTGTTTCTTAATCTGAGAGCAGTATCATTGCATCTGTGTTAATACATGGATGCAAATGCAACTGTCTGACTTTGCTGCATTAGGATTGCTTCATGTCCTATGCCAGTGTGATAACACTGCAGGTTGACTTCATCATTCACTAACAGTATTTCAGCACTGGCATTGCTGTCACTTGCTGCTTGATTTTAGTCATGCTGTTTCTTGTTCAATGCCTCAATGCCACGTCTCCTTGACAATGCATTTGCATAATGGTTCACAGTCTGATTACAAATTGGGCAGGAATTTTCTTAAATAATTGATGAACCGAAGTAATTATTGCATTGTTTTTGTAGCTGTCGATTGCTGCTTTGCTATATTTTGGGGATCTAGATAAAGACCTTTAGCTTCAATATATGACCTATATACTTGATTCTGAACATCCTTAATTGTAATTTATTGTGTGTTCAACTGCAGTTTCAGCTAGTCGGCTCTACATAGCAGTCACACTAAATTTTGATCATGGACAGTAATGAGTTCTTCTAATTGATCATTCACTATAGACAACTTTCAGAAGTTCATTAACTCATGTTGTCTGCAGTGATATTTCCCTGGAGCCATGGAAATGCCAAAAAATATATACAACCATTTGCATCTTCTGAACAGCATCCAGAATGTAGTTAGAAAGGTACTGCTTTTATGTAGCTTGACCAGTCAGTGACCATCCTTCACATCTAGGTTAGTGAAGATTTTGCTTTTGTAAGTTGTAACAAGTTTTGTAAGTTCATGATTGGTATGAAGCAAGGAGATCTCTTCAGAACATTATTTAGATCCTTTGGCTCAACGCATACTCTTAGTTTTCCAAGTATATAAAGACAATGGCAAGACAGGAGGCTGCAAGTTCAAAAAGTTTACTGAGAGCAGGGAATGCCTTTAGGTAAGAAAAGCAGTAACAAGAGAAGAGGCACAAAGTTCAATATGAAGGCAAAGTGCAGGGAGTGGCTTCATTGTAATACAATGCTGAGGAAAGAATCTGAATTTGAATGAAAAGGTCTCAGAGGAAAATAGTTAATTCCCTTGATTGCTAATAAAACATTCTTGGGGAGTATCTTTAAATAGCTGAAAATTAGAAAAATTCATTTTTGTAGAAATACTTATTTAGATTTAAGTAAGAAATATGAGCAGTAGGGAAGTAAAGTTAAGTCTAAGTAAAATAAGCTAATAGACGCACACCAAAGTAAAATAAAGGTAACACAGTGGCTCAGTGGTTAGCACTGCTGCCTCACAGTGCCAGGGACCTGGGTTCAATTCCACCTTCCGGTGACTCTGTGGAGTTTGCACCTTCTTCCCTTGTCTATGTGAGTTTTCTCTGGGTGCTCTGGTTTCTCCCCACAGTCCAAAGATGTGCAGATTAGGTGAATTTGCTATGGGAAATGTAAAATGGGGGTGTGATTCTGGGTGGGATACTCTTCAGAGGGTCAGTGTGAACTTGATGGGCAGAGTGGCCTGCTTTCCTACTGTGGGGATTCTATAGAAGAACTTAAGACACAGCAGGGAAGCATGGTCATGTGGAACATGTGATCTGTAATATATGAGTCATTGAGTCTTCTGACCTAAATGCTGACATATGCAGAAAGCTGTGAACCAGCTACAGAAGCTAAAGTTGCTGGTTTCAGACCAATAGCAGAGATTGGTGTCAGCTATGGTGCATTTGCAGGAGGTGGTCACACTGCAGATTAGAAGCATGGAGAAAGAATGAAATGGGTGACTATCAAACAATCCAACGGAACAGGGCAGATTGTCTCGCAGTCTCCTGAGGTCCTGCTCTTTAATTAATTTCCATTTTGGATATTGATGAAAGTATTCAGCATACTCAAAGGCTCACAGTCAAAGTTAGGCAACATGTGCAGCTCCGCTATTTTGGAGGACAGGAAGAAGATGAGAAGGTCAGTAGTGCTAGGGGATTTGTAAGTTAGGGGAACAGACAGGCGTTTCTTGGGGCATAATCTGGAGTCTGTGATGGCATGTTGGCTTTCTGATGCCAGAGTCAAAGTAGTCATGAAATGGCTTCAGGACATTCTTCTGAGGTGGAGTAAACAGTCAATGACATAAATAGGAAACAAGTCAAAGTCATAAAAGTCGGCTTCAGGGAGCAAGAACAAAGCTTGAGAAGCAGAACCTCTAAAGCAGTAGCCTCAGGATTACTAGCAGTCACACATGCTAGTGAGGGTTGAAATACAAGAACTGAGTGATTGAACGCGTAGCTGGTAAACTGGTGTCGGAGGGTGGGTGTCAGATTCTGAGGCATTGGAATTGGTTCAGCGAATAAAGAATCTCTGCAAACTTGATGGTTTCAACCTGAACAGAACCTGATGAATACCCTTGAAGCGAGATTTCCTAAAGCAACTGGGGAGATTTTAAACTAGATTGACGGGGGAATGTGATCCTAAGGAGCAGATTCAAGTAGCACAAATTCAGAGGAATTGAAATGTCAAATAAGTGGAAATGATAGGTTTGAATAGGAAAAGAAAAGGTCAGGTCTGCTGAGAGCAAAGCCAACTAGACACAAATGAAACACAATGAAAATGGAGGATAGAACTCATGTTCAGAAATTGTTCAGCTCAACATTGAGTCCCGCAATTTGTAAAGTGCCTAAGTCGATGATAAGTGTTGTTCTTCCAGCATGTGTTGAGCTTTGCTGGAGCACTGCAGCAGGCCTGGAACAGAAATGTTGATATCGGAGCAAGACAGTTACTGAAATAGCTGAAACACTGGGGTCATTCTTACAGACAGAGCAAAAGTGTTTAGCATGTATCCCAAACTCTCCTTTACGATCGCTATCACTAACACTGTCTTCGTCTTTTCCTCTGGGCACCCGTCACCATCTGTTCCACTCGCCCCTCCTTCCCTGTTGTCAACAGCATAGAAAACATTATTTTCTAATCCGCTTCAGTTCCAAAGAAGAATCTTCAGCTGTGAAGTATTAATTCTGTTTGTCTATCCACAGATGTTACGAGTCATAGAATTGTACAGCACGGAAACAGACCCTTCGGTCCAACTTGTCCATGCCGACCAGATATCTTAAATTAATCTAGTCCAATTTGCCAGCATTTGGGCCATATCTGTCTAAACCCTTCCAATCCATGTACCCATCCAAATGCCTTTTAAATATTGCAGTTGTACGAATCCCTACCACTTGGTCCAGTACAAATTCCATACATGCACCACCCTCTGTGTGAAATGGTTGTGCCTAAGCTCCCTTTTAAATCTTTCTGCTCTCACTGAAACTTGTGTCCTCCTATTTTGGACTCCCCTATGCTGGAAAAAAGACCTTGGCTATTCATCCTATCCATGCCCTTCATGATTTTATAAACCGCTATGACGTCACCCCTGGCCTCAGCTCCAGCGAAAATAGACCTAGCCTAATCAGCATCTCCCGATAGCTCAAACCCTCGAACCCGGCAACATCTTCATAAATCTTTTCTGAACCCTTCCAAGTTTAACAACACCTTTCCTGTAGCAGGGAGTCCAGAATTGAACGCAGTATTCCAAAAATTCTAGGACATTCCAGAAGAATGCTCCACCCTCACCCAGTTGCCCAGCAAATATAAGAACAGTTTGTATGAATGCAGCATATCGAACAAAGTGAAACATCCATAGAGGTCCCACACTGGTTCTCAACTGCCCAGGAAGATTCCAGCCTCTGTCCATTACTTGGTCCACTCTAACCTCCCCACCCAAGCCTGAGTAATCACAGAGAATTGGCAGTTTAACAGCTGACTTCAGTTATCAAAGAGGTAGGGTGAAGATATCATTCATGTCAGAACTGCTGAGTAGACACATCTTGTTGAAACTCTTTGCTTTGCATCCAAAGAAATACCGCAGTTAAAGGAAATGAACTTTACAAATTGTCCTGATGAGTAAAAGGCTTCAACAAACTGTGTGCATTTTTTCTGTAATAGGCAAATTTTGTACAACCCAATGAGAATTTTAATAATTACTCTTGGTTCAGTTGTTGTATCATAAGATGCTCCTATGCAAGGATTTACCAATAATACTGTTTAAGTTATTGCAACAAACCGTGTTCCTATTATATTGTATATCAATAATATTACACTTATTACTGTAATAAAATGTGGCTAGATTCTAGGATATAGCAGTAATACTGGGTGAGTTACTGGAATAGAACATGCCCCTATAAAGTATCTAATCAATAATAATGAGGGTTGCCATAACATAATATTCTTATTCTTCTGTACAGCACTGAGTCAGTCATTATAACATAAACCATTCCTAATATGCTGTGTAATAATAATACTGGGCAAATTATTGTAACTTAACATGGCTTTTGCATACAATACTGTATATTAAACATGGCAGAACAGTTTTTGTAATATAATGTGTTCCAAATATACTATGTCATATCAGTAAAATTAAAGACACTGCCAGAGTGGTAATTATTTGTGAGAACATAGGTTCAAGAAGCAGTTGAACTGATAGGGAAAGATCAACTCCAGAGAACTGAGTTAGACACTCACTCAGCCACCTCACTATTAACCAGCTGTAAAGCGCAGGTCAGGGGGAGCATTGAACTCTGATTTCTCATTTTACATGACCATAGTCAGGCAACAGTGTGCTATGAGTATATCTGTAATACAAACTGCAGCCATGAATTTCCAGGCCTGAGTGTTTCCCAGGCTGTTACAGTGGAATCTGAGAGGAGTGCTCCACTCCTGTCACAGTGCAGAATCCACAATGCATAGGGAAAAACTCTGAATCCCAAAATCTCTAGTGAGCAATATATGGACCATTTCAGCTAAACCTAAATCATGGAAAAGGAAAAGGATATAGCTCATGATGAAACCATGAGTAGTTCCAATTTATAATCCACCTATACGTAACATACAGTTGGCAGTTTATAATCTAGCTGTATGTGAGACACAGTCTGCAGTTTCTAAAATACCTGTGCCCAAGATGCAGACTGCATTTTATAGTCCACTACACTCAAGACACAGTCTGCAGTTTATAATCTACCTGTACTTGAGCCACAGTCTGCGGTTTATTGTGCACCTGCACCCGAGACACAGTCTGCAGTCTATAGTCCACCTGCACTCAAGATATAGTCTGCAGTTTATAATTTACCTGTACTCAAGACACAGCCTGCGGTTTATAGCCAATCTGTACAAGAGTCACAGTCTACATTTATAATCGACCTGTGCCCAAATCAGAGCTTGCAGTACGTAATCAGCCTCCATGTAAGACTCAGTCTGTAGATTATCAACCTGTGCCGAAGATAATAATCTGCAATTTATCATCCATCTGTATGTGAGAGACAGTCTGCCTGTTACAATCCATCTGTGCCTGAGAGACAGACTGCTCGTTACAACCCAGCTGTATCTGAGAGACAGACTGCACGTTATGATCATAGAATCCCTCCACTGTGGAAACAGGCTATTCGGCTCAACAAGTACACACTTCCCCTCTGAAGAGCATCCCACCCAGACCCATTCCCCTAATTTCCCATGTCTAACTCACCTAACCTAAACATCCCTGAACACTATGGGCAATTTAGCATGGCCAAGCCACCTACCCTGCACATTTTGGACTGTGGGAGGAAACCGGAGCACCCGGACGAAACCCACGCAGACACGGGGAGCATATGTAAACTCTATACAGACAGTTGCCTGAGGCTGGAATCGAACTCAGGTCCCTGGCGCTGTGAGGCAGCAGTGCTAACCACTGAGCCACTGTGCTGTTATAATCCAACAGAATCTGAGACACAGATTGCACGTCATAATCCAACTGTATCTAAGAGACAATCTTCACATCAGAATCCAACAGAATCTGAGAGACAGTCTGCATGTTATTATCCGATTGTATCTGACAGACAGACTGCATGTTATTACTCAATGGTGTCTGAGAGACAATCTGCAAATTAGAATCCAGCTATGTCTGAAAGACTGTCTGTGCTTTTTATTTCTGGCTGTATCTGAGAGACAGACTGTATGTTATAATTGAGCTGTATCTGAGAGACAGCCTGCAGGTTATAATCCAACTATATCTGAGAGGCAATCTGCACATTATAATCCAACCATATGTGAGAGAAAGTCTGCACCTATTAATCCAACTGTATATGAGAGACTGTCTGCACATTAAAGAACAAAGAACAAAGAATAAAAAAGAATACAACACAGAAATAGGCCCTTTGGCCCTCCAAGCCTGCACTGATACATTTTTCCTTTCCATATTAAAACTGTCTTCACTCACAGGATCTGTATCCCTTTATTCCCTTCCTGTTCATCTATTCGTCCAGCTGCTTCTTGAATGCTGCTATTGTATCTGTTTCCACCATCTCAGCGCATTCCAGGCACTCATCACCCTTTGTGTGAAAAATTTGCACATCTCTTTTAAACTTCCCCCGTCGCAACCTTGAACCTATGTCCCTCAGAAATTGACCCCTCCAACCTGGGAAAAAGCCTCAAACTTTCCAGTCTATCCATGCCATACACAATCTTATAAACTTCTCTCAGATCGCCCATTAACATCTTGCATTCCAGTGAAAACAAACCCAGTCCATCCAATCTCTCTTCATAGCTAACAATGCCCATACCAGGTAAGATCCTCGTAAACCTTTTCCGTACCTTCTGCAAAACACCCACATCCTTCTGGTAGTGTGATGACCAGAACTGTACACAATATTCTTGTGGCCTAACTAAAGTTCTATAAAGCTACAGCATAACTTACCTAACCTTATTCTCAATGCCCCTTCCAATGAAAGGAAGCATGCCATAGGCCGTTTTTTACTACCTTATCTACCTGCGCAGCCACTTTCAGTGACCTGTGGACCTGCACAGCCAGATCTGTCTGCATATCAATATTCTTAAGGGTCCTGCCATTCACTGTATAATCTCCAACTATACTTGACCTTCCAAAATGCATCACCTTACATTGTCGGAATTAAATTCCATCTGATATTTTTCTGTCCACGCCTCCAACTGCTCTATATCCTGCTGTATCCTCTGACAATCCTCCTCACTTTCCGCAACTCCACCAATCTTTGTATTGTCTGCAAACTTACTAATTAGACCAGCTACATTTTCCTCTGAATCAATGGTGTAGATCATGAACAGCAGAGTCCCAGCACTGATCCCTATGGAACATCACTAGTCACGGCCTTCCATTCCAAAAATGCATCCTTCCATCATACCCTCTGTCTCCTATGACTAAGTTGGTTCTGCATCCATCTTGTACATTCGCCTCTGATACCACGTGACTTCACCTTGTGTACCAAACTGCCATGAGCATGTAACTGGTTATAACCCAGGTGTATCTAAGAGACAGTCTGTACTTTTTATTTCCCGCTGTATCTAAGAGACAATCTGCATGTTACAATACAGTTGTATCTGAAAGACAATCTGCAAGTTATCATTCAACTGTATCTGAGAGACAGCCTGGACCTATTAATCCAACTGTATCTGAGAGACAGACTGTATGTTGTAATCTGGCTGTATCTGAGAGACAGTCTGCGTGATACAATTCAACCGTATCTGACAGACAGCCTGCATGTTGTAATCCAGCTGTATATGAGAGACAGTCTGCTTGATATAATCCAACTGTATCTGCAAGACAGTCTGCAAATTATTATTCAACCATATCTGACAGACAGCCTGCATGTTGTAATCCAGCTGAATATGAGAGGCAGTCTGCAGATTATAATCTAGCAATATCTGACAACAGTTTGCAGGTTAATATACAACTGTATCTGAGAGACAATCTGCAAATTATAATCCAGCTGTATATGAGACGCAGTCTCATACATCCTATGACCTGCAGGATTTCTCCAACATTCCCTGTTTTTATTTCGTAGTTTTGACAGCTGCAGTGTTTTACTTTTATTTGTGCTCTCCTTTGATTCTTAGTGAGGTTGCATGAGAAGGAAATAAGGGATGTGTGTGATTAACTGGTACATTTTATGACCTCAGGACATCCGAAAGCAATTTACAATGGAGGTATACTTGAAGCATTATCACTATTATAATGTTGGTAGAACAGCAGCCAACTTCCACAAACTGAACTGTGATAATGATGAGATAATCTGTTCTTGAGGTGTTGATTGAGGATAAATATTGACCAGGAGTCTGGGAATAACTTCACTGCTTTTCTTTGGAATAGTGCTGTGGAATTATTTGCATACATCTGAGAGAGCTAATAGGACCTCAATGCAATGTTTCATCTAAAATACTGCATCTGCTAATAATAGGGCTCTCCCTTGGTATTCCAGTGGAGTATTAGCCAATGATTTTGATATCCTGCCCCAGTGTGGTATCTGAGACTACAACCTTTTTGACTTAGGCAAGGTTGTTACCAATTGAACCATGGTTGCAATGATTACTTACAGCAGCAGTCTCTAACTAGCAATCTTAACTGGATTCAAGAATAGGGAAGCAGCATGTACTTAAATGAAGAGAAATTGCAGAACTCTGAAGGACAGAAAGGTCTGTGTGCCTTGGTACAAGAATCAAAAAAGTTATTGCGTAAGTACAGCAAATGATCAGGAAGGCAAATTCAATATTGTTGCTTATTGCAAGGGAAATAGAATATAAAAATAAGGATGTTTTGCTACAGTTGCATAGAGCATTGGTGAGGTCACATCCAGAATACTTAGGCTATTTCAGTCTCCTTAGTTAGAAAGGATTTAAATGTATTCGAGACAGTTCAAAAAAAGTTAACTCAACCGATACCTGAAATGGAAGTGAGGATGGGGATGGTGGTGGAAGAAAAATGTATAGTTGTCTTATGGTGAAGGGAACTGTATCCATTGTTCTTTAGAAAAATGACGGGTGGTTTTATAAAATCATAACATCCTGAGGGAACTTGATATGTTGGATAAAAAGGATAATTCCACTTGTGAGAGAGAGTAACATTGGGGGAAACAGTTTAAAGTTAAGGAGTCATCCAATTATGACAGATATGAAGAGCAGACGTTCATGAATCTTTGGATTCTCTTCCCCAGAGACTGGCAAAGATGGGGTCATTGAAAACTTTTAAGGCAGGAGTAAATAGATTGGTGATGAACAAGGGAATTGGTGATGGACAGTAGGTATGATCTTAGTGAATAATGGAGCAAGCCCAAGGAGCTGAATTACTTTCTCCTGCTCCTAATTAACATATTCATATGTTTGTATGATCTGGAATCCAGGTAGAGTTTTCCCTTTTGATCCTGAGGCCAGATTTTTCTTATAGGGAATTGTGAGTTAGGCTCATAACTCATTAAATTATTACATAAGTAGCTTGGAGAACAAGCTGCTGGGTTTAAATCTTTCGAAGGAATGAATCCTTTTTCTGTTATTGGGCATAGAAAAAAAGAACCATGTAGCACCGAAGTCACAACTATAACAATAATTTAGGCAGGTCTGGCAGCAACTGTGGTGACAGAAGCAGAGTTAATATTTCATGTTCGATATGGCTCTTTTTCAGAATCAGTGCTTTTATGTTTTTACATGAATGGTCCCAGGGACAAGGAATTTCAGCTGTCTAGATATGTTAAAAAAGCTGGGACTGTTTTTCTTGGAGAAGCGAAGGCTGAGTACAGATGTGATTGAAGTATTCAAAGTTATGTATTCTGGACAGACTAGATAGGGAGAAACTATTCCCATTTGTTGGAGGATCAAGAACAAGAGGGCTCAGATCTAAAGCATTTATCAAAAGAAGCTAAAGTGATATGAGAAACAGCTTTTACTTGCAGTTACTGGTTTGGGTCTGGAAAGAACAGCCTGAAATTGTTGTGGAAGCAGGTTAAATCAAGGTACTCAAAAGTGAGTCATACTACTATTTGAAAGGAGCAAGATATAAGGTTATGGGAAAGAGACAGGAGAATAATCCATGTGCAATGTTTGTTTGGAGAGTGGGTGCAAATACAATGAGAGAAATTGCTTTCTTCTGTGCTATACTTATTCAATAATTCCATAACATTAATGATTTAGCTCTAGTTCACGAACGGTTAATTTTATGTGAAATGTCACCCTTTTCTTTAATAATATTGCATATGTACCTTCATCTTATATTTTGTTCATTCTTTCAAAATTCTGTAATTTGTTATAATCTAATTCTAGAGAAATTTAAACATTTTCTCTGTACCAAAATAAGATGCTTTGAATAATCCTGTATATTAAAATTATAGAGGTGAAGCAATGTGATTTGCTTTGTATGAGAATACAAATAAGAACAAGTAGAAATTATCACATTATGCATTAGACAGTTGCAATTGTAAATGCTATTAGTACAATAATTTAACTGTTCAACTCATACCAATCTTCAACAGATTTACCAGTTTTGTTAGGAACGGTTACAATCGCAAACATCATTCATTTAAGCATCTGTTCCAAAATGAGGCAACATCAAACATTAAGAATGTGCTAAATATCCACATCAAAAGTAGTTCCCAGGAGTAATCTTCAAACTACATTTTATATTTTTATTGCAGATTCATTATCAGTCCACTAAGTATAAAAACATGCCTGACATGTTGTAAAAATGTCCTCAAGTAATGGGCTGTGTAACCACACCACAAATCAGAATACTAAGAAGAAAAGAGACATTCTCCAAAGAATGAAAGAACAGAGAAAAAGGTTAGGCCCATTCTCGGGTGACACATCAGCAGAAAGCACTCAATCATGTGAGTGCAAGGTTTTCACCAAATTTTCACTTTCCTCCTTCACTTATAGTATTCCAGTGCTACTGGCACTGTTGAATGACTGTTCACCACATTAAAGAGGAGCAATGAGGCATCTTTTAGACTATTTAAATACAACCTGCAGGTGACAAAAGAGAGGTGAGCTTTGACTACTAATTGAAAATAGCAGGTAGAGGAAATTTTGTACTTTTTTTGAATGCAACGTTGGAGATAGGAGTGTAAAAGGTTAACTGAATCAGGGATAGCCAGAAGTCTCTCTAGGTAAGGATTTCCATCAGCACTCTGCAGTTGGCAAACCCAACATATGTCTCCAAGTCAAATGAAATTCATTGATCAGTGATTAACACTTCTAAGTTAGGTCTTGAAAGTTATATTGTTAGGTACTGTCAACTTAATTCTTCACTACCTATACCATTAGCATTAAGAGCATTTTCGATCCCAACTTCTCATCAACCCTCTTACATTCACTACCACCAACAGATACCTCAAAATGCTTTTGCTATTATTACAAGACTCTGAACATGCTACCATCCATCGCTAATATTCAAACACCTTTGTCGTCTGTTATATCTCTTTATACTATTCTATCCTGATATGCAGCTCCTCAATGTGTAAGAACATAAGAAATAAGAGCAGGAAAAAGTCATTCAGCCCTTTAAGCCAGCCCACCCTTTTAACAAGATCATTGCTGATTTGTTCCAGGCCTCACATCCACCTTTGTGCCAACTCATCATATCTTCAACTCTCAATATTTCAAAAATCTATCAATCTATCTACGTCCACTTGAAATATTTTCTGTGATCTGAAACATTGCACTATGGAACAACTAACAAATTACATTCATCATACTGCATTATTTCTTGCCTACTGGCGTATAAAGTGAGACAGAAATATGAGGGCAGTAGGAGGGAGTGTAACTGAAAGACCAAAAACTTAATGAATGGACAGGAGTATTAGGAACTTGCAAGCTGACAAGACTGGAAGACATGGCCTGCAGGATTTCTCACCAACTCATCTTTTTTTCACTCTGAACTAAAATATAATCTTCACAAATGATGTATTACAAACAACTGCTACTCTGAGCAGCCACTCAACATTAAAAACCAAAAGAGCTGCAGATGCTGTAAATCAGGAACAAAACAGAAGTTGCTCTAAAAGCTCAGCAGGTCTGGCAGCATCTGTGAAGAGAAAATCAGAGTTAATGTTTCAGAACTGAGGAAGGGTCACTGGACCTGAAAAGTTAACTCTGATTTTCTCTTCACAGATGCTGCCAGACCTGCTGAGCCTTTCCAGCAACTTCTGTTGTTTTAGCCACTCAACATTTTCTACTTCAAATTGCTCTAAACTCTAATCATTGACCCTCTTCTCCATTTCTGCTCCAGAATTTCAACAGGGTCTGGAAGGAGCAAAGGAAAAGGAGGGCAGAACACTTGAAGACAAAACAACACTGAAACTTATCTTTCAGTGCGCCAATTCAAGGTCTGATTATCCATGTACTTCAGAAGGTAGTCTGAAAATGTCTGCACAAGGAAATGAACAAGGACAAGGAAACGGGAATATTAGGGCTGAGGAAACGCCTCGCTGGAGAAACAGCATGCAACCTAACCCGTTTGCACGGCTTCCCAGTCACAGCTTCCTGTAGCTCAAGGTGATATCCAGACAGTTTACTTGCAAGAGCACCCACTTGCTCTGTTGTACCCTCTTTCAATAGGCTGATCTCGTCCCGTCCTACCCCCACTTACTTCCTTCATAAACATCAAGGCTTTAGGCTCCACTCAGCATGGCAATGGCAAAACTGAGAACAGCAACTTCCTATGTATACATCAGGCAATCAGTAAGAAACTTAACATTCCACTTCACGAGGATAAATAATCATTAATGATTGGAACAAAAACAAAATTGCTGGAAAAGCTCAGCAGGTCTGCCAGCATCTGTGAAGGAAAAAACAGAGTTAACGTTTTGGGTCTGGTGACCATTCTTCAGTTCTGGATGCACAGCTCAGCACATCTCAGCACGGATGCTGCCAGACCTGCTGAGCTTTTCCAGCAATTTTGTTTTTGTTCCTGATTTACAGCGTCCGCAGTTCTTTCAGTTTTTAATCATTAATGATTAACAGTCATTAAGTCAGGTAAATGGCAGATAAATTGCATTGGCATCAATGTGGATTTCACAAGCTTCAAAATCTCCCCTCCCCCAACCGCATCCCAAAACCAGCCCAGCTCATCTCCACCTCCCTAACCTGTTTTTCCTCTCACCTATACCCTCCTCCCACCTCAAGCCACACCCCCATCTCCTATCTACTAACATCATCCCGCCCCCTTGACCTGTCCGTCCTCCCTGGACTGACCTATCTCCTCCCTACCCCCCTACCTACACTCACCTTTACTGGCTCCATCCCCGCCTCTTTGACCTGTCTGTCTCCTCTCGACCCCCCTTCCCCTCCCCCATTACTGAAGCCGCCTCCCCCTGTCTCCCTATTTATTTCAGAACCCTCTTCTCCTCCCCTATTTCTGAAGAACGGCCCAAAACCAACCCGGCTCCTCTCCTCCTCCCTAACCTGTCCTTCCTCCCACCTATCCCCTCCTCCCACATCAAGCCCCACCCCCAGCTCCTACCTACTAACATCATCCCGCCCCCTTGACCTGTCCGTCCTCCCTGGACTGACCTATCTCCTCCCTACCCCCCTACCTACACTCACCTTTACTGGCTCCATCCCCGCCTCTTCGACTTGTCTGCCTCCTCTCCACCTATCCTCTCCTCTATCCATCCTCTATCCGCCTCCCCCTCTCTCCCTATTTATTTCAGAACCCTCTTCCCCTCCCCCATTTCTGATGAAGGGTTTAGGCCCGAAACGTCAAGTTTTCCTGCTCCTATGATGCTGCTTGACCTGCTGTGTTCATCCAGCCCCATGCTTGTTATCTCTGATAAATTGCATTCGCTGGGTTATCATAAATAAGGTTGACATTTTATTCCAGGTCAAGGAGAATTCTCTTATAGAATGATCACATCTCTCATAATCCACAGTGTTACAGGCTGAAATATAACACTCAACACTCCTACAAAGTATATCCTCAAGGCCCAGCTTTTTTGGAATCTTAAAGTATTATTAACCAAAAACAAAATCATCCAATCCTGTCACTTTCCTTCTTTTTATCACAATCAATTATATGGCCTCTTAAGGAATCTTGGACAGAGGAATTTCAAGAGGATGTAGTGAACATTTACACTAATAGCTACCTGGTTTAATTTCAATATCTCTGCAGGAGACATCCACAAAAATACGTGGAAAAATGCTGCAGAGTAATATGGCTAAAATCAACAGCATGTGTAATGATGATAATGTAAAATACCGTAACGAGATGTCAATATTATAAGGTTACATAAAACAAACTGGACGGGAGCAGATGTTTGACCAAGTTCATGGGCGAATGTGCGCGAAGATTAAATTCTATATTTAGAGTTCTTGCAGAAAATAATGTCTCCAGCAACAGTTTGGGAGACTAAATATAGTTAAGTGCCATATACACCACCAAAATAAATTCTGTTCAATACCTGCTTCCATAGAAGTTCTTTATAAAGCATCTTTGTTGGTTCACCCACGCATTGATCTCAGTGTGCATGATTTGATTTGTCATAGGCATCTTCAGTTGCCCAGTCTCTTTTTTTTAATTGACATGCATTGACCAACAAAGAACACTCCAGAATTCCTATGACAGACATTTCTTTTCTTGCATCTCCATGTGTTCTTCTGGTAAGCAAGCAGACATAGAGTCGTCTATCACGAGAGTTTATGTTATGGAGACTCTGGCAGCCAGTAAGTGGGTGACAGGCTGACAAGCCTTAGAAACTAGCTATCAACTGCATGAGTGAAACAATGCAGCTTTGAAACTGAATATACACTGCGGGCATTTTGGCTTTACTGATGCTTTAAGGGTACAAAGTGTAGCTTAGTTTACTAGCTTTTTGTTTGGTGCTTAATTTGAAGACCTAACGAAGCAAAACAGGAAAATGAATTAATTTTGTCCAAGTTTTAAATAAATCTGTGAAAGAAATAAATTAATCCCAAATAAATTCATTCTAATGCACACCAAAATTCTTTTACGACATACATCTCGTTAACAGGGCATGGCGTGTCTAGATTTCAGCATCTTATATCAATTTCCAAATTCTAACACCAATTAGTCATTAAATAATTTCTGCTTGCAACATGAAATTTCCTAATACATCTATTTCTTATATATTTAGTTCTTTTGTGTATATTTAATTAAGTATCTATTCAAAATGCTTGGTAATCAAAATGGGCTTGAGTTAATGCTAGTGAATCAGCTAATGCATTTAATGTAACAGATTCTATAATGTATTGAATATAACAGAAACCTTTACACTAAGATTCAATTTGTTATGCATTTCACAAATATAGTTGTGCCCAGACCACTGTTTCACAAATGCACTTAGGTGGGATCATTTTTCAACTACTTCTACTAGCAATCCACATTTCCATTCATAGACTTTATCATCTATAATGGAGAATATGTTTTCCCTATGATAGACATTTCTTTTCTTGCATCTCCATGTGTTCGTCTGGTAAGCAAGCAGACATAGAGTCGTCTATCACGAGAGCTTATGTTATGGAGACTCTGGCAGCCAGTAAGTGGGTGCCCATATGAGTAAAAGATATTTAAATATTTCAATTATTAGAGGAAATATGGAGATCTAGTTCATCACCACAGAACATCATTGATCTGATGGCCTTAGATTCCTCAGCAATTAAATATACATACTTCTTCCTCTCCAACAACATTAAAGATGACATGCATATCTTTTTCTTTTCTTATGTAGACTTCAGTGTATACTAAGAATATTCAGAAAATTGTGAGTCAGTAAATGATGAATACCATTTAAGACAGAATGGATATGTATGTTGAATGTATGTACCACCCTAATTTAAACACTATAGATTACAAAGTCAGGAATATTTCCACTTACTGGATGAGTGCAGTTCCTACCATACACAAGAATGTCAAAACCATTTAGGAAAAAGTAACCTCTGGGTTGACACCCCATCTACATCCTTCATCATTCACTCTTTCCACTGCTAATATATCATCATCACTGAATCCCCACTGTGTGGAAACAGGCCGACAAGTCCATACTGACCTTCCAAAGAGCCTCCCACCCAGACCCATCCCTGTAACCTTGCATTTCCCATGGCTAATGCACCTAACCTACACTACCCTGAACACTATGGGCAATTTAGCATGGCCAATCCACCTAACTTGCACATCTTTGGACTGTGGGGGGAAACTGGAGCACCCAGTGGAAATCAATGCAGACATGGGGAGAACGTGCAAACTCCACACACACAGTCGCCTGAGGTTGGAATCGAGCCCAGGTCCATGGCACTGTGTGGCAGCAGTGCTGACCACTGAGCCACCATGCCACCCAGGAGTAGTGTGTGCCATATACAAGGGACCCTGCAACAACTTGTCAAGTGCCCTTGAAATCACCAATCAAACCTACGATCTCTACCACTTATTAAGACCACGGCTGCAGATGCACAGAAATGCCTCCACATTTGCAAATTCCCTCGAAGCCACACACCATCCTGGCTAGGAACAATAGTCTCATTTCTTCGTTGTCATTGGATCAAAAAGCTGTAACTCTGGTCTGTCCTTCTTTGTAATCTATGTGTATGTACACCACCTGGATTACAGCAGTTCAAGATAGCAGCTCACTGCCACCTCGTCAAGGATATTCAGTGATAGGCAACATATTGTCAGCTTGCCTGTGACCCTTGCATAAAAGAATAATAAAAACCTCCATTGATTTTTGAAATAGGATTGTGGTCAGGAGTACTGCATGCAGTTCCGAACACCACATGCTTTAGACATGGTGCAGAGGAGATTTACCAGGATGCTGCCTGGGCTGAAGTGTAGAGCTAAGTAGAAAGATTGATTAAACTGGGGTTGTTTCACTTGAAGCAGGGAAAGCTGAAAAGGGGTCAGTATAAGATTGTGAGGGACATAGACAAGGTGGCACAGGAAGGCAGTTTTCTCATTGGTAGGTTGGGGTGGGGGGGTGGGTGGGCGACATAGATTTTAAGGTAAGAGGTAGGATGCTAAGAGGATAATTGAGGGAAATTCTTTTTACTCAGAGGGTGGTAGGAGTCTGGAATTCATTATCTGAAAGGATGATTGAGTCAGAGAACTTTCAAACATTTAAGGAGCATCTAAATATTCAAATGTTGTCATAGCTTCCAGGCCATGGGCCAAAAGCTGGAAAATAGGATTAGTATAGTCAGTTCTTTGTAGACCAGGGCAGACACAATGGGCTGAATGGTCTACTTTTGTGCTGCAAACACCTATGAGCCTGCGTTAAGACAAAATTGACAAAGGTGCTTGGATGTATCTCCAGATGCAAATTAACAGCACTTCAGCAGAGATTTTTTTTTTAAATTAGTATATTTGGATAATTTTATTAGTTTTAAAAGTTTTTAAAAATCAGGCATTGTTGATTATTATCTTAGTGCAGCATAGAAAAATGCCATTCAGCCTCCTGTACCTGTGCCACCTCTTTGAAAACACTAACCACTTAGTCCCACTCCCTGCCCTTTCCCCATAACTACGGACATGATTCTACTTCATGTAATTGGCAGTGCATTCCAGATCAAGCTATCTCCATGCATTCCTTTCTCATTCTGTCACCGCTGATTCTTTGCCTATTACCTTTAACCTATGTTAATAGCCTTCCTACCAATAAAAGCAGCTTTTCCTAACTTATTAAATCAAAGCTGTGCATGATTTTTTTAACACTTCTATGAAATTTTTCATTAGCATTCACTTTTCTAGGGAAAACAATTACAGTTTCCCCAAACTCTCAACATAATTGAAATCATTTAGCCTTAGGTAGCAGTCTAATAACTCTGCTCTGCACACTAAGACTTTGACATCAGTTATCAAACATGGTGCTCAGAAACTGAGTGGAAAATGTCACCTTTCATACATAGTGAGCCTGTTAGATACCTAAGATTTAAAAGATATTATATATAGAGGTGTAACAATTTAAGGCACTTTAATTTCTGAGAACTGAGATTCAATCATTGTGTTTTATTAGTTTAAATGCCTCATTCTGTAATCAATCATATTCCTTCTATAAAAATAGGTTTGATTTTGACACGACATGCACAACTCATCACTAATTTACCCTTAGATAACAGTGTGCAGCTGGAGGAGCACAGCAGGCCAGGCAGCATCAGAGGAGCAGGAAAGTTGATGTTGCGGGTTGGGACCCTTCCTCAGAAATGCCTCCTCTGATGCTGCCTGGCCTGCTGTGCTCCTCCAGCTCCACCATGTGTTATCTTTGACTCCAGCACCGGCAGTTCTTACTATCTCTGACTAATTTACCCTTGATGTTGATAAATGTTAAGTGCTTAAAAAGAATAAATTGGCATGAAATCTTTCCAGTCCCTGAATGAAATAGGTAAGTCAATTGGGAAAATAAGGCGAGATTGAAAAAATGATGCTCTTGACATCAAGAAAGAAAGGTCTAATTTTCCACCCCAGGTTTAAACTGCAGAATGAGAATCTTGCTAATAAATACCAAAAAGCTTATTTTCTTGCATTAGTACCTCAATATTACCAAATTTCATTTATATACAGTTTTTTTATTTCACCAAGCGATGGAGAGAATGTAGACTGCAATAATTTCCAGCACTAGAGTCAGACCTGCCAGCTGGAAGCTCCAGCTCACCACATGCTCCTTAAGACCTCCAGCCTGGCCAACATTTCCAACAACTCAGGGCCCAGAACGTGGGGAAGGACTGTCTGCATCCTTTATTAAAGGAGGTTAGCACCAGACATACACCAGCCTCACCACATCATCATGGTGTATCTCCCACTCATTTAAAATTCTCTTAATAACCTCAATGCTACACTTTGGCACACACTGTTACTTTTCATTATAATGCTGCTACCAGGCTATTTTCCGTACGAGGACAGGGACTCATCTCATGCATTGAAGCAGTATAGCTCAATGGTCTTCAGTTGCACACTCACTTTGTGCTATTTAGTTATTCACAGCATCACTGCCTTCCCTCATTGTGTCATTTGCACACCATTGCCGCACCAATAAGAACTTTTGGCCTCACAGTACTTCTGTCTTGACTTGGCTTTAAGTGCAGACACAAAGCAAGCAGCTTGTCAAGATTGCCAGCAATGCTCAGTCAAGGGTAATGCATATGTTGCTGGATGACACTGCACCATATCAGTATCAAACCTGTAGCATGTTCCAAAGCTTATATAACAGTCATGCTAGACTGAATCTTACACTTTTTTGGCGGTGTCAATTTTGTCAAGTTTCACAGAGGGTTTCACTCCATGAGGGTGAGCCAGATTTCTTATCAAATTTTACAAAACTCACTTCTTTAACAAGCTACTTCACTATTATGGCTCTCCTCACATCTGAATCTAGCCCCATTCTAACCCTAGCCACAACATTCTAGATATCCTTGAAAAGACCTGCATACCTGGCATTTGGCACCATCTTTAAATGATCATCGTGCACTCAGGCAAGCACCTTCAGTTCAGAGCTGCCCTACAAATTTCCTGACATTCATCCCAAAGATAAGAGACAAGGGAAGAATGGTGCCCTGCTTTGTGAACAGGGACCCAGAGATCCTGGTAGAGGATCGTTCCCCACAAAAGCCAGAGGAGTCACAACAACAGACCATATCTGGTCCAAGGTTACTGTCTGGGTCAGTATCATCGCAGGTTTCTGTAGAAATGTAGAAGTGTAGGAAGAAAGTCAATGACCTCTCGACTCCATCAGTATAATTTGCACCATCTTCTGTGTGGTACCTCACACTCACATGCTCAGTCTCTACTACTTCACCCACTTCTCACCAAGGCTCATGTTTCACCACATTGGGCTGCAACATCACCTTCCCATCACCCACCCCAACCACTCTCCTTACTAACTCTGAATACCTGCTCACTCATTCAGAACATCCCACACCTTTACCCCATTTATGCTAACAGGAGCAGCCAAGCCAACCTTTTTATTTCCTTTAATACTTGCTTCTCTGTTATTCCAGGAGGTAAACAGACCATAAGAGGGCAGAAAGACAGAGGACGGGTGGTGTGCTGCCCAGCATTTGACTCCTCACCTCTTACGAAGAGTGGATTGGTGTTAGACCTTCCGAAGATTAGGAAACAATACTTCGCTCAGTCTGAAGTGAAGTTGGAATGCACTCCAGAAACTCAATGCATATTCCTTTCATGCAGTCATCTGCATAAGTGAAGAAGGCAAAGAGAAATGTGATGAATGGTAAAGATGCAGGACCATGGCAGAAATCTACTGAGAAGGAAGATGAAGGCATTGAGCACAGGGGCAGGTCAGACTGGCTGTCATGATAGACCTTCTGATGATGAGGCTCTTAGCTGCAGTTACATTCTTGTAGCTTCACTTATGATCACAGTTGGTCAGACAGGTGATGGCAAAAAGAGGCAATGAATTTGTGAGTGTGAGATTATATTTCCAATGAAGTTTCATCGAAGCCTCCTATGTGCCCATAGAAGCTTTTCTTTTTCAATTTCCTCACTTTAAGTTCACTGTAAAGGGTTATTCCTGGCTGGCAGCTTTTGACCTGGTGCACAATTGGACTTCAAATAAATGCTAATGGCAGGAATTCTGGAAGATTCCAGCTGTGCCAAGTGCTTACACTATGGATGGCCACACATAGAGCAACATGGCACCATAGGGTTGTGGTGCACACATACTGGGGCGGGCTGCAGAAAAATTGCTTAAGATAACTATTCTAGAACATGGAGAAAAAAACCTCCATGAAGCTCTCTGAAATTTAGATTATGCTAACTTTTATTCAAAATTAAGCCCTATTCCTTATTCCTTTTAGATGTACTATTTCCTCCAGAGCAGTTAAACTCAACATAAGTTCAGGAGGTTAAGAATTAATTAACCACATATACACTACTATATAATTTCGCTCTCATCTCTCCTGCAAGGTATATATACATTTATGTCTTTTCCAATTTCAGCATTATTCAAAGACATCTTTGAAGTCCGGCATTAATCCTTACTATAACACCATTATTTTCTGTTCAGAACCACCTCTAACTTCTAACACGGATCTCTCTTAAATGGATTGATTTCAGATTTTGCAAACAGCATCACTTATTCTGATCCCAGCTTGTGTTATTTTTGGAAAAGTCAGTTCTCAGATTGAAACCTGGCATATTTTGCCCTTTTTTTAACTTAACAAGGTCATCTTTTACTGGAACACAGGCACACAATGTGGCTGATATGGTTTAAAATAAAACTGAAGTTTATTATGCAAAAGAAATGAACATAAAATGGAATAAACTAATCCATTTACTTACAATATAATTGGTAAGATTTCAAAATGTGGTAAAAATACAATCCTATTGATCCCAAATCCATCATTTTACCACACTCATATTCCAAAGAAAGTTCCCTTCTCTATCTGTATAATTAAGAATTAGAATTAGCCTTTATCTTCACATATACTCAATGAGTACAGTGAAAAGTGTATACGTCGCCACTTACAACATCAACTTAGGTACAAAGGTACCATCTAGTTTCTATCTAGTGGATGGGTCAATAGAAAACTGGACTTAATGAGGTGGGATTAGATAATAATGAGATGTAAATGCATATAAATACATTCAAAAAGATTCTCGCTGCCACTCACTAGTGAGAATCTAGTCTCACCATTCAATACTTAGTTGGAAAATGAAACTTTTTCGTCTTGACGCTGAAAAGCTGGCCACCTCATATGAATTTCCCAACTTTGTTGCCAATGCTCATGTCATTTAATGACTGTGAAATTCTGCCTCATTTTCAGTTTGAGACAATGAACAGCTTTGTGGCTTGATGTGCGCAGAATCTTGAGCAAACGTAAAATATCACAGAAAACATTCATATAAGTGATTTTGATCTAATTCACACACATTTAACATTTCCCCATCTTTTACATTGGCTCAGGTCATGCTACCTAGATTGCACTGACATTAAAATAATCAAGCAGAAACTTTACTACCCAGTTTTATACATGAAAGAAATATGCTTGAAGTTCTAACGCAGAGAAATATGCATGACAGGCTGAACTGAGTAACATAAAAGGAAGAGAAAAAATCTGTGATAATTGTAAAAGATTCACTTTTACTGAGATAGCATCAGAGGAGCAGGAAAGCTGACATTTCAGGTCAGGACCCTTCTTCAGAAATGGGGGAGGGGAAGGGGGCTCTGAAATAAATAGAGAGGGTGTGGTGGTGATAGCAGGTAGGTAGTGGTAGGGAGTGGTCAGTGAGGTGGGAGGAGCGGATAGGTGGGAGAGAAGACAGGCAGGTCAGTGAGATGGGGATGAGATGGGGGGGCTGGTCTTGGGATGAGGTCGGGGGTGAGGAGATTTTGAAACTAGTAAAATCCACATTAAGAACATCAAGTTGTAGGCTTCCAAGGCAGAATTTGAGGTGCTGTTCCTTCAGTTTCCGGGTGGCATCGTTGTAACACTCGAGGAGGCCAAGGATGGACATGTCGTTCAGGGAGTGGGAGGGGGAGTTGAAGTGGTTCGCTACTGGAAGGTATTGTCATTTGTTGTGAACCGAGCGTGGGTGTTCTAAAAACGGTCTCCGAGCCTCCACTTGGTCTCACCAATGTAGAGGAGGCCACATCAGAAACAGAGGACACAATAGACCACATTAGCGGATGTGCAGGTGAACATCTGTTTAATGTGGAAGGTTTTTTGGAGTCTGGGATGGAGGTGAGGAGGAGGTGTAGGGGCAGGTGTAGCACCTCCTGCGGTTGCAGGGAAAGGTGCCGGGGGTGGTGGGGCTAGTGGGGAGTGTGGAGCGGATGAGGGAGTCGCGAAGAGTGCGGTCCCTCTGGAAGGCAGATAGGGGTGAGGAGGGAAGTACATCCTTTGTAGTGGGGTCAGATTGCAGGTGGCGGAAATGGCGGAGAATAACACGTTGAATACAGAGGTTAATGGAGTGATACATGAGGACAAGGGGAAATTCTGTCTTTGATTTTATTGCAGGGAGGGGGTGTGAGGGCAGAAATGTGGGAAACGCAAGAGATGCGGTCGAGGGTGTTTTCAACCACTGAGGGGGGATTGTTGAGGTCCTTGAAATATGAGGACATCTGGGATGTTCAGGAGTGGAACGCCTCATCTTGGGAGCAGGTGCGACGGAGGTGGAGGAATTGGGAGTAGGGGATCGTATTCTTGCAGGAAGGTGGTTGAGAGGAGGTGTAGTCTAGATGTAGCACTCCACCTCCACACTGTGTTATCTCAGACTCCAACATCAGCAGTTCTTACATCACTTTTACTGAGGTTGCCTTTGGTGAACATTCTCAACCTTTCAAAGAGATTTTGCCAAACTTGGCCTTTACGATTACAATGTACTGCGAATCTTGACCAAGTTGTTGATAGGCCGAGAACTGCCTTGGAGTTATTCTCATTCCACTGCAAGAAGCACCACATGTCCAACAAATTTAAAATGGCAGTACTGGAACCAGGTTCAAGGAAATTGCCTAAGTTAGTGGAAAGTCTATATTGTGTGTATCTCTCTCTATGTATAAATGTAAGGCAGAATTATATCTAAGGTAAGATGGTAATGTGGTCGTGGTTTCACTAGACCTGTAATCAAGATCCCCACCCTAATGTTTTGAGTCAAGTGTTTGAATCTCGTTATGACCGATGGTGAAATTTAAATTTAAATTGAAAAAATAGTCTGCCAATAAAAAGCTAGCCTAATGGCAACTGGTAGCCTCTGATTATTGTTGTAAAACCCAATCTGGATTACTAATGTCTCTTAGGCAAGGAAATCTGCCATCCTCACCTGGTCTGGGTTATATGTTTATCCAAATCAAAGCAATGTGGTTTGTTAACTGTTCTCTAGACAATTAGGGTTAGGCAACAAGTTTTAGCCAGTGATGCCCACATCCCATGGTTGAATATATACAGGTATAATCTTTTGTCAGCTTCTAGGTAAATGAAGCAATTCTATACAACTTCCCAATTTGGAGTTTGTATTGAAGTCTCAGTATACATGATGTGAAATGTGTTTAATTGATCTATGCATGAAACAGCGTTTGAGTTTGTTTTTAAACACCTGATACCTTACACCTGTAACACTAATTGGGAAAGTATATTGTGATTTAAAAATCAAAAGATTACAGTGTTTATGATTTCTACACCTAGCACACAGGGTAAATATTTTTCTATTCTTGCCAAATTGATGTACTTGATTTGTGGATATATTTCTTTAAATAAACAATAAATCCTTGAGGATAGTTATCCCATAAATGCACAAGTATTACCTAGATACTGAGAAAGATCTTCGTCTGTAACAGATAGCAGAAGAAAGCCATCGATCATGTACTCTGCAAGTGTCTGTCTGTAGAATTCCCTGACACCCAGATGGCATAGCCATTCCTGGACATCACTGACTGTCCAACTGAACAGTTTCTTTACCATAAACTCCTTGCTGAATTCCAGAATTGGTGTTGTTATGTTTCGGAAAGGCACTTTTATCAAAGAGTGTTCTTTTATCTTTTCACTCAGATTACCAATGACTAGTGCACTTTTCTCAGCCAAAGTGTTCCTGGCTATCCTTGTTCCTGTCAGATCCATAACTCCATCCAATAACTGTGCCAGGTTTTTGGGAACCTTCACAGCACTCTGTAAGACGGGGAAGATCTTAACAGTTTTCTCTGATGATCTCAGTCTCTCTAATAATATTTTACCTTCCATTAAGGAGATGGGGCATTTAAAGTAGCTTTCTGACAAGAAAATAATGGCTACCTTACACTTTTCAATGGCTTCAAGCCGGTGAGACAACCAGAAAGGGGACGTTATGTCCACTTCATCTTTGTCAAACCAAGTTTCCTCCCTGAAATTAGTTTCCTTTAGTTGTCTCACAGTTTCACAAATGAACTTTAGCTCCAGGAAGCTACCATCAGGTGAGTAAGAAATGTAAATGGACGTTGGAGCCTTGCTGCTCTTCAGCTGTCCAGGAGAATCCTCACTGGAAGATGCTTGCTGCTCACTTGGTCCTTCAGTTAGATCAAGAGAATCAGCTGGTACATGGTCTGGCTGACCCTCATCTATATTGTTGGCAGCGATGATTTTGTTCATTCCTGTTGACTTTAAGCGCTTTGAGATTCGTGCTTTGATCGCTGTTCTAATTTCGACACGAATGGGACATATTCGAACATCAAGCGCAGTTTCCTCCATTGTGCTGCCCTTCCAATCTCTGAAACTGCGTTCTCTCAACCACAACTCCAGACTCTGCTTTAGTTTCTTCACCCAAATGAGACGTCTAGTCGGCTGTGATTTCTTTATGTCTGTAACAACTGTACCACTCCAGCCAAACGCACGAACTGTAATCAACAATGAACTGACAAAACCGACATGTTTACAAAACTATCTCACTCTTCTGCTCGATCGTGTAGAAACCTTGAATCTTTGATCACGTTACTGTCAACATCTTTTGATCTGTCGGTGCTGGCTCGTGAAAATCCGTTCCTATCGCATCGAGGAGGTAACGTGATGCTTAGCAACTATGTGATGCCATAAATAAAGGAACAACTGAAATGCCTTCTTGTTACGATCCCGTTTGAGACCAATAACATTTAAAAAGAAATTCAAACTTCCAGCGAATAGTTGAAAGACTTTACATTTTACAATTTTTACTGCAACAATCTTTACAAACACATTTAACTAATCACTATTTTCGTAGGCAACTTATGTTTAACCTACAGAAAGGTACGTTCCCCTTTTATACTCATCACACATCACATTTTCCACAGTTTTCGTCCCTTTAGCAAAGAGTCCACATTTGACTTACAAGTAAACATGAGGACAAAGAAAGTTAAACTAGGAGTGTGGTGGGAGAAAAACAAATGCGATCACCACAAAGGTTTAATTTAAAGAGATCATACAAACATTATAATACAGTTCATCCAATCAGTTGAATATGAAATCAGCTCACAGCCCCGACTGAATGAGATGTGCTGCATCATTAGTCAAAAAACTGAAATTTTGCCAACATTGTGATCCAATTGGTGGGGTTCCAAACCCTGTAACTTGCTTACCTTCACTAGCCATGGAAACCTGGAACATAAATTTTCATTGCTAATATCTTTAGCTAAATAGAAAATATGAACAGTGAAAAAGGTCAGAAGTTATTAACATTGCTAATTTAGGCCAGAGGGTTGCAAAACGTCTGTTGCTTTGGCTAAAGCAATAATAAAGGCCAAAGGCATAAGTCAGGGTGGGAATGGAACAGAGAATTGAAATAGCATGAGACGGGAATTATGCCAAACAATGTGAAAGGTCCAAAATCAGATCTTGATATGTTCAGGCAAGTGTTCTAATGAATCACATGAAAGTTTGTAGGAGTTGGAGCAATTGAGACACAATGAGAACAGCCCAATTAAAATCTGCAATGTGGATTCTTTTCTCACACATGCACTTTGAGGGATTAAGGATGGGAAGTGGGCAAATATTTTCCCCAATTATTTTCCCACTGAAAACAATTATATTCCTATTACAAAAAAAAACCAAGGTGAACTGAATTAAACTCAGCAGAGGCCAGAGACCAAATTTGCAGTCTTCCTGATCTGTGCTCCACATCATCAAGGTGACAAGAAAATGCTGGAAAGGAACCAATGTTTTTCCTTATTTTAGAATGATTTAATTTATACCTTTGTCTAAAGTTTAGCAAGTGCTTAGTGTTTTTGTAATTCATTCTGGGGATATGAGGATTATAAATAGGCCAACATTTATTTCCATCATTATTTTGGCATTTTTGAACTCCTGCAATCCATTTGGTAAATCAGGCAGGGTGTTTCAGGATTTTGGTCCTGTGACCTTAAACAAATGACAATACGTTCTCAAGTCGGGATAGTTTATAACTCGGAAGGAGAAATGGAAGAGATAGTGTTCCAATTTTGAGCACTGAAAAAAGTAACTGAAAAAATAAATGCAAAATTTGGTGGAGCTGTACTTATCCAGTTTCAGGTAACTTTTCAAAAGGGCAGTAGAAACTGATTTTAAAGATGTTGTGATGAAAGGTGTATAACCTGTACATCTTAATACCATTTTTGGAATTTGCGTTTCAGAATAGAGGCACTTAATTAAAAAATTCAAATTTGGAAAGTCCTTCCATTAATGAAAATACGTTTATACTGTTGTGTTTATTACTGGTAGGGTAAATGTTTAAGGCAATTAGCTTTGTTCTTAATTCCAACAGAGGTAGGTTCAGCAAGTTTTTATTTCAGTTCAAAAGGCACACGGTTGAACTTAGAAGCAAGATTTGTTTCTTTCCTAGAAGGAATTTTTCAGGGCAGTTAAGGGAATAAATTACATCAGCAAAAGCATTTAGTTTGTAAAATTTCCAAACTAGTAGAGTTTGGTTAGATATCTATACTGAGCATTAGAACTATGAAAGTATAGGATTCAGATTTGTGAAAAAGTTCATGTTGCTCATGTCGAAGCTAGCTCCACAGGTTTTTTATTTTATTTTCTTCTTTTATATAATTAACTTCTGCACCGTTATTAAAGAAAATTTGCTGCTCCATGTCAGTATGGTTCAGTGACTAGACACTAAGCTTTTTCCAGTTACCTGTAGTGATATGCAGATGGAACTTGCAGTCTTCAAATGTCCTCCACTGTGCCTTTGTGCATGCTTTTCTAGTAATGCTTTCTACTCAGATTACACTTGTAGGCTTTTGTATAAGCTACTTCAATTTACAGAAGAAGTATCCAGTTTACGTTAGCAACCTGCCAATTGAATTACCACCAGCTGTGTAAACAGGGTAAGTGAGTCAGTTTTTTTGGATGCTATGTTGTGGGAGTGTTTTTTTCTGTACTTGCAGAACTCTGTTGTCTTGTTGGCAGGCATTCAGTCATGCTGTAAAAATGTCAGCATTTCGTTGGAAGAAATGATACTTTAATTAAAGAAAAACAAGATTTGTATTCAGATTGTAGCATTCCTAGCAGAGTATTATCAAAGTCTTTCAATCAAAACTTGAGCATCTGACATAAACAAATTAAGGTTTGCTTTGCCTAAATAAATGTATGGTTTATCCTCAGGAAATTAAAAAATGAGCATGGAACATTATTCAATGGCTCACTACAGTAGTAATGCTACCCTTTGAGTAACTTGAACTAATAAATATCATAAATTTATTTATTTAAAACAAGCGAAAATTATTCTCAATTTCTGTCCCTGAAAATGACCATCTTAAAGTCATTTTAAGTAATTGCATGGATTTTCCAATGGTCAAATAGTCATTTTGCACCATAAATGGGAGTTGCATACGGGGACCCTGCAGAATTACTAATATGGCAGACTGTGAAGGAATTGCCTGGGAAAGTTTATGATCCTCTTGGGAATTTCCAATGTCCGAAACATTCTAAAAGTATCCATTTAGATTGTACAAGGTGAGGGCTCCCTACATGTAAGTCACTTGTTAGTCAGGCATGCAACAACACCCACTATCAATGAATTAAGGCTTATTATTGATTAGAAGCTGAACTAGATTTGCTGCATAAATACAGTGTCTAACAAGAGCAGGTCAGAGGCTAGGATTTCTGCAGCGAGTAATCCATCTCCTCACTCCCCAGAGCCTGTCCACCATCTCCAAAGCACAAGTCAGGGGTGTTTGGAATATTGCCCACTTGCCTGGATGACTGCAGCCCCAATAACACTCAAGAAGCTCGACACCATCTAGGACAAAGCAGCCGGCTTGATTGGCACCACATCCACAAATATTCACTCCCTCCACCACCAATGCTCAGTAGCAGCAGTGTGTACTATCTGCAAGATGCACTTTGGAAATTGACCAAAAGTCCTTAGACAGCATCTTCCAAAGCATAGGCCACTTTAATCAAAAAGGACAAGGGCAGCAGGTACATGGAGAAACCACCAATTGCAAGTTCCCCTCCAAGCCATTTACCATCCTGACTTGGAAATATGTTACTGATCTTTCAATGTTGTTAGTCAAAATCTTGGTACTCCCTCTGTAATAGCCTTGTAGAACTACTTATGCCATTTGGATTGTAGTGGTTCAAGAAGACAGCTCACCACCACCTTTTCAAGGACATTTAGATATGGACAATAAATGTTGGCTAGCTACCAACATCTACAATCCATATTAAAATCTAACTCCTGAATTAGTACCAAACCCAACTGCAACTCACAATACACCTCCAACTATACATTTTCAGACCCTATACACTCCCTTGACACTGAAGACAAATCCCTATTTTCTACTATCACACACAGCATCACTCCTATCTTTTTGACAGTCCACTGCTCTGCCTGCAACCCAACATCTCCCAACTCAAGAAATCCGAATGCATCCTTTATGAAATCCTTCTCTCACCTCAGGATCCTGACTCACCATTCTCCTTAACGGCACCAGGCATCATAACCCTTACCAGATTGGATTTCTTCTGTCCCTCACACCTTCCATCACACCCCTTCCCAAGTTCCACCATCCACTCAGCACAATACCCATTTGACAACCTGGCACCCTACCCTCCTGCACCTTAACCTCATACTTATTCTACATAATTATCCTTTCACAGGAGCTGACATAGTAGTTGTCTGTGAAGCTGGACGTTTAAATGACAAAATATGCTGTAAAAAAAGTGGGCTTGGTTTGCCTTCCCCTTGCTATCCTGCAATATGTAGGACCTGTCAGATTTGAAGCATAATTCAACATTTTTGAAGGGGCTCTGATCAGAACCTCATGTCAAAAATGCAGAACATTGTATAATTTTAGACATTTAATGTATAAAATAAATTAAAATATTAATATATTAACATGCAGAGCATATTATATATCAACATTGTGAACAAAATAAATGGATTGTTGTTTGACACAGGTCTGTGCTAGAAGGTAAATTATTGTCATAATGAAAATAACAGAGGAGCAATACAAGGGAAGAAAATACTAAGTATTTCTTAACACAAAAAGAATGAGCAATTTTCATGTGATTGCCAAACAATCTGATAATAGTAACACACCACACTTTTTATCAGCTATGTTGTTTTCCTTGTAAGTTTATTTGTTCCAATAATAATTATTAACAAAGTTAATGCAATCATTTTAAGTCATTCTGATTTTTTCAATAATGGCATAGAGTGTAATTTACAATTTATGTTTTACGAGCTCACCCACCTTTGTTGTGTGATACTTCTCAAAGGATGAATTAAATTACATTGCAATATTTTTTACTACAATCGTGTCAATAAAACATAAAAGGGTGGCATTGGCACAAAACACATTACATCGTTGTTTAGCACGGTTCCATAAAGTGCTAGAATATAAATTATCATGCTAAAACTATCCCATTTAACATTTAATATTTAAGTAGTAAAATCCCCCACTGTTAATGCCTTATTGTTCTTAACTTTCTCTAAAATTTGATTGCACATTTGATCCTCTAGGTCTTCTTGATTGGGGCTATTATTCCACAGCCAACAGCTTGCTTGTCCCTTTGTGTTTTGTCTTTATTTCTACCCGTATGGCCTCATTTGATGATGCCTCCAAGATATAATCCCTCCTCACTATTATAATTAATTTCTATTGTGAATCGCCCTCCTATTCCTCTCTCTATCTCATCTGTATACCCTATAACAAGCAATATGGATCAGCCAATCCTACCCAGCTTTCAGCATGTCTTGGTGATAGCTATGATATCATACTCCCATGTGCCAATGCCATCAGTTCATCTGTCTTATTTCACGGTCTCCTTGCAATAAAACATATTCTATTTAGCCTTGCTAACCTCACTTCTTTCATATCTAGCCTACACTCCCTTTGCCTTCCAAGCTTATTTACCTTTGCTTTAACTTCTAATTCTATCTCAGCTTTTCTTCCCTCTGTATATTTAATACAGTCACATTCCTTGGCAATTGATTTAACGTGTCCCCAACAGCATTAGCTAACCTCCTCACTAGGATGTTGGTCAAGTTCCTGTTCATATGTAACCCATCCACCTCTGCCAGAAATGATCTCAATGACTCAGGAATCTAAAACACACCCTCCTGCAGCATCTTTCCAGCCATGCATTCATCTCTTTCCTTTTATTCTTATACTCAATACTATGTGATATCAGGAGTAATTGACTCCAGATTGCTGGTATGTCCAAGACATACAACCTTCCTCAGACAGCTTCTCCTGCCATATCCTGAGATCCTCATTCAGTGTGATGTGCCATCACATGCACACTCTTGACATTTTTCTCCATTGGTACTACCTCACACTGTTTCAAAGTTGTGCGAGTCCCCAGACCAATTTCAGTCTTCAACTCATTCAATGCCTTAGTAAGAAACATTTTCTCTTCCTTTCAGATTTTTAGGAATGCAAGTTTCAAAAACTCACACGTATTGATACTCCTTTGGATTCTTCTTCTCCCCTCCTTCCATCCTCCTCTATCCCTTCTTTTAATCTCACCTCTTGTTGTGTAATCACTATAACCTCATACTACAGTTGATAAAAAGTGTGGTATAGCCTCTCACCTTCCTTCTGATGCTAAACCTAGCTGATGCTCAGCAAAGGACTTAAATTTTTCCCATTACACCCATTCCTCAATGAATTTTAGGCACAACATGATGGTGAACTCTTCTTCCATCACCTTCACTTCTGTGCCCACTTCTGTGGACAGGAGTGCTCTCCCTGCTCCATAGACTCTTTTAATTATTCCCTCCACCTGGATCCCTCCCTCTGGCCTTTTACCTATATTTGTCCCTTCATCAAGAACTGCCAACTTGACATTGGCAGCCTTAATTTCTTTGCTCCCCTCATTTGATTTATCCTGTCTCCATATAAACTTGCTGCACTCAAACCTGCACTCAAACCTGCTGTTCTTTTCTGGCATGTCAACCTTTATCGCAAAGGTTGAACATCAACTATTTGACACTTCCTCCTTTCTCCCCCTGGACTATGACTCCATCATTGAACATTAGGCTGTACTTTCTATGAAGGTTACTGGCTTCATTTCCTCTGGAGATCTTCACCTGAGATTCCACCTCATAGTCCACCAAAACTACACCATCCACTTCTACATCCTTCTCAAAATCCACAAACAGAACTGTCCTGGCAGATATTTTTTCAGTCTGTTCCTGCCCCACTGAACTGATTTCTTCCTATCCTGACTCTACTTTTCACTCCTTGTTCAGTCTCTTCACATTTAGACCTTTAGAAGAATCACAAATATAAACCATTTCCACAATTTCCAATTCCTCTGCATTGGACTCCTCCTTCACCATGGACATGCAATCTCTCTACATGTCCGTTCCCCATCAGAGTGATCATGTTGAGAGGTATGGCTTCTAACAATCTCAATCAACTTCCTTTATGCAAGGTATGATTCTGACTTGTAGAGGGTTTGGCCCCTGGTTTTCATTGATTTTATAAGAGCATAAAATTTAGGAGCAGGAGTGGGTTATTCAGTCCCTTGAGTCTATTTGCTAGTCAATAAAGTCTTGGCTGATCTGATGTCACCTTAACTCTATTTTCTTATATGTCCCCAATAACTGAGGTCCTCCTTATTGATAAAAAATAAATCAGTTTAAACCAGCCTTGAATATATTCAAGGATCAGCCTCCACTGCTTGCTGCGAGAGAAAATTTGCTGCATTTCCTGTGCACTTCCTAGATTTGAACCTTTTCATTTATCCTTTTGAGATAACACCTAAGCAATGGCCTCCTCCATCAGTAACTAGTCCCTTCTCAAATTGAAATTCTTTCTGTTGTTACTAGGTTGTGATTAAAGTCCTTTTTATGTTCAATCAAAAGATGAAATGAAAAGTATCATATCAGATTCAAAGCATTAACTGTTTTTCTCTGCACAGATGCTGCCAAATCTGCTGAGTTTCTCCTGCATTTACTGCCTTGATTTCAGATTTTCAGAACTCCAGTATTTTGCTTTTATTTGATGTTTTTGTATTTTTAAAGGTTTTTAAATCTTTCAGTTTATCCTCTTTCTACATATATTGAACTTTATTTAATTGTGTCAGTAAGGTCAATAGTTTGTATTAAATTTTGTCTTTACTTTTCTAACACTTTGTATCTGCATCTTAACTTACACCCGATCACCAAGTTAACAACCATGGATATAAACAGTGTTGAAGAAATACACTTGTCTCTTTTTGTAAGCTAGCCGTGTTGTTTTCTATGGCCTGGTTTTCCATGATAAAAAAAGTTAGGGCACAGCCCTACAACTCTGCCTTCTACATTCTTTGAAAGGTTGGGATTGTTTCTCTGGTTTTGTTTTTCCCTTTGTCTTTTTACTTTATTTCATTTTCTTATTTCTCTCCTTCCTCTTTTTCCTGTTGATACAGCCTATTTCCCATGTCTACTGTGATTCAGAAGTCTGTGTGTTAATTTATACTCCTGTTTTGAACCATGTCATGTTTTGAACCATATTCAATGATATCTATTTCTCTAGCTGTATTCTGCAACTGCACACTAAAGGGTGTGATTAACTTCTGTGCTATCTCAGCACAGACAAGACCATCTGGTTCAATGGTAGATTCCATTAACCCTTGAAGGTTGCCGTGAAGTCTCAATTCTTCCTGTGGCGAATTTTAATTTGTACTTGTGGAATTCTTTTTCCATCTCTGATAATTCATTTGGCTTAGTTTCAGCCCTGTTCATGTTCAAATGACTCTCCTCAGGCGCTCCAACTAAGTGGAATGCCTCCCTCACTGTCGTTTGGAATGTTTGAAGATTCCTCTGACTCATTTATAATTTTACTGGGTTTCTGTACCTTTTCAACCTATTGCAACTTTATAAAATTTTTGAGAAACTGTTGAGTTTATGCAGCCTTACCCTCCAGTGTGAGAGATCATTTCATCATAAATGGTCAACACCCAGCATGGCAAACATAGAATTAAACCCGCTGTTACCAGCCCAGTAATGAGTTACCTCTTGAAAAAGAAATTGCCCTAATGGCACCTCAATGTCGCCTCCTTGGACTATCACAGGGGAGTTTGTTCTGTTTCTGGTTAGAAAACATTCAGTTCTTCCCAGCAGTCATGTCTGTAAACAGCCAGTGTCTCAGAGAATGTTAATTTGTTTTTCCAGCTCATTTGAAACACTACGGACCATCACTCCTGAAAAGGTTCCTTCTTTAGACTTGCACAGAGATTTATGGTTTTAGTGACCATGGATATAGACTGTGCTGAAAGAATGCCTGTGTCTCTTTTTTGTATGCCAGCCACGTTATTTCGTATGCTTGGTTTTCCACGACTGAAGCAGACCAGGTTCAGTCCTGTTTGTTAGTCAGGTTGGCTGACTCTTTCTTGTCTCTCCTGTGGCTGAGATATTTGCAGACTGGAAAAGATCAGACACTTAAATGGTACTTAGTGATCATTAGTTAACAGGATGGGATGGCTGATAGTGTGGGAAGGTCAAGCTTGGGCTTTCCCACAGAACATAATTTTGGGAGAGGCAGGAAGGGTGTGGGGGAGGGATTGAGACACCAAGTCTTGCCTACTGCCTCCAGACCCACTGACTCTGAAGGCAGCTGAACATTCTAATTATTATGACAACAGTCCCCTGTTGTGTCCTCAATAACTTCAACCCTCCCTCAGTCATGCAAAGTGAGATTGTTGGTTACTTTTCTACAAAATCCAACCCCCAGGAAAGCAGCTAAATGGGAAAACATGCCAGCAATTTTTTTTCCCTAAATCTTCCTGGTCTCAATGCTTCCAAACCCATCTCCAGTGTGCTGGGAAATTTCCCTCCACAGTTTCTCACTGAGGTTTGGGTATGTGAATTTCACTTTGTAACCTCGTTCTAAGAGCACTTCTCAACACTTTTACCTTCCTATTCTAACAGTTTGCTCTGCTTTGTGTTACCTCTGTTCATCCCTGTGTCATTCAGTAGTGCAAAGGGACCTAACACACATATACCTGGGGATAAACGGTTTTGCAGAATCTTTGAAGCAAAGACAAGTTCTTCAACACCTGCTACACCACTCACTCTGGAATTCAGAATTTTAAACAACTATAGAAGCTACCAGATCAATCAGAAACAGACCTGAAGTTAAGTTGATGATCCCATGAACGGTGCACATGGTGAGTCCTTCTAATTGCTAAGTACCTCTTCAAATGTATGAGGTTAAGAAGTGCATTAGCTCAAATGTTTGGCTCCAAATGGAATTGTTAGTCTATGTTCAGCATTATACACTAGTTGATGTCAAGATTTGTTTACTGTGTACACTTCAAGCATGTATTTCCTACACACAGGCTAATGCCTTCACTAAAATAACATTTAGAGTATTCACCATGGTTGCCAATAGAAGCAGAATAGCACCAAAAAACTATGTTTACAGGGACAAGTTTCATGGCCTATGATTCTATTCCATGCCCCTTTTTTTAATGATCTCTTTTTTATGATAACACTGGGTGGTGAGGGGGATGGGGCGGGGTGGGGTGGAGGTTAGCATTTTGGCATCAGAACACCTACTGCTTTGGTCCCAGGTAGTGCAAATAATTACTTACCTTAGTCATATCATAAGTTGTTGAGATAAAGCTTTTCACCTTTATTTGTAACACAATAATATGCTACATTTGAATGCAATATTCCAAAAAAGGCAAGTCAAATAAAGATTGCATGTTTCTAAATATTTCCAAGAAAGTACCACAGCTGCCACTCTTTAAAATGTTTTAATGGTCTCTATTTTGCTGACTACAGACAAAAATGTATTCACTGAAACATATTCAGTATCGTTTTCAGAGATGACGACTCATAGTTTTATTGTACCTTTATAAAAAGTCACCTAAAACTTGTAGTACATGTTATTGTACATATCAGTCATAACTAAAAGACAGGTGGCTTTTTCATTACATTAAAAGAAATTCTCTTTACAAGTGTTTTGCCACTGGCAGATGTCATTGAAATGAAATGGCAGATTAATCCTTTTACGCACTGAAATTCTTTTAGAATTTGCAAGTATTAACTGTCAAAATGGGAAAGTACAGATGTTATTGCACAAGCTAACAGGATAGAAAGAAACCACTCAGCTGAACATGGGCATACTTGTCCTCCCACTCTACTTTATCTATTGCCAAATTGGTCTACTTTTTTCCCTCCACCATGTCCATCTAGTTTCCCTTAAATACACCAAAGAGGGGAAACCTGGGTTACGTGGATTACTATCAATGAAGCAGAGAAAGCTAAAATGCAAATTAATGATAAATATCAGTTGTGCTTAGCAGTAGCGCTCTGATTTCTGAACATATTGTGGGCTCAAGTCCCATTTCGGTTGCTTAACTATGAAAAAGGACATAAAAGATCCATGCCACAGTTTCAAAAAAGAGAAAGGAAGTTCTCCCAAGTGCCTTGGCCAATATTTATCCATTCGTCAACATCAAATATCAAAGAAAAAAAAAACTTTCCATATTTAAAACTGTTCGTACATATGAACAATGACTTTAATTTTAAAAATGCATTGAAAATATAAACATCGTATACTCTAATGGGCCACAGCAATGCCTGATAAAGTTTTTTTCTTTATCCAGATTTTTATTTGGATGTGTGCATTGAAAGTTATAAATAAAATTAAAATTTAAAATACAATCACTTCAGACTATATAAAGATGATTACAATTTTCAACATAATTCTGCTACAATGAATGTACAAAAGAATTGATGTATTATCGCTGATACCAAATATAAATGATCACAATAATTATTAAAGCACCATGAGTCTCGGATACCAATCTATCCATAGAAGTGTAATGTTTTAAAATAAAACTTATTTTTCAAGAAAGAAATGCACTGTTCTGTAGCTATAAATTTCACATATGTGCAGTACCATAGGTCAAAGCATATACAGGTATGTAAATTGCTCTTAAAGCTTGAGAAATATAAGAGTAGTAACATAGATTTAAATGACATTTCAAATATTCATTGCTCAATGTTTAAAATTCCAATTACTTTGTTAACAGGTTTTAAAACTGAGCATTTCAAGTGTTACATCAGATCATTGGTACTATACTTGAATTGTTACAAATCTTTATATAAAATTAGAAAAGAATAATACAATCCAACAACAATCCAATTTTGAGGCAAAATTATCAGCACCATATTTGTGCACAACACATCCCTGGCTTTAAAAAGGTGTGAGGTACATTTGGTAGAATGAAGAAAATGGGTCTTTACACAATCACCATCATGGCTTTTGACGTTCCCTCAAACAATACCATGAGCACTCAGATGGAAAATACAAAATGGTTCGTCTTTGGATAGTGTATGTGAAGACAACACAATCACTTCTCAGTGAACATTACCTTAATATTTATCACTGCTTTAAAAAAATAAATTAATTAAAATGTAAATCATAAACTGCAGTATCTGAGTAATGAATTTTAAAATGATAAGGTACCTTGACAATGTGATAAATAGTGATGCTTTTCAAATAAATTCCAAATCCTTTGTGCCAAGAGTAAAATATGGTGATACTAGAAATCTAAAAAATGAATAACACTGGAGGTATTCAGCAGAACATGCAGCAGTGGTGAAGAGAGAAACAATTGATGCTGCTTGGCCTGCTGTGTTCGTCCAGCTCTACACCTTGTTATCTCAGATTCTCCAGCATCTGCAGTTCCTGCTATCTCTGAAACAATTGTAGCAGGTTGGTTTTAAGGAGTTTGTTTAGTGATACTGCAAACATTTGTTGTCATTAATCACCTGAAACTGACAGCAACCTCTGAAAATGCATGGGCACAATTAAGTGTGAAAACTTTGTGTGCATTTTGACTCAACCTGTTCAGATATGTTTCTAGCATAGGTGGGACTATGAACCTAGGTATTCTGACCCAAGAGGCAGGGATACTATCACTGTGCCACATAACCCCTGAAAATTCTGTAAGCAATTCTCCTTTATTCCACAGGGTATGCTGTTGAGGTGCCTACACACTGCAATCAATCAGAAATCAGTGAACTGACAAGAACTTTCCTTTACATGTTTAGACCCATCCTGAAGAAATTGCATCTGATTGAATGATGTGGCACTGGATTTTGTGAAGATCATACTAGGTTTTATAATTACTGCTGCACAATATTTCCATCACTAAAAACTAATTTTACATTTATGGAACATTAAATGCCTCCTTTATGTTAACATAGTATTTGTTAAAATAATATCTTGTTTATATTTAGCTTCTGACTTAATTCAATGAATATTTTCCAATCATTTATTTTGATATTTAAAATTTAATTGAAATTGAAGGATCATCAGTGCATTTTAGTTCCTAATTTGCTTTCTATGAGAATGTGTCAATGTGACTAATGTTTAGAGATAACAAGCATGGGGCTGGATGAACACAGCAGGTCAAGCAGCATCATAGGAGCAGGAAAACTTGACGTTTCGGGCCTAAACCCTT
>JAHRHZ010000075.1:22589592-22720572 GCA_024137785.1 Ginglymostoma cirratum
AAGGGTTTAGGCCCGAAACGTCAAGTTTTCCTGCTCCTATGATGCTGCTTGACCTGCTGTGTTCATCCAGCCCCATGCTTGTTATCTCGGATTCTCCAGCATCTGCAGTACCTTTTATCTCTGACTAATGTTTATTCTGTTTCTTGGCATCAGCATTGTCGAATGCCTGGAGGTTCTCTTCAATTATAGCACCAATTTCAAATCAACATTGGGAAAAGGAAAGTCCCTCAGTGCCACAGAGATTGCTAGATGTTTGAGGTTAGCTTTCTTTAAGGACTAAAATGATCACCATTACTTCACCACGAACTACAAAATCAGATCAACATTTCAGGCTTTCATCAGAACCACATATATTCATCAAATTGTAAAGTTAACTTCAATTCTTTTTCCACAGAAGCTGCTTGGCCTGCTGAGTACTCACAACATTTTCTATTTTTGTTTTTACAAAAGGTTTACAATGTGAGTAGTTTAATATTTGAATAATTCCATAAATTCATTACAGAGGGCTAATTTAACACTTTGTTTAAATTGATTTTTTTTCTTTCAAATGAGACATTACTTAAAGTGAGAAAAGGGACTAGTGCAGTGTGCCAGCTATGGCCAACATGTGACCAGAAAGTTCATTCCCTCCCTATTTTTGTTATCCAGATATCAGTAGACATTGCAAGAGGCTGAGAAACATGTCTTTCCGCCCCGCCAAGTACTGCATTCTTTTTTCCAGAACTATGCAAAAAGGTCAATTTTACTTGCTGACTTCATGCAGACAGGGCAACACCTCCCTCTCCTTTTGGTAGATTTGGAGCACTTGAGATGGGGGCATTTTTCCACATAGCAGGTCACCTGGCCATTCTAGAAAGAAAGAATCAGCAGAACTGTTAAGACTTCCCGCCAGTTGTATTAACCATCACTGACCACTGGACATTCTTGTGGGAAAACACCATTTCAATCATAGATTTAGTCATCAATTCTATTTTGCAGCACGGTTCACAACGGACATCTATTAATAATTACTTTTTGCCATATTTGTAATCAAGTGTATATGAAATCTGAATTATTCATTCACCAAGCTAACTCGTTACGGTCTGTTTTGAAAGGGGTAATATTCCTTTGTCTCGAGAGATTATATGAGTGTGTTAATTGTCAAGAGTGAATGACATTGATACCCATAGTCAAATCATGAGGGGACAATATGTAATTGCTGACTGTCTATTTGTTTCCTGAAATATTGTGAGCCAGTAATAAAAAAAAAATGTTGTATGGGAATGTAATTCAGTTTTCCAGACTCAGGACACATTAATCCAGCTTTCTGATATGCCTGCAAATGACCAGTTTTTAAAATATGCAACTTCAGACCTTATGTCATTAGAAGATTTTAAAGTATAATTGCATGGGGCATGAGCCAGGTAGTGCTTACAAGTTGGAAGAAGACTAATATTCTGTTCATAAAAAGCATGTTGGTGGACATTGAACAACAAGTGTCAAACTGCTGTTGATCTCAGTGTGGGAGTTAGATATCCTGATATGGATCACACCTGGAAGTAGCTACCCACAGTGTGATGTTGCTGCTTGAGGAATACGATTCATAGGAAGGATGCTGTGGAATTTGATTATAATTATAAATTGATGAGATGACTATCCTGCCCACCATACAACATGCTATCAATTATGGAAATGGAAATCGGAACAGAAAACTGGCTCAGAAAGAACAGTGAACTCATTGAAATTATGGTATGGCAGTCAGAGGTTCTGCAGGCCCTCATGACATTGACAAAACCCACCTAAAGCATTGGACCATAAGATGTAGGAGCAGAAGTAGGTCATTTGGCCATCAAGTTTAATTTAACATTCAATGAGCTAATGGCTAATCTGTTGTCCTTCAAGATAACAAGCATGGGGCTGGATGAACACAGCAGGTCAAGCAGCATCATAGGAGCAGGAAAACTTCAACTCCACTTTCCTGCCTTTCCCCTTGATCTTGTTTGTCTACCTCAGCCTTGAATATATTTAATTGTGAGATTAGACAGGTTTTCAAAAAATCATGAGCAGGCTGGATACAGCAGATAGGGAGAAGCTGTTCCCACTTGCTAAAGGAACAAGAACAAGAAGGCATAGATTTAATGTGATCTATAAAAGAGACAAGAGTGAAGCGAGGAAAAGCTTTTTCACTCAGCAAATGCTTAGGATATGGAAAAAGACCCATAGGATTGGGAAACAGCCAATTTAACACCTTTATGTAGAAAGTGATGGAAGAAGAAACTATGTCAGCTTAACTCCTGTCATTGGTAAAATGTTAGAGTCTATTATAAAAGAAGTAATAGCAGAGCATTTATTATACATGTAAAGTGATTGTAATGAGCTCTGGCAGGTGGACCTCATAGAAAATGAGTTCCCTGATTGTGGCTGTTAATCTGGTCCAATCAGGGAGCCCTGGCTGACAGATAAGAACAGGAATGTCAGAGATACTGTTCACTCTGAGAGCTGGCTCTGAAGGAGCTGGATTAATGTCAAGGACTCTCTACATGTAAATAAAGGGTGACTTGGTGACAGGATACCAGCCTCTGTGGAGTCATTTCGATACATACTATAGATAATATAATCAAGCAGTGTCAGCATGATGTCATTAAGGGAAAATCATATCTGACAAATTCATTACAATTCTTTGAAAAGCTAACAAGCTGAATAGGTAATAATAATTTCCAAATGGTATTAATAAGGTATGACATTCAAGGCTACTAAAAAAGATAAGAGCCATGGTGTTCGGGTAGTATGTTAGCATGGATTAAGGGTTGGTTCACAAATGGATGACAGAGAACTGAGATAAGGGAGGCATTTTCAAGATGGAAACCTGTAAAGAGTGGAGTGCCACAGTGCTGAGGTCATAATTATTTACAAGACATATCAATGATTTACATGAGGAGATTTAGTGTAACTTTAGAAGCCAAGTTTACAGATAACACAAAAATAGGTGGGAAGGGAAGTGCTGAGGATGACAGAAAGAATCTGCAGAGGGGTAAAGACAGGTTAACTGAGCAGGCAAAAACTTGTCAGATGAAATATGATGTGGGAAAACATGAGGTTATGCACTTTAGCAGAAGGGCAGAATATTGTTTAAATGATCCTGCCCCTTGGCCCCTTGAACCCAGCCACTTGACCCCATCAACCAATTTGCTGAGACCCCTGAACACTGAATAACCTGGGATCCCTGACATGGTAGAACTGCTTGTAGTCCCAGAAGCACAATTGCTTCCAGCTGGTGCTGCTGTGACTACAGAGCTGCCAGTCATCCAGTTGGCTGATAAAGAAGCAAAAAGTTCTCCTTAAAGCTATTCATGCTGCTTCCAAAATTAGATTGCTGAGGATAACCATTGGGTTCATGGTGGACTGTCCTCAGGGTTTTCTTAGCACAAGAACCATGATGCCCTGTAAACTTCAGCATTATGTAAAGCTATGAAATATTAAAATACAGAAATTAGGAAACTAGACAATCTCATTTAACAGATTAGGCTTATTTTAACAGTGACACCAACAGCTTTGAAATAAATTGGTTAATGTTAGAAATAAAGTAATGCTTCTTGTAACATCTAGGACCAAATATTCCAATTACTATCCAAACAGATTTGACTGATGGCATTCTTCTTCAAAAATAATTATTTACCTATCAGTGATTTCTTCAGCTACGACTTTGAGTGTGGCCTGTTCCAAATGTGTCTATCAGAGACAACTGGGGGGAAATCCATTTGGTGTACAGTGGCATTATAGGCCTGGTCACTCACCTTTATCATAATACTTGCTGTCTTATTTCCGGAGTTAAAGGTCTCAAATGCACTTTGACTGTGACTGACCATGTAAGGTACTTAAAGTAGGTGCACAGGTAAGGGGTTGTGTGCCAGGTATGTAATAGTGTGCTACAGTAGGATGGGGAATTGAGTCAGGATCAACAGGTTAAGGGTGGATGTCTGCTCCAGCAGGATTATTTCAGGCTGGTGTCAGCTCCAGCAAAGCTGGGCTAGATTAAGTCATGGTGCGACTGGAATGGTGTCAGCTCCAGCAGGGTTAGATCAGGCTTAGGGCTGTGGCTGCTTCCAGTGGGGTTTGGGGTGTCAAGGGTCAGGTAAAATTGTAGTCGGGCATTCCATCATATGTTGGGCATGCAGTTTAATAATTATTCAGTATTCAGAGCAGTTTCTTCAACCCGTAACTCATGCTGGGTGGTCATTAAAAGAGTCAGAATCCTCCAAATTCCCCAACATTAATTGGCTTTATCGTACAGGAATTATCAAACAGAATCTTCAATTTCCACAGAATCAACTGCACTGGGAATTAAATTGTCCAGATATAGCATTCCAGTTGACACTGCTCCAAAGACTCTGTGGCCATCAAAATTGCTGGACCACCAAGTATTACAAGCCTGTGAGTTGACTGTGTTTAAAATGCTCTGCTTGAAACAAATAACATCACCTGCAACTTTATACATACTTTACAATAACAGGTAGTGCAGTCTTCCTTTTTCCAATGATCATTTTCATTCCTGTGATTTCCCTTTTCATCCATGCAGCCATTCTGTTTCAGACGTGATTCGAGCTGATTGATCTTTAAGGAGAGATACGCATGATATAAGGTAACTAAAAGTAGTTGAATTCTTAGTACTCATTATTATACATATCAGAAATGATTAATGCAATAAAAATTGTTGACAATTGTAATCCTCCCACGTATCACCCAAGTCTACATCTGTATACTTTAAGAGAACAGCATTACTACAAGGATATAATTTCTGGAACAATGAGACTGAGCAGTTTCACTGGTTCTTTAGTTTTTCTTTTGGCTTAACAAAGGGCCTTTCTGTTTGCTTAGTTTTGCTCTATTGCTGCATATAGAACCTGTCCTACATATAACATATAAAATATAGCATTTAAGAAAATGTGACAACATTACAACATAGCTGTATTGCAAACCAATCTTTTTTTGACAGCTTTCAGCACTATAGAGGGGGCAATATTTCAACTCAGTTCACTTTTTCAACAGTGCCAATTCTCTCACTACCTTTTGCACATGCATTTTGGAAAGTCATACCCACAGTATCGTAGAATTGTTCCAATACAAAAGGAGGCCTCTGGGACTACCATGTCTGTGTCAATTCTCCAAATGAGAAACTCCCCCAGTGGCATTCTCTCACCTTCTCCCTTTTCAGATAATAATCTAATTCCCTTTTGAATGCTATAATTGAACTCAGTTCCAACACAGTATCAGGCAGAAAAGTGCAGATCTTCACGACTCACTGTGTGAAAATGATTCTCATGTGTCTATTTCTTCTTTTCTCAATCAGCTTATCCTCTCATTTGTAATCCTTTCATCAGTTGTAGTAATTTTTCCTTATCTACTCTCTCATCAGATCACTAATATTTTTGAATACCTCTATCAAATCTCCTAATTTCTTCAATTCACCTATGTCACTGAAGTTCCTCAAATCTGCAGCCATTCACATGGATCTTTCCTGCAGCCTCTCTAATGCCTTATCATACTTCCTAAAATTTGAAATAACTGGATGTAATAGTTAAGTTGTTTTATGCAAGCCCAATGTAAAGTCCTTGCTCTTGTACTCAGTGCCTCTATTAGTCAAGTCTAGGATAATATATATTTTATTAACTACCCTCTCAAATTGTTTTGCAACTGTTAATGACGTATGGTACATCTGCAATGAGGTCCTGAACTCCAATTGGAATTGTAGCCTTTACTTCATACCACAACTCCGTGCTCTTCCAAAATAAATCATTTCACACTTTTCTGTGTAAAATGTCATTAGGAATGTTTTTTGACCCAACATTTGAAATTTGAAATAGGGGAAGATGTGGCACGTTGGGAATATATCACTCTACTAGTAATCAAGGGTCTCAGGTTAATGCTTTGTTAACACAGGTTTAAATCTCACCACAGCAGCTAAAATTGAAAGCTAGTCTCAGAGTAGTGACCATGATAACTATTGTCACTGGGGGAAAAGCCCATCTGATTTACTCCAGACCGACAGAAACGTAGTTGGCTCTGAAATGACCTAGTAAGCCACTCTATTGAAAGGCTTGAGTGAAAGTGCTTCTCTTACCAGAGACTTCCACATCCCATGGAAGTGTAGAAAAAAGAATTGCTGCAATACAAAGTGTTCGACAAAGTACCTCACAAAAGCTTAAGCCAAAAGATAAGAGCTCATGGTGTTGGAGCTAATATATTGACAGGGATAGAGGATTGGCTAATGGACAGGAAGTGAGTGGGAATAAAGGGTTCTTTTTCAGATTGGTGACCTGTAACCAGTGGGGTTTCACAAGGATTAGTGCTGAGACCGCAACTGTTTACAGTATATATGAATGACTTGAAGAAAGAAAATGAATGTACTGCAGCCAAATTTGCAGACAACATAAAAAGGTGGAAAGGTAGGTTGTGAGAGGAATACAAGTGGTTTGCAGAGAGATATTGATAGGTTAAATAAATGGACAAAAAGTTGGCAATTGGAATATAACACAGGAAATTACATCCTTGTTCATTTTGAAATGGTGAACAACAGAACAGAATCTTATTTAAATGGACAGCTACTGCAGAAAGCTGCAATGCAACGAGACTTGGAGATAATTGTGCACAAACCACAGAAAGCTAGCACACAGGTGCAGCAGGTAATTAGAAAGCCTAATGGAATGTTAGTCTTATTTCAAAGGAATTAGATTAAAAGAGAAGGGAAGGCTTACTGTAACTGTGCAAGGGGCTGGCGAGAGCACATCTGGAGAACTGTGGGCAGTTTTGATCCTCTTCTGTGGAAAGATATCATTTTATTGGAGGCAGTTCAGAGAAGGTTCACTAGGATGATCCCTGGTATGGAGGATTTGTTATATGAGCAAAGGCTAAACAGGTTTGGACTCTAATCACTGGAGTCTAGAAGAATGAGAGGTAAAAAGGCAAATGGAATTTTGTCTGCCATTGCTAGAGGGATGGAGTTGAAAAACAGGGAGGCTATGCTGCAGTTGTATAGAGTCCTGGTGAGGCCACGCCTGGAGTACTGTGTGCAGTTTTGGTCTCCTTACTTGAGAAGAGATATACTAGCACTGGAGGGGGTGCAGAGGAGATTCATTCAGTTGATTCCAGAGTTGAGAGGATTGGATTATGAGGAGACACTGAGTAGACTGGGATTATACTCATTGGAATTCAGGAGAATGAGGGGAGATCTTATAGAAACATATAAGATTATGAAGGGAATAGATAAGGGAGATTGTTTCCGCTAGCAGGTGAAACTAGGACTAGAGGGCATTGCCTCAAAATAAAGGGAAGCAGATGTAGGACTGAGGTCAGGAGGAACTTCTTCACCCAAAGGGTTGTGAATCTGTGGAATTCCCTGCCCAGTGAAACGGTTGAAGCTACCTAGCTGAATGTTTTTAAGGCAAGGCTAGATAAATTTTTGAACAGTAAAGGAATTAAGGGTTATGGTGAGTGGGCGGGTAAGTGGAGCTGAGTCTCAAAAAGATCAGCCATGATCTTATTAAATGGCGGGGCAGGCTCGAAGGGCCAGATGGCCTACTCCTGCTCCTAGTTCTTATGTTCTTATGATCTCTTTGAAACATAAGGGATTCTTAAGGGTCTTGACAGTGTAGTTGCTGAGAGGATGATTCCCCTCATAGGAGAGTCTAGAACCAGAGGGCATAGTCTTAGAATAAAGGGCCTTCATTGTAAGACTGATATAAGGAGGAATTTTTCTCTCAGAGGGTATGAGAGTTTTTTGGAACTATTTGACACACGAGCTGTGGGGAAGAGTCCTTGTGTATGTTAATGGCGGAGATAGATTCTTGATTAGTAGGGGAATCAAGAGTTACAGGGAAAGGGCAGGTAAGTAGATATGAGGAACTTGGGATCAGCCATAATCCTATTGAATGATGGAGTAGGCTTGACAAGCTGAAGGGCCTACTATTCCTACTTCTTACGGTTTTACATTGATGAGGAGGGAATTGCTACTGGAAGCCAATACCCTGTTTTTGCCAAATTTATACATCAGGACCCTCAAAATCATTAGTTTATTCAGTTGTCACCAAGTAGACAACCAAACATTAGCTCCCAGATGAGAAAACCAGAAGTAGGAGATTGCAACTGGAAAACCGTTTAGCTACAGGAGAGTACTAGCAATCATCGGAGGGAATAGAGAAAAATATCACCTTTAGCAGAAGTGATTTCAAAGGCTTCCCAGATGGGCTGGGAGAAGCTCATTTGCAGCAGGTAAATGCAAATTCAGCTTTTGGATGCACAGTGGAAGCCTGATTAAAAAAGGATTATTGAAGTACTCTGCCTATCAAAGACACAACACTGACTCACGTTTCTACCGACTCTATAAAAAGTGATGGAAAGCACGGAAATGTCCTGTAGGGGTTGTATTTTACATTTATTAGTGTTTAATCTAGGAACATGTAATCATTAAGTGTTTTAGAGACAGTTTATTAGATCAGGTGGCAAGGTGGCTCAGTGGTTAGCACTGATGCCTCACAGTGCCAGGGAACCAGGCTCAATTCCACCCTTGGGTGACTGTCTGTGTGGAGTTTGCACATTCTCCCTGTGTCTGCATGGACTTGTCTGGGTGTTCCAGTTTTTTCCCACAGTCCAAAGATGTGCAAGCTAGGTGGATTAGCCATACTAAATTGCCCGTAGTGTTCAGGGATGCGCACATTAGGTGGGTTATAGGGGGATGGGTCTGGGTGGGATGCTGTGTGGGTTGGTGTGGACTTGTTGGGCCGAAGGACCTGTTCCCACACTGTAGGGATTGCATGATCTATAATCAGCATGTTCTAGAGTGAACCAGAAAGCAAGCTATTCTAGATCTGGCAACATAACAAGATTAATTAAAGACCTCAGTATAAAGAAATAGAAGTAGGCTATTCTCCCATCTCACCTGTTCCACCAATCAATGAGACTGTGGTTAATCTGATCATCTTCAACTCATTTTCCTGTCTTTTCCTCATAACCTTTATTCTTACTGAATAAAAATCTGTCTTAGCCTTGAATATACTTAATGATTCGGCCACAACAGCCCACTGCAATAAAGAATTTCACAGATTCACAACCCTTTGACAGAAGAAATTCCTCCTAATCTTTGTCTTAAATATACGATCCTTTATTCTGAAATTATGCTCTTAACTTCTAGACTCTTTAATGGACAAAACACCCTTTTCACAATTACCCTGTCAAATCCTCTAAAAATCTTGTCTCTTTCAGTGATTACAATATGTATTCAGTTTTACATTCTGTTTGAGGGATGAAGAATGGGTTTAAGGTTAATGTTTTAAAATTATATAGGGGCCACTATGATAGTATGAGGACAGTTAGTTAAAACTGAACTGAGAAATTAATTAAAGGAGAGATCAGTGGTGATGCAGCAGCAATTAATGAGCTATTTTATAATACTCAGCAAAGATATATCCCATGAGAGAGAAAAAAACTTTTGGCAAAGGACACACCACCGGTGACTAACTAAGCAATTTAAATATAGTATTAAATTGAAAGAAAAAAGTGCACTCTTCTGCAAAGATTAGTGGCTGATTAGAAGATTGGACAGGAACAAAACATATCAAAGTGAAAGGGAAAAAATAGGCAGTGGAGGTATTCTGCTAATCATAACTATGTACTTACAGCTCAAAAATGTGAATGTGTAATGATATGATTGATTAACAATCATGTGCATTAGTTTGAATATGATTGGACAATGTCATGCATACTAACCTGCAATGTAGTCTATGCAAGCTAAAATCACTATCCTCCTTGAAGACCATTAGAAAGAGACAGTGGGGGTTTGATTAACTGAGTTGGCTGGTTGGCTGGCTTGCAATGTAGAGTAATGCCAATAGCGTGGGTTCAATTTCCACGTTGGCTGAGGTCACTTTGAAGGTCCTTCTTTCTCCACCTCCCTACACCAGAAGTGTGGTGACCCTCAGGTTGCCTCTCGCTATAATGAGACAGCAGTCCTGTGGTCCTCCCGGACTATCATGACTTTGCTTTTACTGTGTGAACACTGTTGGTTAGAGATATGGGTGAATGAATGTGTAACTTTTTCATTAGCAATTATTATTTGTAGAAATAGTTGATTGGAAGCTTCTTATCTGTAAAAGTAGTATAAAACCTTAATTTTTGTAATAAAGGTTTGAGATGTACACTGTTTTTTGAAGTGTACATATCTCATGCAAGCATGAAAAATCATTTAAACAAAGAAACCTGAGTCCCATTTGATATAAAAACAGAATAAAATGTTAAAATCACCCTTTCAAACGAATGATATAAAAATAATTAGGCACAAATTAAGTAACAAGAGAAAGCTAACAAGTACTTTGGTAGTAAGCAGTTGAGGTTAGAGGGAAAGAGATGATGACTGTTAATTGATTAAGTCATGTCTCAAGATTTAAAAGAGAAACAGCTAGGACTGGAAGAGAGGCTGTTGAATTTAAATAATCAGTAAAATATCTACACATGCAAAGTCTACAGGTGGAAGAGACCTCGATGATGTGGACTATGGTGAGAGTTGTTGGAGAATTGCATGAGAAGTTGAGCAAGGTCTTTTGTGGGAACAATTCATTACATTTTCAAACATTGTTTCAGGCAGTGAGATGAGATTCTCACTACGGAGTGGCGAAATTTCTTTCAACAGGGATTATTGATTGCTTGCACCATAACCAACTGGAAATCTCACCTCATTAATATGCAGCTTCCTATCTTACCACCTGCTGTGTGGAAAGTAGATGCCAACAACTCTCTACACAAAAGTCAGTGAGTACCTGGTGACTTCAGCTCATTGTTTGCTCCTTCAGGCTGCCATTTTGGACACCTGACTACAATATTTCAGGGCACCAGCCTCATGCACATACATGGGTACTAGCATCCAACAACTGCCAGCTCTCAACACACTCATAGCACATTTATGAGTTACTTCTACTTCTGCACTTTACAGTGACACTTCGGGAGCACTAACAATGAGCACTGAAACACTGCTGCATGTACATTTTGTGCACAGGGGCAGCCAACAGTTCATGGTTTGGACCAGGCTGCTTCTCAGGTATCAGTGCTCATTCTCTTAAAACTCACTCATTTGATCCTTGAGTAGTCTGCCTTGAAATGCCTTGGCTTTTTGTGCTTTGACACACATATAGAGCTACCAGGCTCATATTACTTCTGTCTTGCCTTGTCATTTGGAGCAGACACAAAGTCATGGTGCTTATCATGGTTGTCAGCAGTCCTCAGAACAAGTTAATGGAGACTGTCTTCAGTCAGAGGCTCCTGGTACAGTAAGCTACTTGGGGTGATCAAGATCTTCTCAACCATCAGACAGCCCACCAACCATCTTAGCACTTTCTGCCCTATTGTCAGTTGTCTTCTCCCAGAATAAGAGGAAGGGTAGATTGAGTGAGATGAAAATGGGTAGCAAAGCTGTTAGGACTGGTGCTGTTGGGAGGAAGATGAGCAAGCATCCCATGTACGTGCGCAGGCAGCACAGAGGCTATTCAGAGTTAGGAAGGAGGGGTGCTAGGTTTGGTGAGAGTGCATAAGCCTTTGTGGGAGGCAGGTGTAGTAGCAGAGGTAGAGAGAGTGCGAGTTGCAGAGAGAACTAGGCGTCATTTACCTGTAAGAGCAGAGAAGGGCAACTGCTGGAGATTCCTCCAGATGGCTGAGACTGCAATGACCCAGGTGAGAATCTCAGACCAGGCAGGCAGTATTTTGTGGCATGGCATTCTCTGGCAGTCTTGGAGGAAGAGGATACCCCTGCTCTGCACCCCATCCACCAGCATCTCTCTTTTCCTGTCTACACAGTGGGCATGAAATTTCTCTGATCCCCATGTATGGAGCAGATGTCAGGAACAATGCAAGGCATCTCCAGGCTGACAGCACTTGTCCAGATGCGTAACGGGCTTACAATTATTGTGCAAGTGCTAGGATGCCAGCCCATTCAGGGACATCCACGGAGTGATGAGTTCTTCCAGACGCAGAGAATGGTAGAATTGAGCGAGCATTGGACAAGAGGGCACCATATAGGATGCGGTCGGTAGTTAATGATGCTAAATTTAGGATGATATTGCAAGAAAACTCACTATACCTTATGGGGAGCAATGGTCAATGGAACTTGACAAAACTGATACAGCATCATATCATAAGATTGAGTTGCAAGTCTCTTAGTTTGAACTTGTTAACAATAGGAGAAGAGCCCAAGGTGGAAACTGACAACTAACGTTTCTTTCAAATATAAGACTAATTGAAGTTATTTTACAGAAGAATGGATGAAACCAAGTGTAAAGTGATTGACATACAAATTGCCATTTGATAGTTTGTAAAACTGAACATTATAATTAATGGAGAAGAAAAACTAAGTAGGTATATGCACATGGGTGACAGCCTTATCAAATTACCACTTCCTGACAGAAACAGACAAGTTGCAAAATGCATCTAGAACTGTACGCTCATCAATTAGACCTGACAAAGGTTTGGATAATCAACTAACGGATATGGACATAAATTTATAATACAGATGAGCTATTAAATACATATAAAGCCATGTACAGAATGTGAAGAATTTAGAAAGTTAGATCGTTATTCCGTAGAATAATATGTAATGGAATTCAACAAACTATAATCGAGGTGTCACATAAAATGTTATTACTGAAAGTAGTTATTCACGGTATAAGCGATAATTTATTGGCATGGAATTAAGATTGGTTAACACCTGGATGATGGAGATTTGGAATTAATAGGTATTTTTCAGGTTGAAAAGGCATATCTAGTGGTGTCCCATAAGGATCAGTCCTCTGGCCTCAATTACTTACTACCTATATTCATTTCTTGAAGGAGGGGGCAGAGTGTAAACTTATCCAAATACTAAACAAGTGAGAGTGCATGTTGTGGAATTATTATGTCCTCATCACGAGGTGATACAGACAGTTCTGAGTATGTGGTCAAAACCTGACAGATGGAGTTGAGTGTAGGAACTTTGGTAGGAAGGATAAGAAGGGAGACTGTTATTTAAACAGAGTGTCCAAAAATGTACATGATGGAGGGAGCTGGATGTTCCTATACAAGAAACAAAAAGTCAGCATATAGGTATAGCAAGCAATTAAGAAGAAATGTGGAATTTTGGCCTTTATTGCTTGTGGTTGATGTTTAAAAATAGGAAAGTCTCGACAATTGTACATGGTGTGGATGATGCCACACCTGCATTACTTGGTACAATTTTGGTCCCTATATTTGACAGAATCTACTGACTTTGGAGGCATTTAAAAAAAAAAATTCACTAGGCTGATTCCTGGGATGAAGGGTTGACTTATCAAGAACAACTAAACCAAATAGGCTTTTGTGCATTTCCTAGCCTTGAATGGCATTTTGCTCCCTTGAAAAGCTTGTACACAGAATGAACGTTTCACTCCAGAGATACTTGACTTTATTTATTTATTGTCACATGCATTTATTACAAATACAGTCAAAAGTGTTTAGCGTCGCCACTCTCTGGCGCCAACTTAAAATACAGAAAGTAAACCAAAACACAGAATAGAAAGCCAGAAAAATAAAACAATAAAGTTAATCTTATAGGTTTATCTCAATAAGTTTAGGTGGTCTTTGGAACAGCTCCCACTTCTAGCTCAGCCAATGGCCTGGATCCAGGATTGTCCATCCCGATGCCTTGAGACTATATTGTCGAACTGACGACATTGCTGCAACCGCGCTTTGCCACAGCACCACCACTGAAACAGACAGTTGCTGCTCTCTACCGCCATCTTGCCTCGACCATCATGAGTTCATGTTAGGCCGACCTCACCAATGCAGCCACCGTCAGTGCTGTAGGGTCCTGCGGTGGGACAGTCAGACATCAGGGCCTAGCCACGGACCTGGAGCTTCAGCTCAGCATGCAAGTCTGGGCTAAGGAATTAAGTGCTCCTCACTCACTGGGAGACCTCGGGCTGGAGAGAGCCTCATCCTGGTGGTGTTGCCGATGCCACAGGACGCCTCCACTTTCAACATTTACTCAGCCTTGCCACACCTCGGGCTCACACAGCCATCTTCATCCACCATTCCACTCAGGGCCTGCTCTCACCAATGCCACTGCGGCTGACGCAGAATGTAAGGGGAAAGACTTAAGAAAACAAAAGCAAAAGTGAAAAGGAAAAAATACAGGAAAGTAAAGCAGACAGAAGCGGACAAGGCTGGTGTGAATTGTCCGAATACTGCTACTCCAATGCCACCATCTTAACAGGATATAAGGTGGACCATTGATATGTAGATATGTAGAATCATCACAGATTCTGTACTCTTTCAAATTACATGGGAGTGTGCAATGATGGATGTCGAGCAGGCCCCAGCACGATCCATGCACACTGAGTTCAGCCCACTGACATCCACATTAAAATGCAATCCCTCTGTTGTGAGCAACTTAACAGTTCAAGGATCCCTCACTTTCGCATCTGAGGCTCTCTGTCATCAAGGGCTTGGTTGCTTGAGAGAAATGAACAATGCTTTAAAACTTATTTCATACTTGGGATGTCTAAATAGGCTGCTCATCTCTTAAATGGGTTCAATTTCTCCTGATCCAACAGTGAAATGACACTTCCATATCTCATTAGGATAAAAACAATCACCATTGGTTGTGAGGTATTCCCACTGAGTGAATAGAAAACATAGAATTTGGGAAGAGGAAGTAGGTGAGAGCAGTTAATTGGATATGATGCATAAAATACTGAGAGAGTAGTCCTTTACCTTTGGTGAGAGGTTTGAGAGTGGCAGAGTTAGACAGAATGCTGGCCCTGTGTGTGTGAGGTAGCAGAGGGAAGATGGTGGCACTTACCTCCTTGCTGCATTCCACTTCACCCACGACACAGCATTGATCCAGCCTGCCATCATAGTCAGGTTGGCTGAGTCTGATGGCATGACCTCCTTTGATAGTTTGCAGAAACAAACAATTGTTGTCCTCTGCATTCTTTGTCTACCAGAACCCCAGGTCCCTGTCAGCAAAGCAGGGAATTAATTTACCTTTCTGGGCCATTTCTTTGAGGTTAATGATCAAAGGCCAGAGTGAAAGGGGCAGTTCTTGCCTTGCAACACTTGATGTTGTGTGCAGCTGGATTATAAATATGGCACCTGGAGTGACTAGAAGGTCCAAGCAGTCATGAGCATTCCTACCTTCCCTGCCATTCAGAAAGGAGCCAAGGTGCCTGACTGCATCATTAATAAGATGAAGAGTGGAAGATAATGTGAAAAAAAACACTCCGAGACATAGCATACTGGGCACCAGAAACCTCAATTGGTCAAATTTTAACTGAAACTGGGGAAGACCTGTCCTACAATTCAAGCACAGACCATTTTAGCCTCTTGTTACGTAGGCCACAGTCTTTTTTTCCTCCTGCTGCATAGTATAACAAGCATTTTAGTTATCCATTATTTGGAAGTCTCCATGCTCTGGAGTTTCTTTTACATCCCTTGTTTGTTTGACTTACTTATTGAATTCTTGGGTTGCTCTTCAGTTTATTCCAGAAAGAGAATGCATTGGGGTGAAAGCCTGAGTTGGTGGAAGATGCAGATAGCTTGCCGTGGTATCCTCCGAGGGTTAGATTGATGCTGAATCCATTTTATAGGCATAGAACCACCACCAATTTATCCAGAAGGGCAGATGCCATGTGTGTGTACATTGCTCACTGGAAGAATACTATTTGTCATAATGCAAATATCAGAAGATAAATATGCATGACATTATGTTCTTTGTATGTTTAACCAGGTTCAATGTAAATGTCTGTACAAAACATCCTTTGAAAATCTGCGATGTCCCTAACACAACTAGTACTGGTCATGTTTATGAAAACATGAGGCTGAATTTTGAGACACCCACTACGGAGTTGGGTCGGTTGGGGTGGAGGCAAGTGGTGGATGCATTAGAGGTATTGGAAGCTGCTCGGAGGCCTAAGATCAACAAGGAAGCCTAAGCCAAAGGTGAGTGAGGGCAGGATGGGTGTGTTGCAGGAGGGAAGACTAATGGTGAGTTCAGAAGTCTGGTTGCTTTCAGTAGTTTCCCCATTGCAAAGATCCTTATTCATGTGCTAATTACCTTTGAAACAGAGAAATCTATCTGGTTTGCTGGACAGCTTTCTGATCACTCAGAAAAGATGTGACACTCACACTTAACACCTAACTCATCTTTAAAGTCTGCAGCATACAGGGATAATTGTTGTCCATTAGGTCATCACTAAACCTAGCAGGGGAGGTGATGGCCCAGTGGTATTATCGCTGGACTGTTAATCCAGAGACCCAGATAATGTTCTACGGACCTGGGTTTGAATCCTGCCATGGCAGATGGTGGAACTTGAATTCAATAAATATCTGGAATTAAGAGTATAATGATGACCAAGAATCCATTATCAATTGTTGGAAAAACCCATCTGGTTGACTGATGCCCTTTAGGAAAGGAAACTACCATCCTTTCCCGGTCTGGCCTGTATGTGACTGCAGACCCACAGCATTGGGGTTGACTCTTAACTGCCCTCTGGGCAATACGGGATGGGCAATAGCTGCTGCCTAGGCAGACACACCCTCATCCCATGAATAATTAAAGGAAAAAAAAAGTCTAATTAAGAACATATTGCCAGTTTCCGCCATTGTCCATCCCTGCCATCAACTTAACTGCAGAACGTTTTCTTGCCTGTGGGAAACTGACACAATTAGGTCAGCTCATCCACCGTAGTTCACAAAAAATGGGAGGCATTAAGTATAGCTCATTAGGTTAGGTGACCAAAAGCTTGGCCAAAGAGGATTGTAAAAGATCTAAAAGGAAGAAATTAAGGTAGAAAAGTTGAGAGATGTAGGGAAGGAATTCAGAACTGCGGGCCTCCGCAACCAAAAGTGTGTCTATTGGGGCCTGATCATAATCTAAAGTGGTATTCCATTGCAGCACTGTGTAGTGGTGAAGCAATTCTTCAGTAAGCTTTCAAACCAAGAATCCATTGGTTTATTCTGGTAGCTCAATCATAGCTAACATGCACTATTTGAAAATGAAATGCTTTTCTCCCTTATCTCATCTTCACTATTGTGAATCACCAGCATAGGCAACAGAAGGAAGAAATAACATGGGAAATTATAAACAGACAATGGCAGGAAGGGATACAAAATGTGAGAAAATCAGCAGATAAGGATAGAGATTACAAAAATAATAAAAGGACAAAACTTGAGATATTTGTTTGAATGCATGTAGCATTTGAAACAAAACAGACTAACTAATAAACAAATCCTTCTGATGAAGGGTTTAGGCCCGAAACGTCAAGTTTTCCTGCTCCTATGATGCTGCTTGACCTGCTGTGTTCATCCAGCCCCATGCTTGTTGTCTCGGATTCTCCAGCATCTGCAGTACCTTTTATCTCTCTCCAAGATAAACAGTCTGATCTATTGGCTATTACTGGAACATGGCTGCAGGACAACTGAAATTTTAATCTGAGTATTGAAGGTATGTGATATTTAAAGAGGGACAGGAAGCTAGGCAAAGACATAGGAGTGGATCTGTTAATTATAAATGTTATTAGGTCAACAGAGAGGGATGATCTATATTCAGGAATCCAGGATACACAAGCAGTCTACATAGAGATGAGGAAAGATGAAGTTAAGAGGTCACCTGTGGGAGGTCTGTACAAACCCCTAACCAAAATTACATGCTAGGTCAGGTTGTCAATAAAGAAATAATAGGAGCTTGTCAAAAAGGTACAATCATTATCATGGGAATTTTAACCCACATATACACTGGAAAATCAGATTGGTAAAAGCAGTCTGGATGAGGAATTCACTGAAAGTTTTTGGACAAATTTCTTACACCAGCATGTTATGGTGCCATTCAGAGAACAGGCTATTCTATACGTAGTTTTGATCAACAAGACAGGTTTAATTACTGACCTCATACTGGAAGTGCTCCTGGGTAGCAGTGATCATAACATAATTGAATTTTACATACTGATTAAAGGACAAAACTGTGGTTTCGAGATGACTATTTTGAACATAAACAAGTGCAATTATGATGGAATGAAAGCAGAGTTTGTGAAATAAACTGGCAATTTAGGTCAATAGAGATGCGGCGGCAAATATTTAAGGAGCTATTGCAAAAAATGCAGAATACATACATTCCAACAAATAAAACTTCTAATGGATGAACTTACCATCTGTGGTTAATTAAAAATGTCAAAGATATTATCAAACTCAAAGAAAAGACATAGAATTGTGCAAAGATAGGTGGCAGGTTAGAAGACTGGACAGAATATGTAAAAAAGTAAAGAATTACTAAATGATTAAGAAGGAAGTAAAATAATTAAGGTACAAGAAAAAAGGAAGTCAACCATATCAAAACAGCTTCTTCAGATATTCAAAAAAGAAGCGTTAACAAAGTAGGCGTTTGCCCTATAACAAGGGAGGCTGGAGAGTTAATAATGTAGGATCAAGAGATGGTAGACAAATTGCTGTGTACAGTTAACACACCGGAGGTAGCCGTACATTGGGAATTGAAAGGAAGGGAGGAATTTAAGAAAATGCCAATTAAAAGGTGAGTACAGTGTACAGTACTGGTTACTAGACATACAGAGGATGTTAATGTATTGGAAGCAATGCAGTAAAGGTTTACCAGAACTGCAGAGCTTTACCAGCATTTTGTGTTTTTGTTATTGGACCAGCACCTGGAATGTTGCTTGCCTTACGAAGAAAGGTTAGACAGACTTGGCCTTAATTCTCCAGACTTTAGAAGAGTCACGGGTGACTTCACTGAAATGCATAAATCTTTAGGTACTTGACTGGTGGATGTGGAAAGGAAGTCTCCTCTTGTGGGAGAATCTTGAACTAGGGGTTATAATTTAAAAATAAAGGTTGCCTATTTAAGACAGGGAATGAGGAAAAACATTTTCTCTTAGAGGTTGAGAGTCTTTGGAATGTGCTGACGTTACAGAGCCTTTAGTTTTAAGGCAGATTTAGATAGATGCTTGATTACCAAGGGGATGAAAGATTATCAGGGATATGCAGGAATCTAGAGTTGAGATTCATATCAGATATTCTGTGATCTTAATAATGGGGGAGCGGGTCAGAGAACTGATTAGTTTACTCTTGCTCCTTGTTCATATGTTATCCCATTGGATTTCATCCGATTATCTTGTATTTGGTTATATCAAAGTGCTTTTCTTCAGAGTAAACTGTTGTGGATGTAAAGGACTTTGAGAATTTTCAGAAACAGCATTGTATATATTAATGCCCTGAAAACACAAACTCAGAGGGATAAGAGTGTTAAGGACTTTGACTGGGGTTTCATTTAAAACAGACATAAATAACATAGATCTTTAAAAAAAAAACCTTTTTAACATTTAACAATAGTCAAAGTTGTCTAGATTATGCTAATTACAACAGCATGAGTTTTTCATTGCGTTGAAGTTTAGCCATCACAAGAGTCCACTAAACCAAAACATTACAGTGGTGGTGAAGAAACAAACTTGTGTGTTTTTAGTGTAAACATTATTTTAATAAAAATGGGTGGTTAGAATACAATGTGGAAGGTAGAAAAATAGTTATTATGAACAGACTTTCTTAGTTTTATGGTATAGAAAATCATTTTTGCTATGATAGTACTGGTTAATTAGTTGGACCGAAATTATTTGTTTTATTACACTACAGATGGATCAGCATATTTTATGACTTCTGGCACATTCTGTCTAGACAATGTGGTGGGGCAATCAAAAAGCTAATAAAATACAGGAATATACAGCCAAAAGAGAGTTAACACTAGTTTACCAAGATTATATGTAAAGCTGTACAATGCAACAGTCAGGTCATATTTTGTGTAATGCTTAAATTTAAATGCAGTGAAAGGGATGTCAGACTATGGAGGAGGTGTTTGGATGGACATGAAGCAAGCACAAATGAGCAAAGTGAATGATTGTTGATTTCCATTCAAGAAATAGAAATCAACAATGAAAACGTGGTAAAAAGCTGAATACAGCTTAGACAGAAGATGATGGACAATGGCTGAAATCTCTTTGGGCTTAAAGGTGCTTCAGTTAACTCTTATTTAAAAGTTAGGCTAACTTGTGGAACCAGCCATAATGGTAACCCAGTGAGATTTAAAATTAGTATCCTTCAGGGAACAATGATGAATTTTGAGACTAAAATATCAGACAGGGTAGATGGCAGAGTTAACAATTAGGAGTGTTAGGTATTGGATGGACCAGTTCCAGTGGTCCTTCACTTTTAAAGGTGTTATTTTGATACTAATGGTTAGAAATCCTAATGCAAAAACTTTTACCAATAATGTTAATGTTGCATAAAAATCTTCAGAGAGTTGTAATAATTGTTACATTTTCTTATTAAAGCAATTTATTATGAAGAACGGAAACTTTACTCTGAAAAAAATAATAAATTTTGGATTAACCCACCATTTTTCAGGCTGGACACCTGTGACCAGCTGTGTGCCATAAGGATCGGTGCTGGGTCCATTGCTTTTCAACATTTATATAAATGATTCAGATGTGAACATAGGAGGCATCATTAGTAAGTTTGCAGATGACACCAAAATTGGAGATGTAGTGGACAGCGAAGAAGGTTACCTCAGAGTATAATGGGATCTTAATCAGATGGGCCACTGGGCAGAGGAGCAGCAGATGGAATATTATTTAGATAAATGTGGTGCTGTATTTTGGAAAGAGGACTTATACAGGACTTATACACTTAATGGTAAGGTCCTAGGGAGTGTTGCTGAACAAAGAGACCTTGGAGTGCAAGTTCGTAGTTCCTTGAATGTGGAGTCGCAGGTAGATAGGATAGTGAAGGCAGTGTTTTGTAAGCTTGCCTTTATTGATCATAGAAGTTGGGAGGTCGTGTTGTGGCTGTACAGGATACTTGTTAGGCTACTTTCAGAATACTGCATTCAATTCTGGTCACCCTCTATAGAAAGGATGCTGTGAAACTTGAAAGGGTTCAGAAAGGACTTACAAGGATGTTGCCAGGGATGGAGGGTTGGAGCTATAGGGAGAAGCTGAATTGGCTGGGGCTATTTTCCCTGGAGCATCAGAGACTGACGGATGATGTTGTGGAGGTTTTTAAAATCATGAGTGGCATGGGTAGGTTGAATAGCCAAGGTCTTTTCTCCAGGACTGGGGAGTCCAAAACCAGATGGCATAGGCTTAAGGTGAGAGGGGAAAGATTTAAAAGACACCTTTTCATGCAGAGGGTGGTGTATGTCTGGAATGAGCTGCCAAAGAAGATGATGGAGGCTGGTACAATAACAACATTTAAAAGGCATCTGGATGGGTGTATGAACAGGAAGGGTTTAGATGGTTGTGAGCCAAATGCTGGCAAATGGGACTAGATTAATTTAGGGTATCTGGTTGTCATGGATGAGTTAGATTGAAGGAACTGTTTCTGTGCTGTAGAGCTCTATGACTATGTACAAGAAAAGAGTGGTTCAATGCCTTTAGTATACTTATATAGGGATGTTTAAAGTTTATGAAAAGAGGACATTTTTTAAGAAATGAAGGAGGGCACAATTTTATCTATTCACTTGCTGGTTGGTCTAGCATTTATTGCTTGTTCCTAGTTATCCTTGAGAAGATGGTGGTGAGTTGTATTCTTGAATTGCTGCATTCTTTGTGCTGTAGGTAAACCGACAATGCCATTAGGGAGGTAATTCCATTTTGACACAGAGACACTGAAGGAACAGCAATATATTTCCAAGTCAGGATGATGAGTGGCTTTAAGAGGTGGTTGTGGCTCTTGTGCCTGGAAGCCTGTGTCCAATGGAGTTCTCCAGTGATCAGTGTTGGTGCCCTTGCAGTTTATGGTAAATATAAATTATTTAGACTTGAATGTACGAGGGTTGATGAGTAAGTTTGTGGATGATATGAAAATTAGTGGGATGGTAAACAGTTAAGACTGTTGTGGGAAGATGTAGGGCTGGTCAGGTGTCCTGATCAGTGGCAAATGGAATTCAATCTAGATAAGTGTGAAGTGATGCACTTTGGCAGGACAAACAAGGGAACACATGATGAATGATGGGCCTCTAAGAACAGAGGATTAGAAGGATTTTGGTATGCATGCGCACTGGTTCCTTGTGGTAGCAGGAGTAGGTAGATAAAGTGGTTAAGAGGCATATTTGCCCTTATTAGCCGAGGCTTAGAGTTTAAGAGCAGGAGGAGAGGCTGTGGGAGGCTTGAAACCTTCAGTTCATATGTACATGTGCCCTGTTTGTCTTTGTTTAACGATAAAAGGTAAAGTCACCATCGTCTTATCAGACCATAGGACTATTCTCTAATTAGAGGCAGATGACTGGTGGTAGTTTAACTTAAGGGTCACCACACCTCAGATGAGGGAAAAGGTTGAAAAGGAGAGTCCTTCATTATAACAGCACAGGAATTGACCCCACACTTGTTGGTGCTTCACTATCCCAAACTAGCCATCCAGCTAACTGAGCTAACCAGCCCCTTGCTTATAGATATAGACCAGAGTCATTGAGTCTACATGAAGGAAGTGTGCTGCTAATTCAAGAACTGCAACCTATAGTCATATCTAGGGTATGAGAGCCAGTTTATTTGATTTTCTGTTCCTGCTTTTTCTACTCATTTTATTCATTAGTCTCACCATTTATTGTATTAATTCCCTAACTTGCAAGTGTATGTTGTATAGATTGGAGATGAAGCATTAAGAATGATTACTTGAAGCTGAATATGGAGGGAATATAAGCCCATGCTGTTCAAGATTACTGGAGGTACGGAAAATTTATGAAGCCATGAATAACACCCACAACGTTTGGAAATCCTACCATTCATAAATAACGTAAAGCTCTGTCCCATTGCTCATGTAGAAATGATTCATTCTTGCTTTGGCAGACAATGCATAAGTCACCTGTTTCAAACAATGATGCAATAGAGATTTTTGCAGTGTCCCTGTGGACATGTGGAAATAATTCAGAAATCACAACATTGAAACAGGCTGTTCAGCCCAACCAACTTGGAATAACCTCAAAGCAAATATTTAAGACAGCTGCTAACTTCACTGCATCAGAAGCTCCATAGTGTTCTGGGATCCAACTGAAGGTCCTCCTGCATTATATAAAACACTTCAGTGCTTTCATGGGGAACTGCACTGTTTATCTGTCCAGGGCGGATAATTCCTTCATGGTCATGAAACTGCCGTTAGAACAGCAGTTAGTAGAACAATACTTCCAAAAAATTTTCTCACTGCAACCTTATTTTGAGGCTGGAAAATTACCTGAGAACCGTTATAGTTGGTGGGGGTAACAACAACTGGAGGGCTTGTGAGAAAGAGAGCACATCAGTTATAAATTCCAAATTCTGTCTACATAGCCTACTTCTGCCATGAGTAACTGAATATTTCATGGCAGTAATTGTTCTCTCGAACTCACAACTCATTCATTTTGGGTCCCAACCCAACTTTGGGAAACCCTAAAGTAGAAGCTTGACTTCTGCAATATCCTCTCACAATAAAATGTCAATTTTTAAGATTTATGTCCCTGTTTCCTTTTAGGTTCATTTGCTAACATTATATTTAACTTCTTAGTCTCTGCAATTAGAAATTTGGTTGTAGTTTTACATTCAGAACACACTGTTAATTTCTTAAACAGTAAATGTTGCAAATGTTAATTATCAGACTACTTGTATGTCTGAATTTAAGGTAAACAAGTAGTTTGCTAGAAAATTTCTCTCTTCCTTTTATAAATGCCATTTAGATTATTTTTCAAACCTGGCTCCGAAGGGAAGTGATAGTCTTTTGCACATCTGCCACGAAGCCATTGAAATCCAGAGGAGTCTTGTCATTACTGGGAAAAACTGTTGAATTCAAAAATTTACTGAAGTCTTGCTTGTACCTGGTATTCATAAAAAAAAGTCAATCTTTTAACATACAAAGATCCAATTATTATCAGTAACAGATGAAGTGGGTACACTAAAGTGAGTAAATTCTCAAAATGCTGTCTAGGCTTCTTGAAAGGTATGTTGTCGGATAATCAATAAATTAAAAAATTCCCCTGAAAAACTCCAAATTAAATAATTTTTTTTAAAAAGAAATAGCCTTTTCATGGACTTTTTTCAAACTAACAAAAAATACCTTTTTGTCCCTGACAACTGTCGATCAGTTATTTTTCCTCACCTATTTCTTCATTTCAGAAGGAGATTCTGAATACTCCAGAAGGATTTTATAACCACAGATACCAGCAGTCCTACAATGTCCAATGATCTGAACGGAAATGATCAATTGTTTGGAGCATCCAAATGCAGCCTGATTTTAAATTATATGACATCCCTAAACATGATCTTGCCAAAGCCATCTATCACATCCCCTCAATTCCTTGGCATTTTTCAATTTCATTCTAAGATACTGGATGGACAGCCAGTGAGACCCCCTTGCGTTGCTGATTTACAAGTGAGGTTACTGCACTTTTTGCCACTTGGGCACTTGACATGCCAGCAGCAGGCTTTTCCTTAGGATCAAGGAGCCTGGGAATAGATTTCCTGTCTACCATGTGTAGTTAGTAGTACCAACAGGGAACCAATTGCTGGATCACTGTCAGGGGCAGTAAGGTGTGACTCTTAAGTTGGCATTCATTGCACACTTACGGGCTTCAATTGATATTGGGGAAGGAAAGTCATCTAGAGGCTACAGACTCAATTTCAGTGAAAGCAGATAGATTGTGGGGTTGCCAGCTACTATCCTCCCATCCAATTAAATGCCTCTCCCACTCAAATAAAATCCGCCCCCCCCACAAACTTGCCACCAGGAGGGCACAAAATTCCAGCCTGTGTGTGCATCAATTTTCTCTCATGTGGAGTATCTTATACTTGTTTGCGTTAAAAGTCACTTCTCATTGTCCTGCCCATTTATACAGATTATCCCATTCGCTGTTATTTATAAGAGGACTTCTCGAAACCGATTGTCTTTCTCAGTCTGGTATCATTTGCAAATTTGATATGTTTGCTTTAGGTTTCTGTAAATGCAAATTAGAAACAATAGTAGACTCTCTCCATTAAAGCCTAATGGGACTTTGTTCAGTATTTCCCAAAAACAGAGGATAAAGTCTTCCCTGAGTAGTTATTGTTTTATAACCTTCGGCCAATTTCTTATTCCATACTGGCATTTACCATGAATTCCTAATTATCTTGCATATGGTATCTATTTGTCTTAGATACAGTTTATGTCTCACGCCAACACCATGTACCAATAAGGGTTTTCAGCATTATGATAATTTAATGTCGCAAACTAAAAATGTTCTGTTGTAGTTCATCACAGAAATGAAGTCATCACATTGAAGTGAGTATGTTGCAAAATGACAATGTATAAGACACAAAATTTGCAACTAGTACTGGTGCAAATGGGATATGGTGATCTTTCAAGTGAATATATGCTGACAACAAAATTATATTTGGTTCAAATCTATGTTGTGGGATCTGACCAGCAACTGGTACTTGACGTTAATTTGATTTTCTCCCTTCAAATACCATCTTTCAGTATTTCCACCAAAAGCGACTCACCTTCCTTGTTGTATATCAGACGTGTCTGTAGAATCTCTTGTATGCTTATCCTCTGGATAACTGAACTCTGATGAACGCTTACTACGGAATTGCTGTGAAAGTACATTAGTTTGTTCTCTTGCTCTACAATCTGCAAAAATAAGAGTTAATTCTGAAGCACTGCAAGATACCTGTCATCCCCAGTCATATGTTTGTATTGCCATCCTAGGAATCTCCATGAAAATTACAATTCTACATCCCTTTTGTACTGTCATATCACCTTGCTACCTTTGGACTAAACAAATATGTCACATAAATTTACAGTTTTATGCAACAATCACTTCCCACTTGTTTTACTGGGTTTCAAGTGTAGCAAGTATGTGATGCACTTTAGAAATTACGCAGATTTCTTTTCACAGCAGAAATTCTGAAATGCATTGATATGCAGCTTTCATTTTAGAAATGGTACACTGTATCCAAAGGAAAAAGAAATTTATCTATATCACAGGGAATTTCCTTGGAGTTTCTCCAGCTCTGTTGCCTCAACTTTATCAAAAATGTGGTGGGAACTCCATCAACACCAGAAGGAGCTTCCATTGCACTTTCAGTAAAGATGCAATGTCAAGTGGGAACAGCTCTAAAGAAATTCTGAGCTTGTATACAGGCCAACAGAGGATTGAAATAATAATGCTGCAGCTGTTGAAGAAAAGTTTAGTCCTTTTAAAAATGAAAGACGAGCAAGTCTAATTACTGGTTGCATGTGAAGAAATGTTTCTACCAGTCTCTCAGGGAGAAAAAGTCCCCAAATCCTACAGCTTGTAGAGTAAACAAAATATATAAAACAGATCTTACCACTGCATAATTTCTAATCTCTGACAGTATGCAACTGCTATTTGCCTTCAAAGAAACTGTCCAGACATGTAATAACTTAAAAATCATGTTCAAGATTTTCTGATTTGATGGAAATTTGATGCTGTCAGCTTTGCACCTAGCTGAGATTCTGTTTGTTGACACAAGAGGAATGTCCTGTGTTCAGCCTCACTGTTCTAATCCCAGAAGGACGCGAAAACATTGGAGATAGTGCAGAAGACGTTTACAAGAATAACTCCAGAGATTGGAATTTCAGTTTATGAAGATAGATTGGAGAAATTGGGAACTGTTTTTTCTTGGAAGAGAAAGCTAGGAGGAGATCTGAAATGGGTATTCAGAATAATGAAAAGTCTGGATAGAGTAGTAAAGGAGAAACTGCTCCCACTCAAAGAACAAGTGGGAACAGATCTAAAGTAATAGGTAAAAGCACTGAAGAAAATTGTTTTCATGCAGCAAATAGTTATGGTCTAAAATGCATTACCATAGAGTGTGATAGAGGCAAGTTCAGTTGAGGCATTCAGAAGGTGCTTAAGACTGTTTGTGAAAAGCAATGATGTGTAGGATTACAAGAAGAAGCAGAACACTGGCATCAAGTGAAATATTCATTTGGAAAGTAGACATGAGGATCAAAAGGCCTCTTCTGCACAGCAATATTTCTGTGATTCAGTTCTTAAGGAAGCAAGAAAGTGTGCCAACATCTCCAGGCTGTTGCAAAGGTAGTTCAGAATATGAAGAATTTCGAATGTAATTACTAATCTGATGCCTGATTATATTCAATTCAGCTAACATTCCTTCTTGCCCAGTAAAGCAAAGCCAATGCCTGTGGAACATTGATGTTGATCCAGCCACTCTTGCTGCGGCTAATAATGGAAAAAATGCAATGCGATGTCACCCTCCCATTACCCAAGTCTACTTTTGAGTCATTGTATCCAATGGTAAATGACTGTTCAAGGGGTAAGTACCTTAATTGATGAAAATCTGCTGGGTACTAGGGTAATGATTCCTTGGTAAAATTAACTCTGATTTTTTATAATAATTATTTGTTAAGACCCATTTTAGTGTGCTGCCCAACTTCTTGAAATTCTGCTTTTGTGAAGTAACTACAAGACAAATGAGATTTGAAAAACTGGTGGCCTGCATGAGTTGGTGAATGATTTGTTAGGATTTGCAGAATGGCTTCACATTTTGATTTGCAGGCAAATATCTGTGCAAGACTTAAATTTGGGGAAGGCATTAACACTAGGGGAGACATATCTGCACTTTTAAGCAAAGTCTCTTTGGGCTCAAATGGTTCCACATTAAGAGATCCATAAGTGAAAGGTTTGAATCAAACCAAGTGATTGTGGCAGACTGCGTAATCTGATACCTGATTCAGGCAACATTATAGTACCCTAGAATACTTTGGTAGGGTTATCAACAAGTCTGGTCTACTAATGGAATCCGGAGGGATACATCTGTAACTAAGCACTGGGATTCTTCTCAGTTGTCTCCCAACACTCTGCAGTGAGCGCTCTACAATACATGTGCAAATCCAGTCTACTCTTCTTTTCTCATCATATTAATTTTCAGCTTGGATTGTTCAAAATTCATGGTCCTGGAGAGTTAAAAAAGGTAATTCATTGATAGGTAGGAGATGACAAATGTAGAAGTAGCCTTTTTGTAACATTCGAGAAGGAATCTTTATCACTTTCTAGACCCTAAAAGTTTAAAAGATTAAAATAGTACTTTCCAAATTAATGACGGACATGTAGGAGGTGATAGAAAAAGCTTTGGCAGACTGAAAGAAAGGGAATGAATGACAATTAGTGTAGTCGCTGGCAGTAGGTCAAGCGACAGAATAATCATGATTAATACTTAATACTCGTAACACTGCTCTGAATTTTCTTGTTACTGTGGTAATTTACAACGCCTCTACACCCACCTTTATGCTTTCTTCGTTGTCTCATACCACTTCTGATTCCTTGCACAATTAATACTTTTGTCATTTAGTCTCTTCTTTGTTCTGTATCATCATAGTCTTTCCCTTTCATTTTTTCTACTCATACTTCTGTCTGTCTCTATATTTCCTTCAACCTACTATATCTCGAACTTTTTTCCAGTAACAATAAACCTCAAAATTAGTTACTCTTAAACTTTAATTTGTTGCTCTCTCCCCAGCTGTTATTGGATCTGGTGAGCATTTTGAATACATTCTGTTAGAATTTTAATCATAGGAAAGACAATGTGAACATAAAATTAATTTCAAAAGTCAATCTTGAATGAAAATCTGCGTCAATGCGATATACACAAATGGGAAATCAGCGTTAGAAAACAAGCACACACAACATGAATTCAACAGTGACAGACAGACAGCAGCAGATAGAGACTTGCACTTTTTCAATGTAACTGTTTTTTTTTAAGTATAGCTTCAATATTAAGTATATTTTGTTGCAGGTATTTTACTAATGCCTGTATTGTAATTAGATGAAACAGAATTCAAGTCATCTTTAAACTGTTTACTTCTACTCAAAAGATTCAACTTCTTCAGTTTTGGAATGTACTGTATATGATCAATGCTCTTTAGAGCATTTAACAATAGCTTTGATGTTTATCTACACTCCACTCAAAGCTTTTAGATGTTTGCATAACAATGAAATGTGGACTACATCAACCTAATCTTGCTATATATTCTTAGAACTTTCTATATTCATTTACTTGTTAAAATATATCTATGCAATGAGCAAAAGAAAAATAATCAGAATTGTGATCAATTTACATTTCAGAGTTTCTTTTTAAAAGCTCTTACATCCTAGCATAATATAGACCGTAAAAGATTTCTCACAATTTGCTCTTTGTCATCAACAGCAATTAAAAATTTATATTATTTTCACCGGATACTGACAGAAGATTTTTGTCTTTTGAAAAGATTGTAAATGCATTCCAAAATAACTATGAAAATATATTATATATATTTTAGTATGGTATGCATTCAAATAGATCTTTGATTGCCATATCAAAGATGTCTGACATGAGACACAAATGCTTCTGGATGGTATTGCTCTTATACCTTTGCATTTGTTCCCTTTGATAAAAATGCATGAATTTTGAAATCTGTGTTTGCATTCATGTTGTTAAAAAGACTCGCCTCGATTAACAGGTTTTGAAACTGTCTCCTCGAGATAAGTCACCAGCTTAGACAGTCTTATGAGTTGCTGACGCATATGGTAAAAGGACTCCCGCAAACCTGGAAGTGCAAATGAGGTACATGAATTGCATAACTTCACTGTATACAATCAGCAATCAAAGGAAAGATTTTCACTATAACATTAGGCTTGAATATATTTGAATAGCCTTTAACATTTATTTGTGCTTGCTTGTTTGATCCTTATGCATCTTGAATTACAAGGATTTAAAACATAACTTTTCACTGAAACGATGAAAGTGAATACTGGTTATTGAATTTCAGGGTATTCATTTCACTGAGGGGTAGTGCTTAAATGATGGAATTTAACTACAACAGTTTTCAGACATCATCTAAAGTTTGAGGCAAAATTATTGACATTGTAGGTCCTGACATTTGTGTATTATTTTGTGATAAAATGGGGTACAATTTCTTTGAGTTCTCATTATCGTTCAGTATGACTTCAATGGAAATACTGCAGAAATGGATTAAGCACAGAAAGATTGGCAAACTTCTTGCAGAAAGTCCATGTAATTAAGTTTAATTTTAAACTGTTCAGTGAGATGAGCCAGGTTTTACTAATTATAAGTTAAACAGTTAGCTTACCAAATATATTTACCAATAAACCCTGGAAATATGTGGCATTAATGGAAAACTTTCATCAGGAAACAGCCTTCTTATCCCTGTCTACTCATATGATATGAATATAATCTCCAAAGCAAACCAATGTTTATTGCTTATCCCTAGTTGCCCTGAAATAATGGTTGTTGGCCTACTTGCATTGGTTCAATTTATTTTTTAACACTAAGCTCCTTCAAAAAGTCCTTCAAAAACCATTTTGATATGGGATTGGAATCATATATAGGCTAGACCAAGTAAAAATGGCAGATTTTCAAGAAAGTGTGCAGACACAATTGGGTAATGTAAACAATGCTGAAATTCTGCTTAAGCATTATAGCACCACATGAATAATACACTGATGGACAACAATATGTGGGCAATTTTTACTATCACAGCTACAGGGGTAAATTGGAAAATTGTCAGTCAATGGAAATCTAATGGGGAGAGTTTGTATAATGGATGAATGACCCGCTCTCTCAGTACACAGCCCAATTGATGAAGGTAAAAATTGGCCCTGAGATGTGGTAGACTGTCACAGAATAACAGAAAAATACTTTGGAGCTCAATTTTAACATGTTTTGTTTTCTATTCTTCGTGTATTGAAGTTGTAATCTTAACTCAATAAAGCATACTGATAATACTAATCACCTCTCTACTCTATAAACTTTATAGTAGTTGAACATTTTACAGTAACTCGCCTCTCTTCTTGTAATTACGAGCACGGTGGTAGATGCGATTGTAGCGCTGGATGAGCAGTGATGTGCGATTATGTAATTCACGAACATTAGATACAAGACCTGAAAGAAGAGCTTATAACAAACAAATAAAGTAACAGATGGACACACTTCAGGAGAAACAGACAGAAATTGTTACAACAGCACAAAAGACAAAACAAAAGGAGGTACATAAAACAGATACATAAAAACAACACAAAGCATACACTCAACCAAATATAGGACATCAATTGTCACAAAAATGTATGTTAATATATGATAGCATTTTAGCAAAGTAAGTGAAACTTTTAAAAGAACACACTATAAATGGAGGAAACACAATTAGAAGAACCATTCATCATATATGTTGTAATGTTATTATGGATACTGTTTAAAAAAACAGTTCACTAGATGTCAGATTTCATAAAGTATTAATAATCTTGAGAAAGAGATTTTGTTTGTAATTTCTAATTTCTCCATTGTACTCTGAGGAAGGTACATACTTGCTACTATAGAATTTACATTCTTAATTTTACCTCAGAAGATAATGATTAATGATTCTATTTAGTGATACAAATAATTTCTTGAAATGTCAGTTTCCTGTTCTCTCACGTTATACTTCTCCATGTTTATATTTATCCTCAAATTCAACCGTGAAATTGTTTCTTGGTTGGACTCCATAAACACAATCTATTCTGTAACTCAGCTTGTATATTGAACCTCACAAAAAGTTTGGTTCGCCTCTGTGTTCAGTAATATAATCTGTATCCAAGTCCAACAATGTAATGTTTAAAGACTCTCATCCACATGTTCATATCTCTTCTCAAACTTATTCCTTTCATCACTCTAAATTCCTTCAATTTTGCTTTTCCCCATGTCTTCCACTTCCTTTGCCATGCCATTGCTGGCCAGGTTTCTAGGCATCTAGGCCCCACACACTAGAATGTTCTCCATAAAGCTCACCATCTTTCTAATTCTCTTCCCATCTTTAAAACCATTGTGCAAATTATTTATTTGACCAACCATTTGGTCACTTTTTCTAACGTCTGCTTCATTACAATCTGGAATCTCAGTGCCATTAAGGTTATTAGTATCCGACTTCCTAAGGCATATCCTGGATTCTGATGTAATATACAGGGTTCCATTAAACTTTGGATCTCTGCTGCCAATGCATGAAATTAAACAGATACATTCATATGCATTCGACATTTCAAAATGATACATCATAATTCTAGTAATTTGAATTTCAGGGCTTGATTTTACCAGCCTTTTGGAAATGGGTAGTGTCTAAACATCACAACCTGGATCCAAGTTCTTGATGTTCTTGACAGATAAGGACTAGAAACCATACTGGTGGAAAATAATGAACCTTTATTAACCATTTACACTCTTTACATAGCTCAGCAGAGCCTCGTTAGAACCTTCTTCCCTTGGGTCTGAGATCCATGTGATCTGACATGATTTGATATCATGTAACAGCTATTAATCCCTTAAGCTACAGCTCCTCCCTAGTTTTTCATTCTATTCCCAGGATCCTCAGTAAAGCATTTGCAGATGTTATCCACATGTTTAAATATCATAACCAGGTTCTGGGTGCTTTTGACAGAGGACGTGTGAACATCATACTTGTGCAAACTAAGTATTTACACTATTACAGAAACATGGTTCGGCAGGACTCTGTTAGAATCTTCATCCTTCAGGTTTAGTTTAATGTCAGAGAATTGCTGTGGTGCAGAAGGAGACTTTTCAGCTCATCATGTGTTCACTAGCTTTCTGAGAATTTTAACTTACTGCCAATTTCTAGTCTATAACTCTGCACGTTTTTTGAAAATCATCTAATACGTTCTTGAATGCCTCAATTGAACCTGCCTCCTTCTGAGGAAGGGTCACCGGACCCAAAACGTTAACTGTTTTCTCCTTCACAGATGCTGTCAGACCTGCTGAGCTTTTCCAGCAACTTTGTTTTTGTTCCAATAAACATTCAGGCAGTATATTTCATACCCTAAAAATCACGTGTGAAAAATATCATTCTCATGTGACATAATTGATGATGCACACAACTATTAGCAAAGCAGCCTTTATGCTACAACTAGAGGGTGGAAATGTTGATAATACAAAGGGGAAGGTATGGTGATTGGAATCCTTGACATATCACCATCAAATTGACACAAACATCAGCATCTTGACTACCTACAGGGTAGCTAAATTGAGCCAATTAAATGCCCATTTGAATGACAACTCCCACATCTATCAGCATTAAATTGGCATCAGGAACGTGCTCTATTGCTTGAGAAACTGATAGGTAAATCCTGGCATTTTCTCAGTGGATTCCTATTGTTGGGCAAGGGAATCCTCAGCTACTTCATAGGCCACAAAGGGGCATCCTGGTGGTAAAGGCCATCCTGTGGCTGAAAGGACAATACCCCAACTCCTGATTTCCACAACACACACACGTGAAAGCCCCTGTACTACCCAACCCCACCTTCAACCTCCCAATTGCCAGCATAAGCCATCTTGTTTGAATATTGGTTACATTCACTGAGCTATTGGTGTTTCAGGATTATGCTTTTGAAAAGTTCAATAAATACCAGTGAAAAAAATCATTTGGATTTGTATATTCTTAATGCTTCATGATGCAAAAATAACTCACCATTCTCCACTTTGAGGAAATTTGAAGGACACTATAGCCTAGGTTCCAAGGAAGGGAGAAGTAAAATCTTGGGATGTATAAATAGATCACATAAAACCCTACAACATTAAGCAATGTTCCTTGGAAAAGTAAATAATGATTTCTTCTCCTGTTCTACACAATGATCTAAACTTAATGGAAATGAATGAAAGGTTAGAAGCAGTACATGTTACTTTAATTTATACTGGATTGAACTGACCTTCACAACAATCTTGCCATAATCGCAAATCCATTTTTGGAATTTCATCACAGGTCACATACCCTTGGGGGTATTCTGCTTTTAAAAAGACATCCCTCTGGACCTGCTGAATATCATCGCCATTATCACACAGCACACTTGCTAGGGAGCTTTGCTTCAGTTGTGTTAGTTGAGCTGGGGTAAATACGCCTGGATTTTCATACCAAAACCTAGGGTGACATATAAAAAGATGCACGTGGTTTTGAATGTTATTTAATTTCAACATGAAACACAATATATATTAAAATTAAATATTATTTAACTCAAAAACCACAATATGTAATTTTTAAAAGTACAGTTTATCGGAGCTTGCTTCACTCTAAATCATTTTGTTCGTCTTTGAAGGGCTGAAGAGCCTTTCCAACACTGTGGGCCTCTATTGACTCTATTTCTAGTGATTGAAGGCTTTGATGCCTATTAATTCTGTATGACATTAGCGTTTTGGAGCACATCTTCTATTTAAATTTGACTCATGAAAATCATTTTCAGGAGAATAAAACATATTAAAAAGTAGAGATGTAATCTGCATGTTACCTCATATATATTACATAGATTGGAGTGAGGTGAGGGGGGATGCTTGGGTAGGGAGAAGATGGCGATTCAGGTGGGAAATATTGAAGTCTGGTTGACTGTTATCCATAATTTTCCCTCAGTAGATTTTTGCTTCCACTTCTGCTTGTTGAATCAAGATCACAAAATAATGTCTGTGCTCTGCCAATATTTCTAGAGGCAGTGCTAGCTAAACCTAACATGAGCACTTGAAATGGCTATCCTGATAATGAAGATTTTGAAATATAACCTAAGGATAAATCTTGAGATGTCAAATGATGTCTCAGTGACTATTCCATCTAACAAATGATTCCATTGTAGGTTTGCCCTTGAGAAGCAAAATGGTTGATAGACTATCTTGGAAATAAATAATCTTTCTGGTTTGTGTGAATGGCTGCCTCACATTTGGTAATTGATAGAGAGCATTAAATACTTGTTTCTGTCAATTACTCACCCAGAAATCGGCCTGATCAATAAGCTTGCTTTCAGTTGGGCAGATAACACAAAAGAACAAGCTGCAGTACCAAACATATCCACTAGCTAGGGCTGGGGATCAGCTGAAATCCTGATCCTTGTGGCGATTGTATGGTAGGGTTACCTTATGGGGCTAGACTGATGTGCTCTTTTCCCTGCCCATGTACCGCGCTGTTGAAAGTAATTCAACTGCCTTTCATCAATTAAACAAACAAGTATTTCATCCCAGCAAATACCACTTCTCATCACATTCCTTTTGTTTGACTTTCTACATAGCTGGTGTATTAAAATGAACTAGGAGGTATTATCTCATCTCCTTACTCACTGACACAATGGTGAACAGCACTGACTTATAAATGCTTTAAAAATCAATGCTAAATCAACCTGTCTTTCTAAAGATTGTTTGAATCAATAATTTTTTTGAGAATGTGCTATAAAAACCATTTTAGAGATACTGATGGTTTCCTGGCTTATATAAATGAGTCACCTTTACTTAATTTTAAAGAAAAAAATGGATTTGTTGTAGTTTCTGAAATACAGGCAACTAGCAAATGAAAACCAGAGAATCACCTTAACCACTCAGTTGATACTCAATATCTGCCTGATGCATTGTTCACATGGGTCTGTAAATGAGTGAGCAACATATTGCTTGTTTCAAGCAGTGGGAGGCACTGACTCCAGCTGCTAGTTTCAATTTCATATTACAAATCAACAGAGCATACAAGGCCTATTGAAGCAACAATTATGGCTAATTAGTCATCTTCAAAGGGATAAAAGCAAATGTTAAATGAAGAATCATTGACTTAAAATATTGGGCTAAACAGCTCTGCCAACTGGGGACTTAATTGACTGAAAGACCCATAGCTGGCCAACTAGATGCCAAGGGGTTAAAGCATATTTGGCATCCTGCACAGAAGTAGTGTAAGGTTTCTGCTAGTTCTCTAATGGATGGAGGCCTGTGAGTAAATTGTTAATTCACTAACTCTTTCTTAGGGAGTCAGTCAGCATCCATTCTAAGCTGCAGTCCTTGAAATAAGAGGACATCTGGGATGTTCGGGAGTGAAACGCCCATCTTGGGAGCAGACGCTGCAGAGGAATCTCTTGCGCTTCCCACTCCTCTGCCCTCACATCCCCTCCCCACAACAAAAACAAAGACAGAATCGCCCTTGTACTCACATATCACCCCACTAACCACAACATATCATTCTCCGCCACTTCTGCCACCTGCAATCTAAATCCACAATCAAGGATATATTTCCCTCCCATCCCTATCTGCCTTCCATAGGGACCACTCTCTCCACAACTCCCTCGTCCGCTCCACACTCCCCACTAGACCACCACCCCTGGCACTGTTCCCTGCCACTGCAGGAAGTGCTACACCAGCCCCTACACCTCCCCCTTCACCTCCATCCCAGGCCCCAAAAAAACCTTCCACATCAGACAGATGTTCACCTGCACATCCGCTAATGTGGTTTACTGCATCTGCTGCTCCTTATATGGCCTCCGCTAATTGATGAGACCAAGCGGAGGCTCGGAGACCACTTTGTAGAGCACCTGTGCTCTGTTTGTGACAAACGACAACACCTTCCAGTCACAAACCACTTCAACTGCCCCTCCCACTCCCTGAACAACATATCCATCCTCACAACAATGCCACCCAGAAACTGGAGGAGCAGCACCTCATATTCCACCTTGGGAGCCTACAACCCAATGGTCTCAATGTGGACTTTACTAGTTTCAAGATCTCCCCACCCTCAGCCTCATCCCATGACCAACCCTCCCTCTCATCCCCGCCTCCTTGACCTGTCTGTCATCTCTCCCACCTATCTGCTCCTCCCACCTCACTGACCAATCCCCACCACTGCCTACCTGCACGCACCTATCATCATTCCACCTACCTTCCCCAGCCCCACCCCCTTCTCTCTATTTATTTCAGAGCTTCCTTCCCTCCTCCCCCATTTCTGAGGAAGGTTCCTAACCTAACACGTCAGCTTTCCTGCTCCTCTGATGCCGCCTAGCCTGCTGTTTTCCTCCAGCTCCACACTATGTTATCTCTGACTCCAGCATTAACAGTTCTTACTATCTCTGAGAGAGTTAGTCTTCTTTAAGGTTTTTGAGTAGATTTGTAGCTTGTGTTGTGATGTTGTGGTTGGTTGGCTGGCTGAGCTGGGTTGTTGTTCTGCAGACGTTTCATTACCCTGCTGGGTAACATCATCAGTGCAGCCTCCAATGAAATGCTGTTGTGTTTTCCCACCTGGTGTCCATTGAGCTGGGTTACCTCATTTCTTGTTTTCCTTTGCAGTGGAGTATACATAGGGTCTAGGTCTATATGTTTGTTGATGGCCTTCTTAGTGGAGAACCAGGCCTCTAGGAATTTCCATGCTTATCTCTGCCTGGCCTGTCCTCGGATCCTGGTGTTGTCCCAATCAAACTGATGGTTTTCCTTCATCATGTGGCTAGAGATGAGTGAGTATGGGTTGTGCCTTTTTGTTGCTTGTTGATGTCCATGTACTCTTGTGGCTAACTTTCTTCCTGTCTGTCCAATGTAGTGTTTGTTGCAGTCTTTGCAGGGGATCTTGTATATGATGTTGGTCCTGTCCATAGTGAGTAACAGGTCTTTGGCTCTGGTTTGTAGTTGGTGTAGGGTTGATGTGGGTTTGTGTGCTACTCTGATGCCCAGTGGTCATAGGAGTCTTGTGGTCAGTTCAGATATGTTCTTCATGTAAGATAGTGTGATGTGTGTAGTATCTTTGAGTGTTGTTCAATGTAATAGGCATCTTCTGACCCAGTTGTTAGGGTATCTGTTCTTGTATACTTGGAGGAGGTACTCTTCTCTTTAGTGTAGTTCTGTGTTGTTGCCTGTTTAAGTAGAGTTTTCACGCAACTTCACTTGTGGGTGTTAGGGTGGTTGCTATTGAAATTCAGTACTTGGTCAGTGTGTATGGCTTTCCTGTGTACCTTTGTTAGAAATTCCCCACTGGTCCTGGGTTCCACCATGACATCTAGGAATAGAAGCTGTTTGTTCTTTTCCTCTTCCTTGGTGAATCTGATCCTAGTGATATTATTCTTTAGAGGCTGATGAACCTGCTGTCTGTTTCTGGATTTTACCACTTAGAATTCTTTATTGCAAATTGTACAGTTGTTGCCCAATATGGCAACTTCTTTATATTGAGCAATGTCATTTCCTGTCAGTTTCTTCAATTCAAATAATTTTAATATTTTTGTTCTAGTTGAATAATAAAAATTCTAAGAATGCACACACTTTTTCTCCTCTCTGCATTTATGAATTTTTAATGACTTGCTGAAGCCTGTGTATGATATGTCTTGCTCAATTGAACATCCTATATTTTATGATGTTTTTAATATTTTCCAAAAATTTTAACCAATATTACAGGGTTCATAAGTCTGAGGCCTGCAGACAATATGACCACTAGTGATGGAGGTAGGGTTTGGTTGTGATGTAATAATGTGAGACCTACACTTATGTAGGTAAACAGCAGCAGACTTTATTGAAGATGACTATTTACTGAGGAAATCATATTTGCATGTATCTCCTTTTGTCAATTTTCAGTAGCTATGCTTGGAGTAAAGGTTTCTGAATGCCAATGTACCTATATATCTTCCAGGGAGCCTCTGGGGACTTGTGTGGGTTATCCTGGATAGTGATACACCACTGAATTGAGCAGGTCACCCATGCCCTGTTTGAGAGCCAGAAGGTTTGTGGGTGACACTGATCTTGTTAATCAGGCAGAGAAGAGTGTTGGCTGAGAGGCTATTGTAGGCTTTCAACTGGCAGTGTGTGTAAAGATTGCTTGTATAAATTCCATTGCATTCTTCATACTTAAGAAATGCTCAACTCACGTGACCACCAGAAATATCTCCTGGAGGTATGGCTTGGTTCCCAGGAAGCACTTATGATACACCATTATATATGTGTGTTTATTTCTGCACTCTCTGATACCATAGCTGTTCTGGCTTCACACACTGCCCATTGGTGAGAAGGGATACCCACTCATCACAGTTTCTGATGCTGATGAGGAGACCAGAAACAGTAAAAAGCCTAACCCATTGTAGGCAGGATGGTAATCAAACTCTCAACCAGCCTACTCAAGCTGCAATTCCATTGTCTGGACTATTCAATAGGAACTCTGCTGTATGATTCCGTGAAGGTTTCTAGGATTGTAGCTAACTCTGTACCTTGTTGAGTTGTAAATAGATAAGCACCCAGTTCAATGTATTAGGATTCTTAAAGGCTGTAGGGTGATTACATGTCACTGTATCCTTTTAGACTTTTTGACACCCTCACGCTCAGGTGGACTGCTAGGGCAAAGTCCTATCCCTCCATACTGCAAATACCTAACTTAGAGAACACAAACAATTAGATTTAAGGCTTCCCTGTTTCTTCCTCCCTCATTATCTGGTGGATGTTTCTCTTTCTGGCAAAGATGGACACTAGAACCAATGCCTGATCACTCTTTGTTCTTTGGTCAGGTTGAGAACCTTCTTTTCATCAAGCATCATTATCTGGCACACTATCATCCATCTTTATTCTTTCCATGGTGGTTGTGGGCATATTTCTTCTGCTGTCGTGTAGAATCAATTTTCCATTCTGACATGATTGAATGGCCACTCCTCAGGTGGCATCCCTTAGGCACATTCTGAGGGCCCCTGGATGCCTAATTCACATATCCACTCACACGAGCAGATTTCTGTCACCCACATGCAGCTATTCCTCATGAGGTGAACTGCCCATTGACCCATATTGACGTAGAGACCCATTGTGTTTCTCCCTTGTAGATAGCAACAGCAGGGTTATCATTCAATAAAGTTCACCCTGGCAGTGTGGAGTACTGTGTACATGTATGTATGTATGTACACAAGTATGTGTACGCTTACCATGACTGTATTACAAATCACCTCTTCTGGAAATCTATTCCTCACCTTCGAAAGCTGACTTGTAACAGCCAGGATGATCTGAAAAGACCACAAATGTAGTTCTCTCTGTTTGAAACCTTGATTCTAATTTTGAAAAGTCAATTAGTGATTGGACCCTTCGTGAAAATATGACATAGAACTCCATAAGAAAGAAGTAATACCTTTCTATTCTATGAGGCATCAATCAATACATTTAAGTCCAGTGAAGGCAAATGTGAATTTTGAAAGATGCATGTGAAATCCCACAGTTAGAAAAACTGTTCCACTTTCATTCATATATGGTAAGCACTGACCCTGAAGAACCTCTGCAGTTGAAAAGTTTCTGATTCACATTAGAGAACACAACTTTTTGTCTAGGGATATCTATTATCTGTATGGTACGATGGAGATTATTTGATCGTCTAATTAGAGTCATAGTCATAGAGATGTGCTACACGGAAACAGACCCTTCGTTGTAAATCCTTCTTCACTACCCTGTCTACCTCTGACTTAACTTTCAAGGAACTATGAACCTGCACGCAAGGTCCCTTTGTTCAGCAATGCTCCCTGGACTTTACTATTAACTGTGTAAGTCCTTCCCTGCTTTGCCTTTCCGAAATGCAGCACCTCACATTTATTTAAATTAAATTCCGTCTGTTACTACTCAGCCCATCTGGTCAAGGTCCTGTCATACTCTGAAGTAACCTCCTTTGCTGCCCACTACACTATTTGAAGAGTTGTGCTTAAAAGCTCGATAGGCCAAAGACACACAAACTAAAAGAGCTAAACTGAAGTAAATAAGAGGACAATCAAAAGAAGTACATTGCAGCAGAATGTTTCAGTAGAAGGCACGTGGAGTGTTTTTAAAAGAATAAAGGTATAGTATGTTAGTACAAAACCGCTTAGAAAATAGTGGTCAACATAGTTTTAGAAGAGAGATCTCTGAAATTCATTAATTCCTTTTGAGTAATCGTACACCAAAAACAAAGGCAGTAAGTCCTATGATGTGCAGGGACTGAATTTCTATATGGTTCTCCCACTACTCTCTGCTATTTTGGAGGAAGTGCTCTGGATATTAGAATGGAACAGTAAATCTCAGAAAGGCATTTGCTGAAGTTTGATACAAAAGATTATAGTTAGACTGAGTGCTGTGTGTATTTAGGGGAATGCAATTTTGAATGGATAAGAAATTGGCCAAAGGGTAGAAAGCATCAGGTACATTTTAGATGACGACTGTTAGGATAGGGAATGACTATTGAGTAAAATGCCCTAGTCTCCCTCTTTTAATAGTCATTCATGGGACATGGGTATTACTGCCCAGGCCAGCATTTATTACCCATTCTACATTGTCCTTGTGAAGGGGGTGGGCAACTTCCTTCTTGAATGGTTGCAATCAGCAGGGGGTAGTACACCCATGTGCTGTTTTAAAATTCCAGGATTTTGACACCGCAACAGTAATTGGAGCATTACATTTTTAATTTGTATTAATAGATTGAAGCAGTGAACTTTAACTCCCTCCACCTAGTAGAAATCAAGTAGGTAAGAAGTTACAACAAAAAAAGGTACTAATATGGCACTATTAGGAAAGTAACAAAATTGGTACATTTTATGATGGAAGTGATGTAGTCAGTGTACGATTTCTGCACCTAAGCCATTTTAACATTTTTTTTTCTAAGAGTGACAGAGGCACCTCTTTTATGGTGTGATTTTGATGCTACACTCTGTGATTGGGTTTGAGATGACCACTATGAGATGGACTAGTCGAGGAGAAGGCAAAGTCAAAAACTGCCTCAAAGCTTAGATTTTAAGTAATACTATGCATGATGTTGTAATAAATATATACAGTAATCACATATGTAACCATAGGTTAAAACTAGTGTATCTTCTTGATGATGTGCTCTCAGAAGTTTTAGGCTAGTGTAGTAATGTTCAGTTTCTAGTGAGAATGTGTTAACTCCACTCACACTGTGCTTACTTGTACCCAGTGAATTATAACTCTGTGTCATCATCACAAGGTTGTTCCAGGGTCTTGAAGTCTTTGCACAACAGCACCTAGCTGGAACGTGGACAGGAACTTCATAATTATAAGTAACTTGGAGTCTCATTGCTTAAATTGGATCCTGATACATTTCTAAGGTTCATGCTAAGATGAGCATTTTGAGGATGTTACACTTAAAGCATGGAAAGCACATAAGGTAAATTTTGAAGTTATTTCTAATGGGTCCGGAAGAAAAGTGCAGGGTAAATTTTTAGATTTCTTCTGATTGGTGAATCTAGAACAAGAGACATAATATTAAAATTAGGCCTGGTAAAGATAAAGTCAGGAAGAGATAACAAGATGTAGAGCTGGATGAACACAGCAGGCCAAGCAGCATCAGAGGAGCAGGAAAGCTGACATTTTTGGTCTAGACCCTGCTTCAGAAATGCTGCTTGGCCTGCTGTGTTCATCCAGCTCTCCACCTTGTTATCTCAGATTCTCCAGCATCTGCAGTTCCGACTATTTCTAAAATCGGGAAGAGCTCTTTTATAGAACGTGAATACATCTGACGTGTCTATCTGCCAAAAGATTGTAGACGCTGGGCCACTTGAAATTTCAAGGCTAATATCAACAAGATTTTGTATGGCATGATTATCAAGGATTAAGGAGCACATCCGATAACTCAAAATAATTTCTGACTAAAAGTTATCAACTCAGTTTCTCTCCACAGATACTTCTTGACCTCTTCTGGTTTTCCAGCATTTCTTGTTTTTATTTTAGATTTACATCATTTGTAGCATCTCCCTTTTGTATCAGGTAAATAGAATTGAGGATATTGCCATGTTCCAACTGAGGGTTGGAACAGGTAATACTGTTATATACACTATTCCTATCCTATGATCCATCCACAAAGCCTGACAGCAAAATGAGTAGAATCCATGATGAATGTGCATTAAAAATGATGAGAGGTTTGGGACTGAAAGTAATGAAATAAACAGCTAATGAAATTTTTAAATCTTTGTCCATGACAACATCTCAGAAGGTTGTATAGTGTGGAAAATATGCTCTTTTTGGAACCAAGTTACATTCAAAACTAACATATATATTATGGAAGAGAGAAAATTTATTATGTCTTAAGTGTGACTCATTTATGCTAGATATAAAGGAGCCCTTGAGTTTGTTTCCAAGCAACAGAACAAGTGCTGGAATAAATATTTTGAAAAGATTTGTTTTGCATATTTATTCCAAGTGTATGCAATAAAAATTAGCGTGGATTAAGACCAAATGTGAAGCTGATTTGAATTTAGCTGACTGGCCAAGTCAAAACAGAAATAAGTTTCAGAAGAGTTCCCTATTCTATATTAAAAATAACAAAATAAGTAAAATGTTATCCAAATAGGAGAGAACAATGCACAGTAGACTAAAGCTAGAATAAGAAAGAATGTGAACAGATATTAGAATTGGAAGATCTAGCAGAACAAGGAAACAGCAAGGAAACGGATATAGAACATGGATTTCTGCTGACAGACAGGCAGTTGCTGAAGATCTTTAATCAAAAGGGTTCCAGGTGAGCTTAACTTGTGTGTAACACACCAGCCATCTATGCTGAGGATACCGGGAATAGGCCAGAAATAGATGTAAATCATAACATTGTAATTTCTTGAGTTCCTCCCTCCCTTCAATCACCAAGGACGAGGTACTCAACAAATAGTTGGAGTTGTGGGCTGACAAGTCCCCAGGTCCTGATAGATGTCATCTTAGGATCTTAAGAAAATTAGTTAGCAAGATAATTAAAGCACTGTTTCAATTTTCCAAAATTATCCTGATTCAGGGAAGGTTCAATTTGAATGGAAAATATCAACTGTAGCTTCTTTAACTAAAAAGGTAGAGAGAGAGAAAGCAGTTATTTCTGGCTACTCAGCCAACCACCATTGATAAGGAAAATGTTAGTAGAAAATATTTAGAAGATTATGAATATTGAAATTTTAAAAAAGCAAGGTTATCAGCAAGAGTCAATATGGTGTTATAAAAAAAAAAAATCAAGTTTAATGAAATTATTGGAATGTCTTTGAGGAAGTAACATGTGCTGTGGATAAAATGGAACTGGTGGATGTACTGTAAATAGATTTCCGGAAGGACAAACCCAACCAAACCAATCACCACCCTCCTTCTATTCTTGATCATCAAAATGACGCAAGGATTTGCTACTAGTGCTACTAAGTGGTATTTATTTGCCAATAACCTGCTCACTGATGCTTGGTTTGTTTTCTGCTAAAGCCACTCAGCTCCTGTCCTTATCACAGCCTTAGTCCAAACATGGATAAAAGAGCTGGACTCCAGAGATGAGCTGAGAATGACTGACTTTGACATCAAGTAACTCAGACAGAGTATGGCATCAAGGAGTTCTTGCAAAACTGGACTCAATGAGAATCAAGGAAGACATGTTCTTCTGGTTGCATGAATGCAACCATCTCCTTTATGCTAGGTAGTTGTTGAAGATCAATTATCTCAAATCCGGGACATCACTGAAAAAATTTCTCAGGGTAGTGTCCCTGGCTGGATCATCTTCAGTGACTTCATTCATGACTTTCCCTCTACCATGAGGTAAGGAGTGAGGATGTTCATTGATTGCCCAAGGTTCATTTGTGACTCCTTAATTACTGAAAATATTTGTGTCCATATGCAGCAAGATCTAGATAATATCCAAGATTGTGCTGATCAGTGGAAAGTCACATTGCCTGGCATTTGTGAGACAGAAATGATCAGCTCCAGCAAAGGAGAATCTAAACATTGCCCCTTGACATTTAATGACATGAGGTTTTGACTTGCTCACTGAGCTGGCTTGTTTTTTGTTCGGACGTTTCATCACCATGCTAGCTGATATCATCAGTGAGGCCTCCAATGAAGTGATGGTATTTTACTCTACTTGGAATTCATGTTCTAGGGGTCACCATTGACCAAAACCTAAACTAGATAAGCTATATATGACTGCAAGTGGAGTATTTCTTTTGCAATACTTAAAAGTATTGTAAGTGGAGAACAGTGTAGGACTACAAAATGAGATAGACAAGTCATGAACTGGGCAGACAGATAACAGATAAAGTTCAATATGAGATACGTGAGATACGTGAGATGATGCACTTTGATAAGAAGAATGTAGACAATATAAAATAAGGGGTACAATTCTGGGAGAGTGTAGTGGTCAAAGTACCTGGGCATTAACCTTTGCATAAATCACTGAAGGTGGCAGGACTGGTGGAGACAGCAGTTAATAAAGCATATAATATCCTAGGCTTCATTAATAGGACCATAAAATATAAGAGCGATGAACCTTGCTGAACTCATAAAAGGCATATGTTCATCCTCAGCTGGGCTATTGTGCACAGTTCTGGGTACCATACAATAGGAAGGATGTGATCACATTTGACAGAGTGCAGAAGTGACTTCTTAAAAAAAAAAAATGGTTCTAAGCCCAGGGATGAGAAATTTGAGTTATGAGAAGAGATTGGAGAGATTTGGATTGTTCTCCTTAGAAAGAAGCCTAAGGGGAAATCTGCCATAATTTATTTAAAATCCTGAGAGGCCTGAATAGAGTAGATAGGGAGAAACTATTCCTGCTCCTAAAAGAATTCAGAACAAGAGGACACATATGTAAAGCGTTTTGCAAAATAACCAAACACAAGTCGTTCTGGTGAGAATGCAATGCCTGTAAGTATATTGGAGGCAGAGACAATTGAGGTATTCAACAGAACATTACACATTACCTTTGGGTAATTACTTGAATAGAGGTAAGTGGAAAAGACCAGAGAATCTTACTGAGCAAGAATGGTCATTTGGAGATTTGGTGCAGATGCAATGGATAGCATATTTTTGTGGCATAGCATTTCAGAGATTCATTTAAGCATTCACTCCTTTTACTGATGAATAGTGGCTGCCGTGAGAACCATCCATGAAATGCACTGCAGTAGCTCAGCAAAGCTGCTTTGACAGCACATTACAAACTCGTAACTTCTATCACTGAGGACAAAAGGCAGCAGATACATGGGAACATCAAATCCGCAAGCTACCCTCCAATTCTCACACATCCTGACCTGGCAGTACACTGCCGTGCCTTCATTATTGCTCGGTTAAAATCTTGGAACCCTCTTCTTGACAACATCATGAATGTTTCAACATTGAAAGCAGTGCAACAGTTCAAGAAGGCACCTTGCCATTACCCTGATCAGAGCAATTTGTGATGGACAATGAATTCTGAACTAACTGGCAATGACCACACCCTTGAACAAATTAAGAAAAAATGTGTTTGCTGCCTCATTAAAGATAATTGCAGAAAACAAAAGCTCATGGTGTAGACTGTTACTTATTGGCATGGATGGAAGATTGGCTAGTTAGCAGGGAAATGAGAATAGGCATAAATGATCATTGGTTGGCAAAATGTATTGAGTGGAAAGCCATAGGGATCAGTGTTACGACCTCCACTTCTTACAATTCATACAAAATGTCTTGAAGGAAACAAGGGTATGACTGTTACTTTTCTTCATTATTCATTCATGGAATGTGGGCATTTTTGGCTGGACCAGGATGTATTGTTCATTCTATTTGACATTGAAGGGGATGGTGAACCTTTCTTGAATTGATGCAGCCCATTTGGTATTGGCATCCCCAAAATGTTGTTAGGGAGGGAATTCTAAGACATTGACCCAGTGACACTGAAAAAATGGTGATATATTTCCAAGTCAGGATGATGTGCGGCTTGGAGGGGAATTTGCAGATGACAGGGGTCATATTTATCTGTTGCCCATGTCCTTGTAAATGGATTGGATTCTAGATGGTTGTAGGGCTGGAAGGTGCTTTCTAAAGAACACTGGTGAATTCTGCAATGTATCTTGCAGATGTAACACATTGGCACTATGTGTGTCAATGGTAGCATAAGTCTATGTTTGTGGATGTGATATCAATCAAGGGCGCTGCTTTGTCCTGGATAGTATCCAGCTTCTTGAGTGTTGATTTTGCCAGACAAAAAACAAGTAGGAAATTAAGTTGTGAAAAGGACATAAGAAAATTATCAAAAGTCATCTCGATAAAAGATGAGTGATTAAAGACTTGCCATATGGAATATAATTTGGGGAAATTTGAGATTGTCCATTTCAGCTGGAAGAATAAAAAATGCATGCTATTTAAATTTTGGGAGATTGCAGAGATCAAATGGACAGGATCTGGGTGCCTTAGTGAATGATTCACAAAATAGTTAGTATGTAGGTATAGTAAATAATTAAGCTGGAATAGTATTGTGGGAGTTGAATACAAAAGTAGGGATGTTACGCTTCAGTTATACAGAACCTTAGCGAGACCACATCTGGAGTACTATGTGCTGTATAGATCTCCATATCAAGTAAGAGTATAAATGCATTTGAAGCAATTCAAGAGGTTTTATTAAACTTTCTGGAATTGGTGAGCTGTCTTGAGGAGATATTGGATGCTAGGCTCGTAAAGACTGGAATTTAGAAGGCATTTTAATCCTAAAGGATCTTGACAGAATGGAGTTAAAGTTTCCCCTTTATGGAAGAATTTAGAACTCTAAGTCACAGTTTAAAAATAAGGGTCCATCACTCAAAATAGATGAAGAGAATGCTGAAAGCATAGCCTATGACTTTTTTTAGGGTAGTGGTAGGTAGAGTCCTGATAAATAAGGGGTGAAAGTTTATTGGAATAGGTGAAAATCTGAAGTAATCAGATCACCTATGATAGAGCGGTATGATGGCACAGTAGCTAGCACTGCTGCCTCACAGCACCAGGGACCTGGGTTTGATTCCCATCTTGGGCAACTGTCTGAGTGGAGTTTGCACATTCTCCCCGTGTCTGCGTCGGTTTACTCCAGGTGCTCCAGTTTCTTCCCACAGTGCAAAGATGTACAGGTTTAGGTGCTAAGTTGTCCATAGTATCCAGGCAAGTGTCCGCTAAGTGGTTTAAGCCATGGGAAACGTTGGGTTACAGGGATAGGATGGGGAAGTGGATTGCTCTTTGGAAAGTCAGTGCAGATTCAATGGCCTTTATCTGCACAGTAGGGATTCTAATGATTCTCTGATCTTACTGAATAGTGAAGCAGGCTTAAGGAGCTGAGTGGCCTATTCTTGCACCTAATTTGTATATTCATTTTTTAAAAATTAACCTACTTTTCTAATCAACGTCTTCAGAGATGTTATTACATACCTGTGGAGCAGGTGGGACCTGAACCCGAGTCTCCTGGTCCATGGGTAGGTACAATAGAACTGCACCCGAAAAAGATAATTTGTATGTTCATATATGGATAGCTTTGGAAAAATTTTTAGTTGGAGATGAAGTGGAACAATGGCAGTGTTATTTCAAATGTGAAACAGGGACATTGATGTTGTGTGCACCTCCATACAGCGTATGCATTGGCATTTGCAGCAGGACAGAGTCAGTATTGCTAGATCAGGTGCAGGCATGACGTGACAAATCTAGAAGAAATGTTTTGATTCAACTAGAAAAAGAGAAATAATAAACAGCTGAATAAAGCATCAGTGCTGAGAGAGAGGTTAGAATTTCGTGGCCTGATTTGAAAATTCTACATATGAATGTATGGAGGAATTGGTTAAAATCAGCTGCCAGCACAAGTTCAAACCGAAGGCTATGATACAGTCACTGTTACTGAGAGATGGCTGCAGGATGGTCGGGATCGGGAACTAAATATACCAGGCTATAATGTTTATAGGATGGATAGGGAAAATGGCAGAGGAAGTGGAGAAGCTTTACTGTTTAGATATAGAATTACCTCAATAGTGAGGGAGGATATAATGAGGTCATACCATTCAGTAGAGACCTTTTATGGGTGGAACTGACAGACAGTAAGTGATCTAAAACTGTAATAGATATTGTGTACAGAACCCCTGGTAGTAACTCCTGAAGTGCTAAATTGTATAGATTTAGAAATTGAGAAGTGTGTAGCAAAGACAGCAGTATTGACAGTACTATTAATTACAATCTTGCATTTAACAGACTGGGTGAAGCAGACAAGCAATTTTGTATTTGGTAATAAGTAATAAGCCAGATTTAATTAGTAACCTAATTTTGAACAATTAGCAAATAGTGATCATAACATGATCAAGTTCAATGTACTGCTTGAAAGCAAAAAGTGTGAGCCAGCTACAGGAGTTTTACCTTTAGGTAAGGCTTTAAGTAGAGGAGGATGTTTAAAGAAAAAAAAATTAATGTAAGAATATCAATTTATACACCAGGAAGGGAAAAGCTCAACCTCATAGGCTTATTTACTTCAATAATCAGCACAGATTCTGCCAAATGAGAATGACATAAAGACCAGCAAAGGGCCACCAAACAGCTTATAAAAGCTTTTATGTGAGATTATGCAAGGAAACTTGCAAAGAACATTAAATCAACAAGAAGAATTTTTATACTTAAAGGGAAAGTGGGTGATCATGACTAATGTTGGCCCACTAAAAACTGAAAGTGAGGATGCTGTCAATGCGATTTTCCCCATAGGCAAACATGTTGAATAACTAAAAAAAAATGGAAAATGCTGGAAAAGCTCAGCAGGTCAGAAGCATCTGGACAGAAAGTAGTGTTAATATTTTTTGGTTCCAGTGACCATTCTATAAAAACATTCTGAAGAAGGATCACTGGACCTGAGACGTTAACTCTGATTTCTCTCCACAGGTGCTGCTGGACCTGCTGAGCTTTTCCAGCAATTTCTGTTTTTGTTTCTGTGTATCTACGGATGTCGCATAGAAGCCCATGGAATTAAAGGCAAATTACTGACATAATTGGGAATTTGGTTACGAGGCAGCCAACATAAAGTAGGGGTAATGGGTTGATATTCAAATTGGCGGGATGTGACTGGTGATTTTTCTGACAAGTATCTGAGTTCGGACTTCAATTATTCTCATTATCTATTAGCAACTTGGATAATAAAATAGAAATTCATATATCCAAATTTGCTGACAGCACCAAATGAAACACAATTTTAGACAGTTTAGACGATGGCGTAAAATTATGAAGGGATATTGATAGACTAAGTGGCAAAATTGTGGCAAATGGAGTTCAATGTAAGGTTATCCATATTGGACTAAAGCATAGATGCAGGTATTTTCTACATGGTATGAAGTTAAAGGGTGGCACGGTGGCTCAGTGGTTAGCACTGCTGCCTCACAGGGCCAGGAACACTGGTTCAATTCTACCCTTGGGCGACTGTCTGTGTGGCGTTTGCACATTCTCCCCATGTCTGTGTCAGTTTACTCCAGGTGCTCTGGTTTCCTCCCACAATCCAAAGATGTGCAGTCTAGATGGACCGGCCATGCTAAGTTGCCCGTAGTGTTCAGGGATGTGTAGATTAGGAGAGTTATTGGGGGATGGGTCTGGGTGCTCTGGAGGGTCAGTGTGGACTTGTTGGGCGAAGGGCCTGTTTCAACACTGTAGGGATTTTATAATCTATGAAATGCAGTGGATGTCCAAAGAATCTTGAGGGTTCAGGTGCATAGATCTTTAAAATGTCCAAACAAATGAAGAAAGCTAATGGAATTATGGCCTTTCAATCTAGAAGATTGAAGAACAAGGATGCAGAAATTACATTCTAGTTAGACCCCATGTAAGTACTATGAATAGATCTGAGCACCACATTTTAGGAAGGATACACTCTCCTTGGACAGAGTACAATATACCTTTTTACAAGAAAGATACTTGTACTTTGGGGGTCAAGTTATGAGGAGAGATACACAAATTAGGCCTATTTTCTTTAGAATTTAGATGATTGGGGTGAGCTGGTTGAAGTCTTTAAGATTTTTAGCAGGATAGATAAAGACAAACGATTTCCACTGGTTCGGGATTCTAGAACCAGGGGCCATAGTTTGAGAATTAGGGCCAGACTGCTTAGGAGAGATGTTAGGAAGCAGTTCTACACACAGGGTAGTAGACATTGGAAGTCTCTTCCACAAATAGCAGTTATGCTGGATCAGTTGTTTATTTAAATATAAGAGAATTCTTTGAGGAAAGGTATTAAAGGACATGGACCAAAGGCAGGTACGGAGTTAGGCACAGACCACCCATGATCTCATTGAATAGCAGTACAGGTTTGAGGAGCTGAATGGCCTAATCCTGTTACTATGGGACAGTTGCCACGTGCTTTCTTGTGGCATTAGAATCATTTGTCAAGCTGCTGATCTTCTCGGCAATGCATACTTTCCCACAGGTAATATCACCATTTCTCTTTTATTGTTGCTGGTGTATGAAAATAAATATTTATGAAATGCTCTTCATTTCAGACTTGCTAGCATTCTTGCAGTGAATCTGTGGGCATCCCATGGTCTTCTAACACAAATTAACTTATCATACAGAATACCCTTGTGAATATATCCACTGTCCACCTTGCAAACCCGTCTCAGTCAGTACATTTCAAGGAGAACCACGACTTCGACTGGAGACAACACCAAGATCCTGGATCAGGCTAGGCAGAGACAAGCACGAGAATTCCTGGAAGCATGGCACTCCACGAAGCATGCCATTAATAAACACTTTGAACTCGATCCCATATACATCCCACTATGGAGGAAACCCGGAAGTGAGGCAATCCATTGCAACGGACCCCAGAGTTTTAAAAACCAGGCGGGAAAACACCGATGCTTCATCAGAGGCTGCACTGAGGATGTTACCAAGCACGGTAACGAAACGTCTGCAGAACAACAAACCAGCTTGGGGAGCCAACCAACCGCAACACCCACAACCCAAGTCGTCGTCGTCGTCGTCGTCATCGTCAATCATCTCTGCTTCATAACAGTACGAAAAGGTGCTTAGAACACAGGCCTCAAACTAATACCTTAAGTTGTTTCCTGTTCACATTTTGTGACTCAAGTAAACGTGGCAGCTGATTTCCTAATGTCTGCATCTTAAAGTCAGAGGGATGCACAGCACAGAAACAGACCCTTCAGTCCAACTCATCTATTCAGACTAGATATCCTAAATAAATCTAGTCCCATTTACCAGCATTTAGCCCATATCCTTCTAAACCCTTCCTATTCAGATACCCATCCAGGGTTTTTTTAAATGTTCTAATTGTACCAACCTCCGCCAATTCCTTGGTTAGCTCATTCCATGCACACACCACCCTCTGTGTGAAAAAGTCGCCCATTAGATCCCTTTTTAAATCTTCCCCCTCTCACCTTAAACCTATGCCCGTTACTTTTAGACTCCCCCACCCTGGGTAAAAGTCCTTGTCTATTTACTCTATCCATCTCCTTTATGATTTTATGAACTTCTATAAGGTCAGCCCTCAATCTTCAACATTCCAGGGAAAATAGCCCCAGCCTATTCAACATCTCCCAATAGCTCAAACCCTCCAACCCTGCATTGAGTCCATCTCACATTCAGATTGTCTGACAGTGTAGAAGAATTTGCAAGTCACGTGTCATGTTGAGATTCTTGATTGAGTAGTGACAGCTTGTCCTATGTTCAGAGCTTTCTTCATGTTTATAATAAGGGTAAACAAGTTTTAGGCATTTGTCACAACCAAATCATGTGTGTTGTCAGACCGGTCTGTGAATTTGCATAGCTCATTTAACCCTCTGTTAGTTATATTTGAGGGCTGCAATTTAAAAATGATAATCACAAACATAATATCTATTAGGTTTTATTTATTAGCTAAAAACTGATGGAGTTAAAAGAAGAGATGAATAAAAGATGCATATAAATATGAAAGCAAGATCAATTCTACTACCTTTTGCATGCCTGTCACTTACTTGATGATTCTGTTTTCAAAGTCCAAATTCAGCAGCTGTGATTGGTTCTGTATTGATCTGTGCACAAATGTGGGACTGAAGCAAAATGGCCGCTGAAAGCTTCTGAACACCTCTCTGTCACCCCCAACCCTTGAAACCGTGTGCTGCACCCTGCCCCTACAGCCTGATGGGCGGAAGATAGAGTTTGTGTGTCACATTACTTTTTCAGCAAATGTACAACTAAGAGTTGGTAAATTTTGATAAATGTGAGTCTCAGTATTACGGGCATGTTGCAAACCAAATTAAATCAAGAAAATGATGGGAGAGTTGCGCATTGAATTGATCAGGAAAGTTATATTTCAGGATTTTGCTGAGGAAATGGAAATTGAATTGGTGTGATAATTGGAAAAGGTAGAGTGTGTATAAGGAATTATTTCCAGAATAGGTTGTGATTGTAGCAATTTTTATAAACTGAGGGAGAGGAGCGAGGGGAAGTTAATAGTATTGGTAATTTACTGGTCTGAGGAGGTTTAATAATTTTTGAGCTGTCACAATCCCAACAGGAAGCCACAAGTTGTCCGATTCTCAAAGGGCGCAGTGAAGTTAAGAAGATCGCCGTGTGTGTGTGTGTGTGTGTGTGTGTGTGTGTGTGTGTGTGTGTGTGTGTGTGTGTGTGGTAGAAGTTGTTGTCTCCTGATATTGTCACCGGACTAGTAATTCAGATCCCAAGGCTCTGGGGATGTGGGTTTGAATTCAATGAAAAAATTCTGGAATTTTTTAACGTTCGCCAAATGGCAATTGGTTAATTTAGTTATAGTTACACAAAGAGATTGAGAGGCCGGGCAGCTAAGTGGATTGCATCAAGACTTTAAGCACAAAATTGTATCAAATCTTAATATCTGGTATCTAGAGAAATCAGGGAACAGTTCACAAAAGAAACAATTTTCATGGAAGGCAGAGTTTTGGATTTCCTTTGCTGCATTGGATTAGCCTGGAGTAATTGGATGATTTGACTTCACAACAGCAATTATTTTCTCAGTTTGTTGAGCCAAATCCCAGGATGGCTGATTAGGCAAGTCATGTGGGGTTGAGCTTACTTTCACAGAGGTAGGTTAACAATTTTGATTTAGTTCATGGAAATTGGTTTGAATCAAATCTCCGCAGTTGGTCAAAGTAATCACTATTATTCAAAATGCTTTACGTGTACTTGCGATTTGAAGTTTCACTTATGCCTTTGATATTCTTTTCTTTGCCTTAACAATGCCCGTACTGACCAATTTCTACATTAAATAGCAATACCCAGGGGTATAACAAGAGACCATTTCTCTAATCTAAACTGGATATTGCATCTTTAACATGCACTGTTTATGTGCAATTTTTCAATCTCTTGCAAGTGGATTGTGAGAGAGCTGATGAGCTGCATATGAAATAGGAACATTAGACCAAAAGAATTCAGTTCTTCAAGCCTGCCATACCATTCAAATAAGATCATGAATGATCTGCATGTTTCCAACGCTTTATTCCCAACTACCCCTGATTATCCTTGATTCATGTGCCGAATAAAATTCTATCTGCATCTGTCTTAAAAGAAACTCAGATACCTCCTCTCTACTTGCCTTGAGGCAGAATGTTCCAATGTTGCACAACCTTCAGGAAAAAACTCATCTGTCTGTATCACGTAGATTAAGTTAATGAATAAAGTGATGGTCAAATGCACGTATTTAGCTGAATCTTGCTTTTCTCACCCAAATCAAGAAACCAGTTTTTATAATTAAGTAACTTAGCTTTGGATATTTAAAAAAAAGGATAATTTTTTTAACTTGAATATTTGATTTTTTTTAAAGCTTCCAATGGCCTGAATTGCACTTGTAGTTGCTTGTTTAAAACCTAGCTACCACATATCAATAAAAATGACAATTCGTTAGTTTCTACATGGAGGCTGAACTATAAACCAAGATTTACAACTGGAGATGTAAGTTGTAAATCAACATTTATTGATTCAGTTGATTTTGAGAAAGTTAATTAACATAGCTAAGATTTTGTTGACGTGCACTGTCAGAAACCATGCACATTTCCATTTTAATTTCGGAAGAGTCAGGAATAATTTCACCTTCACCATAAGAAATCAAGAAGGGAAAAAAACCCAGCTTGTTGAAAGAAAAAGGGCAAAATAGCTTAAAAAAAACACAATCTTCTTGCTTTTGATGTAATTCCTAATCAAAGTTACAGATCAAGTCTTTTTCAGGTACAGATACATTTAATGCAGCTAAACTTCGAAACTTGTAACTTAACATGTTACTATTTATTTTCAAAGCAACAGAAATTTGAAGTCTTCAAATTAGCTTGTAGTTTGATTCTGGTGTATTACTGCTAGGTGCTGTAGGTCATCAGTCAAGAAACAGATTTCAGATCATTAAAGTGTTTCGTGCCTCTTCAGCGACATCATATGAACATGAACAATGAGGAAATGAGTGTTTCCTAATGGCTTGTTTACTCAGTTTCACTTACCTTGGCCTAGTTGCTGAAGTGACTAAAATACTTATGGAATTTTATTACCATTTGCAGACTCATTGATATATTGCTGATTGCCCATAGCTTGCATCGTCACCTTCTTCCATATTTCTTGAATAACATGCTGTTTTGGGTTTCTGCTTCATCCTCCAAGCAACTCTGTGGATAGTTTCACGTTCACGGAAGGCAACAACGATTTTGGTCCCGACCAGAGCAATTGTCCCTGATGCTAGTTCACCTTCTACCATCTCACTCTGTCCCTGTCTCTTTAACAAAGAGAGGGCTGCATAACAAAGGACAAGAAAGCAGCTTCTTAACTGCTGCAGTTAAACTACATCGCTCTCGATCTCAACAGTGGAGATCATTCATCAGATATATTCTTAAGTTAAACTCCCCCAAAGCATATGAAATGAGGAAATCATAGCTTACAAATGTTTCAACTTGTCATGTTTTCAGCTGCCCAAGGAAAGTCCAGCTCAGCTATTCCCTTCTTTTAATGTTCATTTAGTGGCCTTTCCTGCTTCTATCAATAATTTATTCCCTACACAAATTGCAGCTAAAACTGTCCACAAGTTAAATTAAGTATGTAATTTCACTGAATCTTTCAACATTCATTTTCAAGCCAGAACATAAAATCTGGGTTGATTGTTTTAATGCCCTAATGAAAGTTGCCAAATGAAAGAAATACTTAATGTGTTGAAAGCATCGTTGTTACATCATCATCATCATCATCACCACCATCATCATCATGGACCAGACCAAGTTTATTACTTACAAATACATTAATAAATTTCTTAGATACACTTTTACAAACTTCAGCTTGACAGCTGATCAAAAGAAATAGCTGTAAACATGATACATTTTAAGCAAAAGAAACTAACATGGTATTAGCAATGAATGATACATACTTCCACTCTGCAGTTTACCTCAAATATCTGTAATGCAATTTTTTTTTTCACAGTTGAATGTATCATCTAACACTGCCATGCCACATATTCTTTACTCTTCTTAGAAGTATCCTACCTGTCACCATCCCTCAGCCTTTTGAACTGAGTTATAAACAGACACATTAGGGTGGGTCCCACTCTTGTACCAGGAATTACATCTTCAACCATCAGTGCTGGCCAAAGGTCAATGTTCTGTGGTGTGCCGTACAACCTGAAATAATATGAAATAATGATATTGACTAGTTCATAACTAGGTAATGTTTCATACAATGTTTTAAATGGTTAAAAGCCTTGCATGTTATTCAGGCCAGTTGTGTTCTACTTTGCAGGGTCATTAGACCACAGTTCAAGATATCAGACATTGAATGAGCAAAAATGAATAATTAGCATCAGGAAGCAGCAATTGGCTGAAGTAAAGACTTGGATGTTGAGTTACCCATTAAACCTGTGAAAATAAAGTCAAATAAATCAATAGCAGTTAAGTATGTAGCTGATGATGGATTTCACCAGCTACACGATACCTTGCACAACCATTTTCTTCCTATTCCAACACTGCAGATTCAAATTTAACAAACCATTTGCAGAATAATACCTAATATGCTGCAATGAAGGCAATTGGCTTTTCTTCAGAATTGCTAATTCTGAACTCGTTTCTTGCAAATCTGACTAATCTAATCATATTCTGTCATTGATTTGAGCTGCCACCTTGAATTTTTTCAGTAAAAATACGTAAATGTAAGCAACAGTTATTAAATTATGGTGTTCTTCTCTTTGCTATAAACCTACTAAACACACAAGCACTGGAAAACAATAATTAGGGACTTTTTTTTAAATGTGAAGATCAAAAACAAAGTGTTAACTAGGAAACTAAGCATTTGTATCTAACTCCTACCATCTGCTGTAGCCTGACTACAAGTCATTGAATAATACATTACATCCTGTCGAAGTAGGAGTGATTGTTAGTAGTTTTGGGATATGGACCCTTAAAAGTACGTTTAGACCCGATCACAAATCCCCCTTCTTTTTAGAGTTAAATGTTTACTTTAAAAAATATTAAATTTGTCTATTTCTTTTAATCATTTAATAGGTTGTTGTAGAGGAGACAGGAAATCGGGGCTCTGATGCAAATTTTTCATTCCTGTCTGGCCATGGAAGACCAGTCAGAGGACTGGAAGATGGCTAGTGTGGTTCCACTTTATATGAAGGGTGGTAGATGAACCAGGAAATTACAGACTGGTGAGTCTCATGTCAGTGGTAGGGAAACTATTAAAGAAAATTCTGGAGTAGTGAATTAATACCCACTTGGAAAGATATGGATTAATTAGGGATAGTTAGCATAGCTTTGTCAGAGGAAGATCATGCCTAACAAATCTCTTAGAATTTTTTTTCGAAAATGTGATCAATTGTGTGGACGAGGGAAGTTCAGTTGCAGTTTATATGGATTTTAGCAAAGCTTTTGTCAAGGTCCCACATAGGACACTGACTGAGAAGGTTAAAGCACATGGAATTCAGGGACAGTTTGGTGAGATGGATCAGAAACTGGCTAAGTGGTAGAAGGCTGTTTGAGTGACTGTAGGCTGGTGTCCAGTGGTGTACCACAAGGGATCAGTGCTGGGTGTTTTATTTTATACATAAATGATACAGATGAAAATGTGACAGGAATGTTAAGCGAAGAAGATGTTTGTAGGTTTCATGAAGATCCAGATGAGTTGGTCAGACGAGCAGACCAGTGGTGCACTTTGGAAGAAGAAACAAGATGAGGGAGTATTTAATGAAAAGCAGGATGCTGGGTAGCTGAGACGGACAGAAGAATCTTGGGGTAATTATTCACAGATCGCTGAAGTCAGCAGAGCATGTGAATAGGATAGTTAAGAAGGCGTATGGGACATTTGGTTTCATCATCATGGCACATGGTATAACAGCAAGGAGGTGATGTTGGAGTTGTACAGAGCGTTGGTCAGGCCACAACTAGAGCACTGTGTGTAGCTCTGGTCACGTCACTACAGGAAGGTTGTGATAGCAATATAGGAATTGCAAATAAGGTTCATCAGGATGTTGCCTGGCATGGAGAAACTGAGCTGTAAGGGCAGACTAGATAGGCTTAGATTTCTTTTCTGTAGAGCAGAGAAGACTGAGGGGGGACATGATTGAGGTGTGTAAGATTGAGGGATGTGGACAGGGTGAATAGACAGCAGCTGGTCCCTTTGGTTGATAGGTCAATTATGAGACGGTTCAGCTTTAGGATAAGGGGCAGGAGATTCAGAGGGGATTTGGCGTGGCGGGAGTTGGGGGAAGAAATCTTTTTCACTCAGCTGGCGGTGGGCATTTGGAATGCACTGCTTGGGAAGGTAGTGGATGCCAGAAACTTTGACCTTCAAAAGAGATTTGGATGAGCACTTCAAATATCATCATATTCAAGAATATGGGATAAATTGGGATTAGTGCACCTTCAGTAGTAGTTATGTCGGTGCAGACTTGATGGGCCGAAGGGCCTTTTCTGCACTGTATAAATCTATATTGTATCTGTATAAATCATTTAAGAAAACAATAAATTTACAAGTCTCTGAAAGATAACAGTGGTTTACTTATCCAACCAAACTTAGTTACTGTGATCTTTGTTGGAGGCTGCTGTATATTTTCACAATGCTTATTAGGGGATTTTGTATTGCAAGGAGTATCAATGAATGATGACTGGAATGGTTTGTTCACACTTGTTGACTAAATACTGATTCTGTGTTGATTCTGCTGTGGGAGTAAGTTTGCTAGGTTGGAATATGGTGCAGAGTCAAGTGCATTGTACCTTATCCCAGTACAATGGATCCCAGTGGTACTCCCCATGACCTATGGTTCTCATCATTGTCTTGATGATACCATGAATGATTACCAAGGATACGTTATTTGAAAGCAGTGGGCTGTCCATAAAATAGACTATTGGGGTGACCAGAACGGGTTTTGTTAGAGACACTCTAGTGTTCCCAGTAGAAACATAGAAAACAGGAGCAGCTGTGGGACATTTGGCCCTTTTGAGCCTGTTCTGCCATTTATTATGATTTATGGTTGAACATCCAACTCAATAGATAGTTCCTGCTTTTCCCCATATCCTTTTGATTCCTTTAGACCCAAGGGTTACATCCAACTTCTTGAAATCATACAATATTTTGGCCTTGACTGCTTTCTGTAGTAGCATATTCCCAAATTCACCACTCTCTCTGGGTAAACAAAAAATCCCCATCTCAGCCTTAAATGGTTCACTCCATATACTTAGACTGTGACCTCTGGTTTTAGACTGCACCACAACTGAGAACATCCTTCCAGCATTTACACTGTTGAATCTTGTTATAATTTTTATATATTTCCCTGAGACCTACCTTCATCCTTCTAAACTCCAATGAAAAATAATCCTAACCAATTCAACCCTTCATTATACTTCAGTCCCAGACATTCAGGAATCAGTCCGGCAATCCTTGGCTGCACTCCCTCTCTAGCAAGAACAATTTTCCCAAAGCCCTGTACAATTGCAGCAAGACATGCCTGCTCCTGTATTAAAATCCACTTGTTATGAAGGTCAACATATATGTATCGCACCTTCCTGCTTGCCTTCAGTAGCTGGTGCACAAGGACACCTTGGTCTTGTTGCACACTTCCCTCCCTTAATTTATAGCCAGATAATAATCTGCCTTCCTATTTTTCCCACCAAAGTGGATAACCTCACCATTATCCACATTATACTGTATCTGATATGCATTTGCCCAACCTGTCAAAACACTGACGCATGTCTGCATCCTCCTCACACCCAGGTTTGTGTCATCTGCAAACTTGGAGATATTATATTTAGTTCCCTAATTGATATCATTAATATATATTGCTGGTGTCTTAGCACTGATTACTGCAGTATCCCACTAGTCAGTACCTGTATTTTGGCAAAAAAAACCTCATTTATTCCTATTTTTTGTTTCTTCTCTGCCAACCAGCTTTGTATCCATCTCAATACATTACCTCCAATCCCACTAATTTTGCATACTAATCTCTTCTGCAGGACTTTGTTGAAAGTCTTCTGAAAATACAAATAAACAACATCCATAATGTCCCCTTCATCAATACTACTAGATCCCCAGATTGGAATCTCCATGCCACTGTGCACAAAATCTGGCATTGATTGGTTGAATTATCATTTGCCATGTCCATGGGTACATACATTTTAGTGTAAGCAGTGAAGGATGTTTATACTTGCGCAGTATCTAGTTTTTGCATATTTATTACACTGACCTTGCAACAATGGTCATAAAATTTGGACTGTGGCAAAGGCTGCTGTTGGTACAACCGTGCCAATGCATTCTTGCATGTCCATCTTACTTAATGTCAGCTTACTTAACTATTTTGGTATTCCCCCTTTATTTATGATACAGAACTTGTCTAGCTTTGGGTTGTAGCTCCTCAAGCTGTTGAGCCACTTGTTCAAGTCTGTGCCTTCTGCATTTACACTTCTAGTAACCTCTAGAGCCACAGGCTTTGTATACAGGATAAAGATCTGGGTAATTTCACGGTACATGTATACAGTTGTGCACACATGTTTACTTGGCTTGCCTACGTTGGGTATTAATCCACTAGAGGACAAATTACACTTAGCCTGTATTTTCTGTCCACCTGGTAATATAGCTTTGTATCTGCACTTGTTTTATTGTAATGCTTCCACTGTGTAACCTTTGGCCATGAGATGTCTTTGGAATGCTCTCACAAACCCAACCATTCTGTCAGTAGGTTCTGCCAGCATGATGTCAAAATCATATGAATCCTTTTTATAAATTAATCAATAGTCTCTATCTTTTATTGGTTAAAGACATGAATTCCACATGGAGTGTTCTGAAGTTCAGCTTCAGATTATCAAGTGGTGATCGTATTTTATCAGAACATTTAAGATGATTGTTGTACAGGCCTGATGTGTTTAGACTGTGGTGCATTCATTGCATGTAGCAATTTTTAAATTTAATAGCTCGTTTATCTGATTCAGAAACTTTGAGATCCAAAAAACCTGACTCCAAAGCCTTAAAAAAAAGCAAAGTCAGATAGGAGATGCAATGCCTTCTAAAGGAATCTTAGAATTTTTTTTTGTCATCTTCTGATTATTTCAGGGATTTTTAATGCTATCTGCAACTTACACCAGCGAGGAAGGCTTTCTGTTCCCTGAGTTGCAGGATCGTTATTGGCCACTGCTTCACTGGCAAAAGAGTATTATATGACTGCATTGCTTGGACTGTTAAGATCTTTCTGTTTTCCTGGCTTTATTGAAGCTTTGCCCAAATATCACTAATTTTGGTCTGAATTTGTACTGCAGACTTCAAAAGTAAAATAAAAGTTCTGTACAGGCTTGTTTTTTACTATTGGCAATTGTCAGCTGTTAATGGAACACACTTTTTTCTTATCAGCCCAATCTTCAGTGTTTTAACCTCCCTCTGACCTCTTCTGGGAACAGCAAGCAGCAGCAACGGGACCTTCTATCTGTGCAACTCTGCTTAAAGTTAGCTTTCCAGAGTCAACTATTTAGTTTTTGTTCCTGCTAATGTGTCATAGTAGGCTACATTACAACATTTTGTCTTTCTGAAGTTTGAATAATCTCAGAGACCTGGTGCCTGCAGACGATGGTGTATGAACGTGTCCCAGAATGAAGGTGCATATCCTAGGGTTCTAATGGATCTGCAGAATCACTTACAGATGATAAGGCACGGTAATTACTTTCACACCCATCTATTCTCCTGATTTATGAAGGGTTAAGGCTTGTATACTTCTCAGGCATCTTCAAACATCAGGTTGACACCACGTTACATTTCTTTTTTTGATGCAAATGTGCCAAACACGCGATGCAGTGTCAGACATTTGAGATACTTCAGAATGCACACAATGTAAAAAGCAGCAAAGTATTGACTTAGAACAAAAACAGAAGTTGGTGGGAACACTTAGCAGGTCTGGCGGTATCTGTGAAGGGAAAAAACAGAGTTAACGTTCCTGTCCAGTGACCCTTCCTGAGAACAGGAGGGGTCATCGGACCTGAAATGTTAACTGTTTTTTTCCTTCACAGATGCTGCCAGACCTGCTGAGCTCTTCCAGCAGCTTTGTTTTTGTTCCTGATTTACAGCATCTACAGTTCTTTCGGTTTTTATGGACTTAGAACATATGAATTGGAACAGGAGTAGACCACTCAGCACTTTGAGCTTGTTCCACCATTAAGTAATGTTCATGACAACTGAATTCACATTTTAGCTTACCCTTGGAAAAAGTATCAAACCTTTGTCAAGAATGAATCTACCTTTTTCCTAAAATGTTCAAAGAATATGTTTCAACTGCTTTGGAGGAAGAAAGTTCTAATACTCATGATTCTTTGTGAGGAAAAAAAACTCCTTATTTCTGTTTTATATAGACAACACGTTATGTTTAAAAACCACAAGTAGGCTGTGAAGAGGACCCAGCTTTGACTCAAGCATTGGGTGACTGTCTGTATGGAGTTTGCACAACCTCCTTTTGTCTGCATGGGTTTCCGCTGAATGCTCCAGTTTCCTCCCACAGCCCAAAGATGTACAGGTTAGGTAGATTGGTCACGACAAATTACCATGTAGTGTCCAGGTTCAGGGATGTTTGGGTTAGGTGTGGTTGAAAACCCCACACAATGTTATGGGTGTGAAAAGGAATGCCATGTTGGGTCTGGTTGGGATGCTCTTCACAGGGTCGATGCACACGACGTGGTGGGCTGAATGGCCTCCTTCTGCAACTCCAATCTGACAAGACTGCTCAGGATCTTGTATGTTTAGTCAAGTTGCCTTTTTGCACATCTAAATGCCTGTGGATATAACCTAGCCTATTCAATCTTTCTTCAAGATAACCCATGCATTCCATGTATTATTCTGGTAAATCTTCTTTGGACTGTTTCCAATAAATTCACATCCTTCCTTAACTAAGGAAACCAACACTATACACAGTACACAATCTTACTAATGTCCGGTATAACTAAACCATAAGCTCTTTGCCTTTGTATTCAAATAACCTTGCACCAAACAATCATATTTCATTAGCTTTTCTAATTATTTGCTGCGCCTGCCAATTAACCTCTTCAGTTCATGTACTCAGAGGCCCCGTTCTCAGGGCTCTGCAACCTCTCACCATTTAGATCATTTTCTTTCTATTATTGAGTTGTAGCCTCCTTCACAACTTACTTTCCTACCTATATTGACAGCATTATAAAAAATAACAACGAATAATTTGGTCCCTTCATCAGTCATCTACGTAACCTGCACTGATCCCATTTACCACTCATTACATCTTGCCATCTGGGCAATCTTTATTTATGTCAATATGTTACCCCTTTACGCTATGAGCTTTTATTTTCCACGATAAAATTGGATGTGGCATCTTATCAAATGCATTTTGCAAATCTAACTGCAGTACGTCCATTGGTTTCCTTTTACACACAGCACATGATACTTTGTCTAAAGAACTACAATGGTTAAACATAATTTCCCTAGAATAAACCATGTTAATTCAACTTGATTACAATGAACATTTCCAAGTATCCTGCTGTAACAACTTTAATAACAGTTTGTAACATTCTCTCTGTGACAGCTATTGAGCTAACTGGCCTGCAGTTTTCTGCTTTGTCTTCCTTTTTGAATAAAAAGTTACTTCGCTGTCTTCCAATCTAATGGGACTGTCCCTCAATCAAGGAAGTTCAGGAAAATTAAAACCAAAGCATCAACTAACACACGAACTCAATAGTTTGTTTAAGGTTTTAGGATGAAGTCCAACTGGGACTGCATGTCGTACCAGAGCCTTGTTCAGAATGACTTCTTTATTTGTAATTTTCTTTGTTTTCTTGCAATTTTCTGTTCTACCGCCTGATTTACAGCTATTTCAGAGATGTTGTTAATACCCTTTCAAGTGAAGTGCAAAGTAGTTAATTAATCATCTAATTAATCTGCCAACTCCTTATTTTCTTTTCTTAATTCCCTAACTAACTTTCCATAGGATTAATGATCACTCTAATGACTCTTATCTTCTAAAAAGCTATAGAAATGCATCCTGTTCATTTTCATATTTTGGCTAGCCTTTCTTCAATTTCAAATTTTCCTTATTAACTTTTAAATATTCTCTTCCTTCCACTGGCCAGCCACCTATCTTTGCATAATTATATACTTTGCCTTTAATGATCTTTAATTTTTTCAATTAATCACAGATGGTAAGTCCTCCCCTCGTAATATTTGTCTCTCATTCTGAATGCATCTATCATACGTATTTTGAAATATTTCCTTAAATATCTGCCATTTATTTCCAATTGAAACATCCCTTAATCTAATTTGCCAGTTTATTTATCAACTTAAAGTTTATTATCAAATCTAATCCTCTTGAAAGGCTGAGCTATGTGTACAAAAACATTAAGGAAGATATTCAAAACATCAAAGAGCTATGGGCTTTGAAAAATTATAATTCTGCTGGCTATGTTGACATCTTATTGACTCTGGAACAATTCAAAGGCTTTAAAGGACTAATGGTTGCCTTCATAACAGCTCCTTGAACTCAATGATGTTGCTACGGTGCCAACCTGTGATGGAATGAAGTTTTCTAAACATTTTGCTGCTGAGCTTCAACAATCTTGTACATCCTACTGTTTATAGAGTTTTTACAGTACAGAAGGAGGCCCTTCAGCTCATGTCCATGCTGGTCATCAAATATACATCTATTATAATTCCATTTTCTAGCACTCAGCCCCTAGCCTTTATATGTTATGGCATTTGAAGCCCTCAGAGGATTTCTGCCTCTACCACCCTTTTCAGGCGGTGGGTTTGGGATACATACAACCCTCTGGGTGAGTCTTCTTTTCCGTAAATCCCCTTTAAACCTGCCCCTCACCTGAAAACTATTTCTCCTGGCTATTGACCCCTCTACTGAAGGTAAGGTTTATTTGCTATCTATCCTGTCTAAGCTCCGTCCAAATTTGTACACCTCAGATTTGTCCCCAGTGTTCTCTGTTCTTTGGAAAACAACCACAGCCTAACTAGTGTCTCCTCATAGCTGAATATCTTCAGCTCAGGGAACATCCAGTGATGATTGATATTATCCGTAGCACCATCATGCAACCAGCTTGAAGATTTTATGGCAAACAGCTGTCACATTAAGTGTCAAATTCTGGACCATTGACTTTACATCATATTACCTTTATATGACACAGATGTTAAAAAAATCCAAGAAGAATGAGAGGCTTTTTTAAGATGAGAAGCTAGACAAGTATTTGTGAGCATCGGGGAGGGGGGATCAAATGCCACATTTATTTCTGTAAACTCCTTGAAAAGGCATGGGATTGAGGTAGTGGTGGTGGGCAAGTAGATAGAAAGGCCAACTGTAACCTGCACATGGAAACTAGATTTCCCTTTACTCTGCTTCTAACCTCTGCCAGGGACAACTGCTCCACTTATCCTTAATCTGCCTCTATGTATATCTTTGCATAGGAATACAATGAATAAGCCATTCAGACCTTTGACTCGCTATGCCATTCTAACAGATCATGGTTAAGGTATTCCTGAAATCCATTTACCTGCCGTAGGTCTGATCCCAATACCAATAGATTAAAAAATGTTAATCTCATTAATCTTAGATAAGGTTTTGGCTGTTTAGAGGGATCAAGGCTTGGTTGAGCAAGGGAGGACTAGTGTGTGGGTGTGAGTGTGGCCTTGCCTGTGCAATGATATTGGGACATGGTATCCATCAGCCTAAATAGGATAAACAGGTAAAATTATATTCAAGGACAAGATTGGGCCATGCTAAATTATCCACAGTGTCCAGGGATGTACAAGCTAGTTGGATTAGCCATGATTAATGTGGGAGTTACACTGATAGGTAGAGGGTTGTGTTTGGATGGAATGCTCTCCAGACGGTTGGTGCAGAAAGTCTGCAACTACAACATTGAAGGTACAGAGCTGAACCATCCTTAGCTCTACACAATGTGCTTCAAGGAGTGAAGCAAGCAGCTCCTGCACTGTTTGTGCAGGCTATGGGACTGTGGAAGGTGATTACAATTTTGGCAAGTTGGGTGAATTTTTCTGGCCAATACATTTCTTGTGCACCACAGTCATTAGTGCAATTGATCAGCAATGTCAATGATGCTTTAATGCTATTGTCCTTTGAATGTCCCCCCATTGCATAAAGGTAAAGCCCCCTCCTTCACAGAATGAAACACTTGGACGGACCGACCACCCACCCACCTACTCTAGGTGTGTTTGCAGCCATTTTCATCTTCATTTGCAATCTGGATCATGATTAGGGGAACTGATGCCACCTTCACGCAGTGAATCTCATAGTGACAGTGATGACTGTCCAAGCTGGAGGGCCAGAGGAGCCAGTAGGGAGTTTCCAGGTAACTGCTCTAATTTTTATGCCAGGAATTGTTGCTGTATAGTTTCTATCAGACATGTGGGAGAATGGGAAACTGTATATAAATGAGGTGAGATTAACTAATAATGACAGGCTAATGTGTACAAACAGGTGCGAATAACCCTCTTGCCGTTCACTGCTAAGATTCCCATTTCACTGTTCAACACTTAGTTGGAGAATCTCATTACTGCTGATTTCAGTCTATTTTCTCAACTTAGTTGCAAATGCTCATATCATTCAGGAGCTGGGAAGATTTCACACCATGCATCCAATTTCAACTTTTCAATTTTTTGATTAAAATATTATGAGAAATGTTGTTGCCCATAACCACCTTCTGAACCACAATGACATTAAATGCTATATTAATCTCCGTTAAGCCAGTATTTTTACTATATTGCTCATTTTTCTCTTCATTTAATTCATAATGTTTGGCAGCTGTTTCCTATTATTCTTGTCAGAACAGTCTGGGATGATTTATTTAGGCCTCCGAGTTGTCGTATCATTCTTTCTGTTAGAATGTGTCATAAATTATTCCAACAGGTTCGTAGGCCTCTCCCTGAGTTGTTTGTTTGTCAAGAAAAGCTAGAAGATTGATTTATCCAGGAACTCTGCATCAATTTTTAATGGCAGCCTGTCATCTGGGAGATGATAGTTTGCACCATAGCTGTCAATTCTGTTCAGCATCTCTTGGTATGGCTCAGGAACCCCACTCTGGCATTGCAGTCTCTATTGCATTTGCTGTAGTAGAAAACGATAAACTGAGATGGTGCATGGTTTTCTCGACCTTTTTTTTAGCTCAGTCCTATTTTATCAGCCAACTGAGTTTTTCATTTCTGTTCATCTCTTTCAATGTGGTTCACTCTTTACAGCTGTGACAAAACCTGCCTATTGTTGTATAATGTAATGTTACCAAAGGACTTAAAATTAAATTGTATAACCCATTACAAAGATGTCTGACACAGTTGATGGGCGACAATAAGCCATTTTACAGTAGGTTTCAGAGAAAGCAGATGTATCTGTATCATTTCTGTAAGGGATTAATAATTAAGCATGAACAAATGCAGTTATACACATCTACTATCATGAAATAAAACTTCTTGGTATCTAAGAAAAGTACCTCCTCAGTACATTCTCTAAGACGGTGTATCCTCTACCACTAATCAGTAGATAGGCTGAAGACAAAACACAAAGGATGGCAGAAAAAGATTTTAGTCTTTGTCCAGCGCTACATACTAGTTAAGTTTACAATTATCACAAGGTACCAGGAGTGGTTACCTTGTAAAATACCACAGAAGTGTTCCTCAGTATGGAATACCAGTACAGCAGCTGAGTAGTAGGCACAGATTTGTCTTCGATCTTTGGAGATCGAGGTTGAATGCCTTTCCTTCAGTTCTTGTTTGTAAGCAGCTACGCTCTGATGCTATTGAATGCTTTCAAGTTGTCTACAAAGAGAAGTGTAGTGACTGGCCCAGGTTAACAACCTTGTAGTTAATGAGGTCCACCTGGTTCCAATCAGGAAAGCCTTGGCCGACCAATATAAACAGGAGATTAGAATCACCTCAGTTGAGGACTAACTCTAAGTTGGCTGGCCAAAGCCAATGAAAATATTAGTGAAAATCTTTGTTTATGAGTGGTACAGGCAAATCATAGTAAGCAAAGGATGTACAGATCAAAAAGACTTAGACAAAGGCATACAGGTTAGGTTGCACAAGGTGTGCACCATGCGAGATCAAATCAGCATTATTTGAAGTTAAAGAGTCCATCCATCTGTCTAATAACAGATCAGAAGAAGCTGTTCCTGAACCTGCTTGTGCGTGTGTCAGGCTTCTGTATCTTCTGCCTGATGGAAGAGGCTGTAGGAGATCATTACCAGGGTTTGATGGGTCTTTGATGTTAACAGCCTTTCTGTGGCAGTGAGCCATGTAAATGGAGTTCATGGATGGAAGGTTGGCTTCCGTGATGGTCTGGGCTGTGCACACTGCCTTCTGTGTTTCTTACAGTTCTGGGCAGAGCAGTTGCCGTACCAGGCCGTTATGTATCCAGACAGTATGGTGCATCTGTAGACATTGTTGATAGACTTTTAAGGATATGTCAAATTTCCTGAGCTGCCTGAGGAGGAAGAAGAGGCATTGCCCTGCCTTCTTAACTGCCGCATCTATGTGGGAAGTCCAGGACAGGTTGTCCGTTATTTTCACTCCAAGGAACTTGATGCTCTTCACCCTCTCAATCTCAGTTCCATTAATGTAGATGGGGGTGTGCTCTCCTCCTTACTCTCTGGAGTCCGTGATCAGTTCTTTAGTTTTGCTGACATTGAAAGACAAATTGTTTTCATTGCACCACATTACCAACCCCCCTATTTTAAGAAGGATATGTTAAAGGCTATCAGTACCACAACACAATTCTCTTTTACCCCACTGCAGATCGAAAACAGTTGCAAAGATCATAGCCAGCTGGTGTTACTGCCCTGTTTTTAGAAGAAAGGGTTAAGTACACAAAGTTTATGGTTTCAGAAAAGGTCAACTCAGCTCTGTTCATTCTAACTGACATTTTTTCTAAGTTGGATATTTAATTAGGAGGACCATTACTCTTTATTTGCACCCAATCATGCCTTGAAATACTCAAGTATGTATTCTGCTTTTGGGATTCTGCTCACAACACTGTCAAACTTCTTACGGAAGTGCTCTTTCTTCTCTGTCATGCAGCACAGTATTGGAATATGCATACTTTGATGTCAATTGGCCCTGATTGAGTTGACAGGTGGATGGGGAAGCCACATTCTGAACTATTTGTGAGGCATTCTATTTTTGATAGCAGTGAGTTCTTGATCAAGTTGGAGTCTTCATTATAAAGTCTTGAACTCTTCCCCTTTCCAGATGAATATGCAATGTTTTGCTTTCTGTGATTCATTTTCACTGAAATTGTCCTCTTGTATGGAAGTCACATCAGTACTCAGCCTGTCATGTATGAGACTGATGCTAACCTACTAGCTGCATTCTGGTGTCTCGGGAAATGTTAGGCTCCTAATAATGAAAAAAGCTGCGGGTCCACAAGCTGTCAGGAGAATTAGTTGTTGCTTTTTGTCTGTCCCAATGTCATTTGCCCAGAAAAAAAATGCATTCTTTCCACATACTGGACCCAGTCTTTGATAGCAAGATCAAACAAATCAAGCTTCCCAAACAGAATCCCTGATTGGGTGATAGATTTAAGACAGATGACAGAGGCAGGTTCTTTACTCAGAGAGTGGTAAGGGCGTGGAATGCCCTGCCTGCCGATGTAGTTAACTCAGCCACATTAGGGGCATTTAAACAGTCCTTGGATAACCATATGGATGATGATGGGATAGTGTAGGGGATGGGCTTAGATTAGTTCACAGGTCGGCGCAACATCGAGGGCTGAAGGGCCTGTTCTGCGCTGTATTGTTCTATGTTCTATGTTCTGTTGGTGCTGTATTAATCTGGTCTAATCAGGGAACTCTTATTCTGAGGTCTACCTGGCTGACCTCAGTCAAATAATGACACCATTTTTATAGACAATAAAGAAATGACTTCACAGCTAAAGGTTTATTTCCATTTGACAGGAAACTTATTTTCCACATCCATTTCAAGTTTGAAACGACTATCAAATTTTGTGACACAGTTTTATATTGCCATAAATTAGAGTTTTCTTAGACTCTCTGCAGTGTGGAAACAGGCCCTATAGCCCAACATGTCCACACTGACCCTCCAGAGCATCCCACCTTGACCCATGCCCCTATAACCCACCTAAAACTACACATCCCTGAACACGACGGGCAATTTTTCATGGCCAATCCACCTAACTTGCACATCGTTGGACTGTGGAGGAAACTACAGCACCTGGAGGAAACCCACACAGACATGGGGAGAATGTGCAAACTCCACACAGACAGTGGCCCGAGGGTGGAATCGAACCCGGGTCCCTGGCGCTGTCAGGCAGCAATGCTAACCCACTGAACCGCCATGCCACCCCCAGTTTTATTAGCAATTATTTTTGGAAGACTGAAACTCATTACTATTGTTACATTTGTATCATCACCCTGACAATTCTTTGTTCTCATTTCAGTTAAGATTTATGTTCTTTCTCAAAAACAAGTATTACAAAGGGAAGGGACAACAGAGGCCTGCACAAAATGAATTTTTTTTCATTCCATGATGACTATATGACATTTACTCCTTTTCTATTCACTAATTATTTTTGACAGAGTTTTCATGTTTAGGTATTGAGAAAGATTTGCATAACCTTGAGTTCGAAGTAGATTTTGGTGAGCAATGCTTTATAAGGTGTTTCTAGCTTGCATGTTTGAAACTACCATTCATGAAATGTCTAAAGATTTGGATCACCATTCTGGCTGACTGCATGTGATACACAACATTCTACATTGCCTTCTGGTACAATGATAGCTGTTTGCACTTATTTGGCATTTTCACCTTGTAAAAAGTCTGAGGCAGTTTAAAGGAACTTTGTAAAACAAAATTTGACACTAACCCACATAAGGAGTTATAGTTATAGTGTCTTAAATAAAGCTGTCCAAAAACTGTCTAAATGCCATACACTTTTAGAATGTGCCATGCTTTAACCTTTTTAATGGAAACTCAAAAAATTCTTCTCTGCAATGAATGGAAGCAGTATGGTAGTTATTGGCTTCACTGTCATTCATCTGTCTATTCCATTGCTTCAAGTGATCATTGATATCATCCAACCCAGCTTGACTTGTACCGCCCAAAAGTTTGAACAAAGCTCAACCCAAAATGTGGCAAATTCCAAAACTCCACACAGCCTCTGATCCAAGTTGCCAGATTTGACTGACAGTGTTAAGATTGACTACTGAAAGCTTGAACAAAGAGGTCGGTTCCAAACAGTGTTTTAGTAATGGAGGAAGAAGTAAACAAGGCAATATTTAAGAGAAAATTCTACAGCTTGGGTCTTAGGTATCTATAAAGTTGCTGAATTACGAGATGCACAAAAGAGCAAATTGGATGACCACAGTTATCTTGGAGACTTTATGGTTAAGAAGGTTGGGGAAAGATTGAGGCCATAGTGGAATTCAAACAGATGAAAATGCCAAATTGAGGGCCTGACAGACTAGAAGCCGATATAAAGCAGCAAGCACAGTAATATGTTTTAACAAGACTTGGTGTGAGTTAGGGTACGAGCAGTTTATTTTTAGATGAGTTTAACTTTCTGGAGCATGGAAGATGAGAAGGAGCCAGGAAAACGTTGCATTGACATGTCTTCTTCATGCCAAAACTGTTTTGATTGAGAACTAGTTAGTCGATATTGATTGCTGTAATTAATCAAAAACACCTTTACCATTTTATAATGTGAATATCAGGAAATTACACAATTAGCAAGCTGGATAATGATTCTTTTTAGTCTATTTTCTATGTTCATAAGTTCCTTCACCTATGTTAATAGGTGCATGCACACTTATTTACTGATGTTATCAAATTTGTAGGCCCATGGGTTTCCAAATTTTCAACAGTTATGCCATTTTTACATAGAGGGGGAGAAGATTTTTATGTACCCCATTGCAATTTCAAAACTATAGATGTGAATATGGCAGTCGAAATAGTCAAAAATTAAAAGGCCTTTATTGTTTTTCTATGTCAAGATTATACCTAAACCTTTGAAATTGGGCTAGCAGTCTTGCAGTGATCTTCACCAATCAATGCATTGAGGAGTCTACATCAAGTATTGAACTGCAGCACAACTTGTTGAGAAACATATCTTGTTCCCAAGTGGGACGCATTGCTTTGATGTAAACTTTGATGTTCCTCAATTTTATTCAATTAAATTTCAAAAGGTGTTTATCTTGGTAGCACATGAAAAATACACAATGTTTTGGCATGGATATCAGCAAATCTTGCACAATTGATGGTCAAATAAATAACCTGAGTTAGCATGTGTCATGTGTGCTGTCTAATTATAACAGAACTACCAAATATATTATTTCAACAGCAGTTTTAATGACTAATGGTTCCTTAAGCTGCTGATTATTAGATGGATGCAGTAAAATATAAAGGGGTGGAGGACAAAAACACCCTCAATATGTCTGGGGAAAGAACTTCAGTCATGGGGGCACCCAACTTGGGAAAAAAACATCACTTTCATAGAAGAATCTCCAATCACTGGCAGATTCTTTCCTATGCTTGCTGCTGGTAGACTCATTAGTGATCTGTGACTGAGGGAACAGGAAGAAGGTAAGTGATAGGGTGGTGACCCAGAGCCACCGAATGATAACAATAAGCCCAAGTGGCTGGGCTGCTTCTGTGTAAGTGCAAATACTCCATATGTCTAGAGGTGGGTTAGCTCAATTGGCTGGGGGTGGGGGTGGGGGTGGGGGGGGCGGTGGTGGTGGATGCTGGTTGCAAAGCAGAATAATGCCAACAATATGACTTCAATTCCTGCACTTGCTGAGGTTACCATGGAGGACTTCTTCTCAACCTCTGCCTCATCTGAGGCAGAGTGCCACATAAGTTAAACCATCACTTGTGATCCCTCTCTAATGAGACCGCAGCTTGTGACTTTACCTTTTACCTACGTGTCAATGCAAATACAGAAAGTATTGTTACTTCATTGCTACATTGCCTAATAAATTACTTTGTTAGAATTAAAAAATAGTTTTTGAAAACAAAAATGTAACCCCCAAAAACCAAAAGTAGCTCTTGAGAAAATCCCAAGAAAATTTCTCACAAAACATATACATTGGCACAGGCCACTTCTTAAATCCTGTCCAACACCATATGTGTAGCCTGGAATTGGAAAAATATCAATACCTCCCACTGAAAATTTGACTCTCATACTCCTTGATAGTGCTACCAACTTATTTACACCACTTCAGATGAAAGGTATCTTCTTACATGTTTCAACGCTATACTAAAGGAAAAAAACCATTCTCTTCCCCCGTGCCTGGATTTTCACAATAAGATGGCACTCACCTTCTTAGTTTGTCCCTCACTTCTGTGTTCTTAATCTCATTTTGTAAGTCTTCAAAGGTCTGAACAGCAGTCATGTTACAAAATACTCTGTAATCCGAATAGGGGGGGATGCCATGATCGCGACCCCGTTGAATGTTCATTGCTGCCAAGTCCAAAGCTACAGCATGAGCCATGGAAAACAGCCTTTCTGTCAATTCCAAATTGAGAACCTCTGAAGAGACTCGCATTTTCCCTGCAGATGCAAAAAGGCCACGGAGAAGTGGATCAATACCCCCTTCTTGGATAAGTCTGAATGGAGAGAAGAAAGCTTTGTGAAGAGGGAGGTGACCTTCTGGAATTGGTTGAAAAGAACTGTTCAGTCGTTGGAGAATAGGATTGATTAATGTGTGACCAAACCGAAAAGCTGCTGTGGCGAAAGCATTAAAAATAGCACCATTCATGTTTGGATTGTAGCTATTATATGGTTCTAGCATTTTCATTCCCACGTCTCCAAGAATTTTGGGGAGCCAGTGGTAGTATGTGATGTGCTGCATCTGCGCTCCAACAATCTTTCGTGCTTCATGATAAACAGTATTGCCATCCCAGTGAGGATTCAATCTCAGTAGTTCAGTGGCAATACGATTATGTTCACGGAACCACAAGGTATGCATGGCTGTCAGTGCAACCTGTTCATTCGCTCTATGATCTCCTGCAAGGAAGCAAGGAATTGGACTTTCATTTTCATCTTTCAAGCATTCTATAGTTTGACCTGTGGCAAAAGGCAACATGCGTTTACCAGATCTTGGCACAAGTTCACCTTCTTTTAATAGACCACGCTGATTTGTAAGGTCTCGAATTTCCATGGAATCGCGGTCTGTACTACCATATACATTTGATGCATCTATATATGATGTTAGGTGATTGATCTGTTCTCTGGCATATACTGATTTCATCAATAAGGAAGTCATACCACTGCCACATACTGGACTGGAGCGAACAAAGAACATGCATCTAGCATTTCTTACTCGAGGATCGTTTTCTGGAATGATAATTGGAAAGCAAGGGGGATCATTACTGCATGCAGAACTGCAAGACTCTCCATCAAAAAACCGAGACATACTGAGAGCTGGCACGGTTAGATCTAAATCATGGTCCAGGAATTGGCCCCACTGCATCAGAATGTGTGTAAATTTGTCATCTAGAGTTATTGCCTCTGTCCCAATCATTGTTGTTGAAACAAGGCGAGGGAGTGGTAACGGGTGGCCATTGTATAGGCGGTTGGAATCAGTACCTCTCGGAAGGCTGAAACCATTTTCGTAAACTGGTTTTAGAATTCTCTCAAATGCCGTGAGTGACGCTCCCCACATTGGATGCTGGAGATTGTTACATGTACCATCGTGGCTTCGATATTTTTGGTGATAACATATGTCCGAGCAGTTTGGGAATCGCCTATGCGCTGTGCACCCAGAGAGATTGGCTATTAAGTCCAGGTAACGTGGAGAAACAAGATCGTTGTAGCGGAAGTCTGAAAGAAATAAAACGAAGCAGGAATAGTTAACATAAGCGACTCTATCCTTGGAGATCAATTTCTCTCACCCATTTGACAATTCCTCTGTCTTGACACAGAACTTTCCTTCCAATTAAAATATAAACACCTGAATAGAAGAAAGTGTGGAAGGAGCAAATAAATGCTGTTTTTTTTAAAAAAAATTAACTCTAAATTAAAGGAGAATTAATAAATGAGATACAATTGGTTTTCGCATTAAGAGCAGTGCTAAATACTCAAAGCACATTTTCAATAAAAATTACTAACATATTCTGGATGCTGTTCGGGCTTGGCTCAACTTCATATGAGTGAATATTTTTCCTTTTGGTGTTATTCTATCCGAGCTCATTTTCTAACCAGCAGACAAATCGGGCAACAATAAGCCCCTGATGTCATCATTTCTTAATCCAGTACATGATCGAGGGTAGAAAGCAACTTAAAACACAGTAATGGAATGCAAGCACAGCAGTTCAGTTTACCTGTCTATTTATACTTTCATTTATAACCTACCATTGTGGGTCCACAATCAGTAGAAATACAAATGGCCCAGATCTTCTGATCCGGACCAGAAACACTTAATTTTTTTTGGCTTAAAAACAAGCTAATAAACCAAGGTAAAATAAAGTTAAGATCATAGAATCCCTACACTGTGGAAACAGGCCCTTCAGCCCAACAAGTCCTCACCGAACCTCAAAGCTATAACCCACCAAATCTACACATCCCTGAACACTATGGACAAGTTAGTGTGGCCAACCCACCTAGCATGCACATCTTTGGACTGTGGGAGGAAACCGGAGCACCCGGAGGAAACCCACGCAGACACAGGGAGAATGTCCATGTGGAGTTTGCACAGTCACCCGAGGGTAGATTCGAAGCCAGGTCCCTGGCGCTGTGAGGCAGCAGTGCTAACCACTGAGCCACCATGCCACCAAGTGCAAGTAAAGCTAAGGTGCAGACAGCAGATTAGTGATGGGGAATGTGTCGTGTACTTTGTGGGAAGTCATGGACGCTATACATGACCTTGAAAAGCACGTGTGGGAAATAACACCACCAGGTTTTAGAGCTCAAGTGGTGGCTGGAGTCACTGTGGCATGTCCACGACACCAAAGGTAATGTTGATAGGATGTTCAGAGAAGTGGGTCACCCCAAATGGCAGGTTGGAAGCAGAAATAGAACGGGCATCCATAGGGCAGCCCAAGACAATCATGGAGGTAGTATGGGAGTCCCTAGGTCCCATTCACAAATTGATGGCTGTTTTGGATAGTGAAGAGGGGCGTTGGGGCCTCAGAGGTGTGCAGTCAGGGCCAAATTCTTGGCACCACAGGCAGCTCAGCTGTATAACAGGCTCTTTTTCTTATTCATAATGGGATGAGGGCATCGCTAGCTAGGCAGCATTTATTGCCCAACCCTAATTGCCCAGAGGGCAGTTGAGAGTCAACCACATTGCTCTGGGTCTGGAGTCACATATTGGCCAGACCAGGTAAGGATGGCAGTTTCCTTCCCTGAAGGACATTAGTGAACCAGATCGGTTTTTCTGACAATCAACAGGGATTCATAGTCATTTTTAGATTCTTTAATTCCAGATATTTTATTGAATTTAAATTTCACTATCTGCCATGACAGGATTTGAATCCGGGTCCCCAGAACATTATCTGGATGTCTGGATTAACAGAACGGTGATAATACCATAAGGCTATCAAGGAGGAAGAGGTGAAGAGCAGATCTGGTAGTTAGTCAAGCGTACAGACAGACGTTTCTGTGACTATAGACATGTCTCCAGAATGGCATATTGTTTCCTTGGTGGATTATCTGTACTTGAACGGGACTAGAACAAATATCTTCGAAGCAAGATTCATTGGCGCTGTAGGGAAGGGTTTAAACTAGATTGACAGGGATGGAAACCTGATGAACACATCAGCACAGGACAAATTCCACGCAGGGAATAGGAGGCAGAAAGTTAGCAAGTGATTTTGAAAGATAAATGAGCAATGGAATGTGTTCAGCATAGCAACTTGGAAGTGTTAAAGAGGTACAAAATAATAGAATTTCTACACTGTGGAAGTAAGCCATTTGGCCTATCAAGTCTACACCAACCCTCAAAAGCATCTCACCAAACCCACCTCCCTAACCTATCCCTATTCTCATGGCTAATTCACTTAGCCTGCAGATCTCTGGACACCATGGGCAATTTAGCATGGCCAATCAACATAACCTGCACATCTTTGGACTGTGGGAGGAAACTGCAGCATCCAGGGAAAACCCAAATAGACACAGAGAATACGTAAATTCCACGCAGTAGCCTGAGAGTGGAATCAAACCCATGCTCCTGGCACTGTAAAGCAGCAGTGCTAACCACTGAGCCACTATGCCACCCAATATATGTAAATGAAAATACTATAGTAAAGAAAGCTCATAACCTGAGGCCACACAAAGTCTCATAGTTGCATGATATCATTGTTATAATAGAAATTTGGCTTAAAGAGCGACAAAATTCACAGCTCAACCCAACATAGAGTCATCAAGCCAGGTACAGAAGAGGACAAAAAGCTGGGAGTGTAGCACCACTGGTTAGGGAATCAATTACAGCTGTGAGGAAGGACGATATATTAAAATGATACATCAAATGAGGTCATATGAATAGAGCTTTGAAACAAAAAAGAGCAGCCAGGCTACTAGGAGTGTAAAATAGACCCCCAAATAGTAGAAGTCAGATAGAAAGGTAGTTGGGGGCTTCTATTTCCCTAATATCAACTGGGATATGAACAGAATGAAAGGCACAGAGGGCACAAAACTCTTGAAGTGCATTCAAGAATACTTTTCTTGGAAAACATATAACAAATGCAATGAAATGGTTGCAATTCTAGATTTGGCCTTAGAAAATTTAGCTAGGTAAATGGATGAAGTAGCATTGGTTAACATTTTGGAGAAAGTGACCACAGTACAATGAGATTTAACACAATTAGAGAAAAGGAAAAATTTCTAAATTGGGGAAGACAGATTTTATGAAGCTGAAAGATGATCTGGTGAAGGTGGATTGGGTAGAGCTACTCAAAAGACCAGATCAGTGAGAGGCATTCAAAGTGAAATTCTACAGGCAAATTGTAGACATGTCTCCATAAAGCTAAAGGCTAGCTTTGATAAATCTGGAGTCCTCTGCATACAAGACAAGGTAAAGAAGAAAGATAAAACTTATTACTGCCCCAAAAACTTAGTACTGCAGAAAACCTAGAGGTGTACAGCAGGTGCAAGGATGAAAGTTAAAAAAAAAGGACATTAGAAAAGCGGAGAGGATATGAAAATATATTGACGTGTAAAATCAAGAAAAACCCAAAAATAAATTATTGGTGCATTAAGAGCAAAAGATTAACTCTGGAAAAAGTGAAAACTATCAGACATGTACATGGTAACTTGTGCATAATTGCAGAAGTTGTGGACGAAGTTCTTAATGAATACTTTGTCTCTGTCTTCACAACAGATCGGGATGATGTAGACATTATTGTTAAAAAGAAGTCTGAAATATACAATACTGTAAGCATAATGTAAGAGGAACCACTAACATAGAGATTAGATAGGGTGGACAGTGAGATCCTTTTTCCTCGGATGGTGATGGCTAGCACGAGGGGACATAGCTTTAAATTGAGGGGTGATAGATATAGGACAGATGTCAGCGGTAGATTCTTTACTCCGAGAGTAGTAAGGGCGTGGAATGCCTTGCCTGCAGCAGTAGTAGACTCGCCAACTTTAAGGGCATTTAAATGGTCATTGAATAAACATATGGATGATAATGGAATAGTGTAGGTTAGATAGGCTTCAGATTGGTTTCACAGGTCGGCGCAACATCGAGGGCCGAAGGGCCTGTACTGCGCTGTAATGTTCTATGTTCTATGTTCTAACATCCTTGAAAGTAGACAAATCATTAGGGATGTATAGATTGTATCTCAGGCTGTTAAAGGGAGCCAGGGAAGAAATATCGGACGCCATAGCATCATTTTCCAGTTCATACTAGATACAGGTGATGTAGCAGAGGATTGGATATCTATAAGCCATTGTTTAAAAAGTGCTTGAGGGGTGGGTCAAAGAGTTACAGGCAGTGTTCAGTGTGTGGCCAAGTTATTAGAATCAATTCTGAGATAAAAGTAAACTGTCACTTAGAAAGACATGGATTATTCAGGGATAATCAGTATGGTTTTGTTAAATTACTAAGACATAATCTCCCCTTAATTGAATTTTTCTGAGAAAGTAATGAGGAGCATTGATGAAGGTAATGCAGTGAATGTTGTCTACATGGTTTTTAGTAAGACATTTGTCAAGGTCCCACATGGCAGACTGATCATTAATGTAAAAACTCATGGTGGGCGGGATCAAAAATTGGCTCAGGGACAGGAAATAAAGAATAACTGTCATTGGCAGTTACTGCAAATGGAAAACAACTTCCTGCAGTGTTTCACAGGGCTCAGAAATGGTTTATTGTATACATTAATGATTTGATCTTAAAAAGGGGAGGCATGATTCAGAAATTGCCAGGTAAAATTTGCCAGGTAGCTGATAGTGAACAGCATAGCTGTCGACTTCATAATTGTGAGAAGTATGAAATAATATATTTTAGTACAAAGGCCATAGAAAGACATCATAAAATAAAGAGTACTAGTGTAAAGAATGTGTAGGAGTGGAGATAACCAGGTGTTTACATGAGTAAGTTATTAAAAGTTTCATGACAGGTAAGACTGCACTTAATAAAGCATATAGTGTACCAGGCTTCAATCATCAGGGAATAGAAGAGCAAGGACGTTGAATTAAACTTATAGGGCAGTGGTAAATCTTCATCTGAAGGGTTGTGTGCAGTTCTGAATGCCACACTTTAAGGATGTGAATACATCGGAGAGACCACAGAAGAGGATTATGTGAATGATTTCAGGGATGAGAAACTTCAGTTATAAAGAAAGTTTGGTAAGGTGGGGACTACTGTCCTTGGAGAGAACATGACTAAGAGGAAATGACATAAAAGTTTCAAAATCATGGGGTGTTTAGGATAGAGTATGTGGGAGAAGCTATACAAACTCAAAAAATGAATCATAAGCAAAAGGACAAAGATTTGAAGTGATTGGAGAGGTTGGGAACATTTGCTTTAGAGAAAATGAGGGTAAGACAGGTCCCAATATGAATTTTCAAATGTTTGAGGAATCTGGACAGAGCAGGTAGGATCGAGAGCCAGATGGTTTTAAAAACTTTTGCAAAAGAATCAAATGTGAGACGGCAAAAAAACTGTTATACAGCACATAGTTGGGGTTTGGTATGCATTGCCTGTAAATGTGGCAGGTTCAATTGATGCATTCAAAAGGGCATTGGATGATTATTTGGATAGAAAAAATATGAGGAAAAGACAGGAGATTGGCCCAAAGTCAAAATGCTCAGAGAGTCAGTGCAACCACAAATCACTTCCCTCTGCAGTCTAACTATTCTGTGATGTCAATGATGTTGTTGAGTGGGTGGGAAAGTGGCAATTAGAATTCAGTCTGGAGAAGGTGAGGTAATGCAATTGTGGAGGGCAATGAAAGTTAGGAAATATATAATAAACAGGAAAGTATTAAAATAGATAAAGGAATAGAGAACTTTGAGGTACATATCTACAGGTCTTGAAGGTATCAGGACAAGTAGGTAACACGATGAAGAAAGCAAATAGAATGCTTGCCTTTATGGGATAAGGTACAGAAGTGTAGTTCTGGTCACTGCGTTATGGGAAAAACGTAATTGCCAACACGAGTGGAGTGGAATAGAAGTTTTTGACAAAAGCTAGTTCTTGGCTGTAACACATGAAAATTTGAATGTAGCAGCAGTGAAGGCCAATCAAGGAAAATCTGACTCAAAAGTATAAGACTCCAGGATTTCAATGATCACAGTACATTATCTTGTTTTTCAAGCGTCTAAAACTCTCTTTCTCCCTTTCATCTGCTTTGTTCTTCTTTCTGTCAATCAGATCATCCCGAGAACAGAAAGCAAAGTGTTAAGACTTCCCTACAACTTCTAGGGTAGACATGTCTTGCTTTCTAGATAGTGGTATCATTCAACACTTGGTGTGGGATGAAGCTCCTGGAGTACAGACAATGACATCTCGAGGAGAAAGTGGGACTGTACTCTCATGAACAGCAGAACAAACTGCTGGAGTAGGATCAATAGGAAATTGTTATCTAGAAGTCTGATCTGCAGACCTACTTGTTAGGTCAATCTTGTTCTGCAGGGAATCTCTGTCATTAAAGATTCTTGTTCTTTTCTTTCCAGGTTTTCTTTTTTCAGGACAATTTCATTGCTCAGTAACTGTAGCAGAGTGTTCTTTAGTTAGTCATTCAAGGTAATGGGAGGTCTGAACACTCTTGCAACAGAAAGGCTTTTTCCTCCATCAAAATCATTCTGTGTCCTGGAGTGAGAATACTAGTTGCCTGAGTGAAAGAGTTTTGTAGATTTTCTGAGAGATAGTAAGAACTGCTGATGCTGGCGTCAGAGATAAGTGTGGAGCTGGAGGAACACAGTAGGCCAGGCAGTATCAGAGAAATAGGAAAGTTGACGTTTCAGGTCGGGACCCTTCTTCAGAAAATTTTCTGCAAGCTTTTTGTTTCCAGCTATAAAACTTGTTCACAGTTTTTGCTGCTCACTGCTGGACCTTTTGTTCAACTGTGCCGTGAGGTAGATAGACTATAACAATTTTTGCTGAGTTCTAATGTAGTGAAGCTTGTTTAATGCTCAACTTTAAGTTTTGCCAAGGCATTTGGCCTCCCAAGAAGTTTAACAGTTTGGTCTTGTAGGCTTTGGTTAATAAACTCACCAGTATTGTCATGGTTTAGTGATGATATTCCCTTGCAACTTCCTGCTGTCATTTCCACAGATCAATAACTTCTGCTTGTTAAATATTGGCTTGTTCCAATTTGGACTTACTGATCTCTTTCTCTGCAGAGCTTTCTATTTGCAGTTATTGCGCTTCTTCTCGCTAGCTCCTTTTCGAAGTTTCAAAACTTTCCCTCAGCATATTCATTCCCACAATGTTCTTCACATATGAATGCCGAGATATGTTGTATACATTTGGCTTCAGCTAGCAAGATGGAACAACTTCCACTCTGCCTAAAGCTTCAATGATCCTGAATTTGTTTTGAAGTTCCGGGACCATTTTCCTGAATGATGAAAGGCCTACTTCTCTGATAAAGTCAAAGGATATATTGTTATTTTGAAGTTTAGGTTCTAAAATGGAGGAAAAATGGAGCTTAATTATCAGTTCCATGAAGATCTGCTCTATTCAAAACAAGATAAGGATATTCTGAACAATTGGATTAATATAGCATTTCCAAGAAATCATAGAATCTTAGGTAAATAACCAGTGAGACCTCGCTTCCTGCCCCTGTAAGATAATTGCTTAGATGCTTGAGGCTTGACTGTTATGACCTAGCGCGAGAGAAAGAAGGGTATTCTGAGGAAGGGTTACTGGGCTCAAAACATCAACTCTATTTTCTCTCAATTGATGCTGCTAGAGTTTCTTGAGCAGTTTATTTTCCTGTTTGTTTTAAATCTCCAGTATCTGCAGTTCTTTGTATTGGTTTAGTGAGAGAAAGAGGTACCCAGTTGCACGTGTATTCAGAGGGAAAACGTATTTCACAGATGTGTTATTGGTTTAGTAGTCTCGAAAACATTCAGGGCAGAAGATGCTATTATACAGCTCCAGAGGCAGAAGACTGTGTAGGTATCAAAGGGGAAGAAATTCAACAAGGTTGCTGAAGATATGAGTTTAAAGAACCCATTTTTGGTAGTAGTAATGAGCTGAGTTAGCAGCGTGTTTCTCAACAGGATACATTAAATGATGAAAATAGCATTGAGTGAATGTACGCAAATTAACTAAAAAGGAAACCAATTGTAGCTGTGCTGCTGAACAAGGAACTTTAGCATGGATATAGGGGAGACACCTCACTGACATTTGAGTGTCCATGAGGTTATATGTATTGTAAGTGGGTTGAAATTTTCTTTCTGCTATTTATTTGCTAACAAAGGGAGGGTGATCTGTGAGGAGAATGCAAAGATGCTTCAGTGTGATTTGGACAAGTTGAATGAGTGGGTAAATGGATGGCAGATGAAGTATAATGTGAATAATTGAGGTGAGCCTTAGTAATAAAAGAAAGAAAGGCAGATTGTTATCTGAATGGCAATAGTTTGGAAAAGAGGGAGGTGCAGCATGACTGGGTGTTCGTGCAAATCAGTCATTGAAAGTAAGCATGCAGGTACAGCAGGCAGTGAAGAAGACAATTGGTATGTTGATGTTCATAGTAAGAGAATTCATGTAGAGGAGCAGGGATATCTTGCTGCAATTATACAGAGCCTTGGTGAGACCATACCTGAAGTATTGTGTGCAGTTTTTGTCTCCTTGTTTGAGAAGGGATGTTCTAGCAATGGAAGGAGAGCAATGGATGTTTACCAGACTGATTCCTGGGATGGCTGGACTGACATATGAAGAGAGATTGGATTGGATAGGCCTATATTCACTAGAGTTTAGAAGAATGAGAGGAGATCTCATAGAAACCTGGAAAATGGAATTTGTCTTTCAGCTGGCAGATGGATTGCAGGTGGTTAGAGTGGTAGGTGGGTAGGGTTGCTCGGATAGGGAGGTAATCAGGTCAGGGGAATGCTTTGGATCAAGTTAGAATGGATCAGATTGCATTGGATGCTAATGACGTCAAATCAGAATGTAGTTAGGAGGTCTGGGGGCACTGTAGAAGGGGATTATTTAATTTTACCTTTACTGAGAAGTTAGACTAGTTTTTATCTTGAACAATATCTCCTGGATAACAATTCAGGTAAGAAAGTCAAATCTCTCTCAATCCTGCTCACTCTAATTTGGAGATGTTTTCTAGAGTGTCCCAGGGAGCGGGGAATTGCTTATCAGAAGTTTTAACTTTCCAGGTAATTCCTATTGGAATTGTTGTGGTGTGAAACTTTTGAGATATGTCTAGTAGGACAACCTTACGACCAAACTGGGCCAATTGTGAAAAGTTTTGTGAAAGGGAAACTGTTTGACCAATCTATTAGACTTCTTTAATAAGGTAACCAGCACTGTGGGAGGGTAAAAGGGGATGCAGTGCTTTCTAGGAAGCTTTGGATTAGATGCCACATCAAAGATAATTACAGAAAATTAAACTCATGATGTAGAGGTAGCATATTGGCATGGATAGAAGATTGTCTGACATACAGTAAGCACGGAATTGGCACAAATAGGTCCTTTTCTTCTTGGCAAGATGAAAAGGGTGGTATGCCATAGGATCAATGCTAGGAACTCAATTATTTATAAACTCAATTATTATAAACTCAATATATATAAAATATTTAGAGGAAGCGAAAGTTGATTGTGGATGCTAACTTTGCTGATGAAACAAATATAAGTAAGAAAATAAGTTGTGAAGAGGCTGTAAGGAGGCTACAAAAAATATAGTTAGGTGAAGTGAGTGATATTACCTAAGTGGAGAGAGATTATACAGCTCTGAGATGCAAAGAGTTGTGGGTGTCCTTGTGCATGAGTCACAAAAGATTAGTGTGGAGTTACTGCAGGTAATTAGGAAGAGTAATAGAATGTTATCATTTATTACGAGCAGAAGTGAATTCAAAAGAAGAGAAAGATATATTTCAGTTATACAAAGTACTGGTGAGACTATGTATGTACACAGTTTTGGTCACCTTATTTAAAGAAGGAAGTAAATGTGTTGGCAGTACAGAGGTTTACTAGACTAATACCGGAATGGGTAGGGATTGTCTAAAGAGGAAAAGTAGGTCAGGCTAGGCTTATATATTTTGTAGTTTAGAACAGTAAGTAGTGACTTGATGTATGATCTTGAGGGGTTGCGATAGGGCAAGTGTGGAAAGGATACTTCCTCTTATAGGAGAATCTAGATCTACAGGATTGCCCATCTTTTCTAAAAAAAAAGGAATTCTTTTTCTCTCGGAGGGTCTTCAGTATCTAGAACTCTCTTCCTGAAAAGGGGATGGAAGTAGAGTTCTTGAGTAATTTTAAGGCAGAGATAGATAGATAGAACCCTATTAAATAATGGGGTGAATGGTCAACAAGGGTAGGTGAGAATGTTGATTTGAGGTTAAAAGCAGCTCAGCCATGATCATAATGAATCATGGAGCAGGCTCAAGGGGCTGAATGGCATACTCCTACTCCCACTTCATATGTACATATGTTTGTATATTCATAACTGAAACTAACATCTCTTTGACAAGTTCATATGAGAAGAATATTCAAAATGAAATGTATAAATTGACATATTTTCACAATTTAGTGACCCTCAGCCAAACTGTACTCAAACTAAAGAACAAAGCAAAGTTGGCCCCCATCTTTTCAAATGTTCTTTCTTAATTTATTTAATAACCAAAGTACATGCTGAAACTTAGGAGATATGGTTCCGGCGCTAACTCAATGGTAACAACTCAGTCCAATTCTGCAATACAGATTACACGCTAAAAATCATTACCACCTATTAGTATTAACTCCCTGGTAAAAATATAGTATTATGATAAATAATAATTTATTGATCATCTGCTAATCCATATCCACCTCCCCAGGTGTTTCTGGTAAAGAATGTCTTCTGAAATCTCACACTCACGTGGCACAGAGAAAGCTAAAGTTGTACAATCTAACTTGAGTCACTGACTGTTATCTTTTGCTGCTTATTGTGTTCAGTGGAAACAAAATAGGCTTTCAGTACAAAATAGATACCCTGTTGGTTTTATTTGATGTGCATGTATATCGCAATTCTCATACAGTTTTTATTTGACTTAAAGAACTCTGCAGAGAACATTGAACAAAGTCCACTACAATTTTCTATAAGTTTATTTTCTTTTCATGGCAAACTAGAACAGATATCTGGAATAACACAAAAAACATCAGAATTTCTAATACGTTTACATCACTCAATGTGCAAATTAGATTAAGTACTTAATGAGGTACATTTCTGAAGAACAATTCACCCACAGTGATCAACAGAAAGGCATGCTGCAATAAATCATTGTGCTGGTTTACGTGCCATGAAAATTCTCTTGCCAAGTCATGAGGCCATAGAAAATATTAGTTAATTGCAGGGAAAGTAAACCTTAGCAGTAACTGTTGTTCAACAGGAAAGTATTATGGTACTAGTTAGTTACTGCCATTAACTATCTCTCTCCCTGCATTATCACCCAAAAATGCAAATCAAAGTTAAACTTTCAACTCACCAGAGTTATGCCAGGATGCTAGCATCAACTGTCAGCAGAGCCATAAATCCACAGCTCTGTGACACCACATTGCTGGCTTTCATGAAATGTTTTAAAGATCTAATCACCTGGAAAAGAAGAGCAAAGTAAATGGCTGAATATTTTAGCCTGGAAATTACGCAATAAAAATTGCATAAGTTAATCAAAATCGTGGTGTGGGGTGGGACAAGTTGAAAAAGCAGCTAAAACCTGGATCTATCACAATCAGCCCCTCACCATCCCCAATGCTCACTAAAAAAACTGCACTTATGTCTGTGGAAGGCAGACAGCAGTGCTTCTTTTGTTCTCCCTTTTGTACATTGTAGTAGCAGTTTGAAGGCATTTCTAGGTTTATTCCCAGAGAATAGGCTTCCCACAAGTCTCCTCTCAACCCCGCCGCTCCAGAGAAAACAATGTGAATTTTTCTAGCCTCTCCTTATAGCCCATATCCTCTTATCCAGGCAGCATCCTGATAAACCTCTTCTAAACCCTCTCCAAATCCTCCACATCCTTCCTGTAATGTGGTGACCAGAATTCTAACAAATATAGTCTTAGCAGCATTTGCATTGGTCGAGTACAGTCATATGTCTGAGGGTTGAAAAATGGGTTTGAAGTGGAAAAGACAAACAGAAATCAATTGTGTAAGGATCAATTGCTATTACTTCAGATGCTTAAAGGAGCTCAAAGGTAAAATACACAACCTTGACTCTTTTTCTTCAGCCAGATCTTGGTCTGGATTACAACTGAAAGTCCTACTGCCTTCTTGGATTAAGCACTTGTAATGAGTTGTTACAGGCACGGGCATTTGCTCCCAACATTGATATAATCCTGCCCTTGGAATATGGAATGTTATCATGGTAAGTTGACAACAGTAGGCAGAAGACTTTAGCCAGTTATGTAGCTTAATAAGACTTTTTGGTTAGGTCACATTTAGAGTATTGCATTCAATTCTGGTCACCACATTACAGGAAGGATGTGGAGGATTTGGAGAGGGTGTAGAAGAGGTTTATCAGGATGCTGCCTGGAGAAGAGGATGTGGGCTACAAGGAAAGGCTAGAAATAATTCAGGTTGTTTTCTCTGGAGCGGCAGAGGCTGAGAGGAAACTTGTTGGGAGTCTATAAAATTTAAGGGATGCATAGATAGGATTGACAGTCAGAATCTGTTTCCCAAAGTTGAAATACCTAATACTAGGGGCCATGCATTTAAGGTGAGAGGGGGGAAAAGTTCAAAGAAGGCGTGAGGGGCAAGTTTTTTACACAGAGTTGTAGGAGTCTGGAACATGTTGCCAGGTGTGGTGGTGGAGGCAGATATGTTAGGGGCGTTTTAAGGGACCTCTAGACAAGTACATGAACATGCAAGGAATTGAGGGATGTGGACCAAGAGCAGGCAGAACAGATTAGTTTCATTTGGTGTTATGTTCAGGACAGCATCTTGGGCCAAAGGGTCCCGTTCCTGTGCTGTACAGTTCTATGTTCTATTTATTTTCAAAAGATGTTTAAAAATGAAATCAAAAAGTGATGACTTGAAAGCTGAAAGAGACTGTAAGGAACTATGATAGAAAAATAGCAATAAACTAAGTGAACAATGGGATTTTGGAGCACAGATCAAAACAAATGCTAGTCATTTCATTACACTTTACTACTTGGCTACAAGACCTTGAGAATCTAATAGCAGACCAAAGCTGAGAATAAACCATCATCTGGAGTCATATAGCAGTAAAATCAAATGTAATTAGATTCTCATAAGGTGCGTACCCAAGAATAAAGATTTTAATGAGGTTTAAGCATTTTACTCAATCTCTAGTCTGGTTAAGCTTGCTCATTTGACAGATAAATTCTCCTATAAATTCTTACTGATTTGTTCAAAACTGAATAAATTATTTCTGCCTATTCTATTACTAACACAACATCCTTAAAAAATGACCCAAAAATTCAGCCATTTATCTTTTTTCTTCTTTTTGAAGGTGCTTAGTTTTCCTCTTGGGAGCCAGCAATGATACAGCATCGAGCTATTGCCTTCCTGGATCTGGTAACATTGAAAGGTGAATCTAAACAGAATTTTCATTTGAAAGGGTGCTTTCAGGTTATTTGGTTCAGTAATATCAGTAAAATTAACTTAAATCTGACATTTTACTATACAGATTAAAATAATAGACTTTAATTTTCTAATTTTAATGATTTGAAAAAAATCCGCTTTCTGATTTGGTTTCATAATTTGTTTCTAATAATACAATCAATCGACCATTGACTCACCAGATGCATTCTTGCCCGAGAAAGGAGACTATTCTCCACTTGCCATTCTCTTCAACTGAACAGTCACGTCTGGGAACCCAAATGGTTCAGAATTGTAGTCCCATAACACTGTGGTTTTCCATTTTGTCACACAATATTAGAATACTACCCTGCTGAAGTTTAATATTTTATAGCTGTGCAATTACCTAGTTATGGTACAAAATTATTAATGCTTTTGAAAGCAAATGAAGATTTGTGTCTTATCGTGTCTCCAAGCACTTTGTACAATGTACTTTGAAATCGTTTCTGTATATCAAATGCAATGGCCAAATTGTACATTGAAGGATTCTGCAAACACCGGTGAGACAAATGACCAAATAAGCTGTTTCTCTGCTTTTGATTAGCAGAAGAGTATTGACCAGACTTCTAATATAAAATGAACTCCTTGCTCTTCTTTGACTAATGCATGGAATCTTTTAGTTCCACCTGAACTGCTAATTGAGTAAAGCTAACTCGTCACATGCAATGTAAATTAAATGTCACAAAGGTGAGTGCTGAGTGGTTATAAATTATGGGGAAGCCAGTAATGAGTGTAGGAGACTGGCAATAGGAAGAATATACCTAACTTAGGATACAGATAGAAACTGTGAGAATTGGAGTTAAAGTAAATATCCCGAGGTTAGGACCATCTCAGTAGATAAATTAACAATTAGTGATAACAGGGAACACACGCACACACCACACACCACCACACACCTATTTAAGGCTAATGGACAACGAGACAAGAATAACAAATGTAAATATGGAATACAACTACAGATTAATCCATGACATTAGGCAATGTTGTACACCTTCTAGTTATGAATGGGAAATGTAGAACTGATCTCAGGGAGTTCTTCACATCAGGTGCAATTTTAACTTTAATCACCGTGAAGAAAGAATTACTTGAGTTATTCAAAAAGTTACTGATATGAGAACAAAGGAACAGGAAAAGGCTATACAGCTTGTAGACCTATCTGATCATTCAACAAAATCATGGCTGATCGATTACTTCAATGCCTTTTTATTTACACAACTCCCATAACCCTACATTCCAGCGGTAATTAGAAATCTTTCAATCACTACCTGAAACATACTTGACTGAGCTTCGACAGCCCTTTGTGATAGAGAATTCTAAAGGTTTACTACTTTCTTAGTTTTAAAAAAAATTCTCCTAATTTTGGGCCTCAGTGGCATCACGGTTTTTTGTTAAATTTATGCCTCCTGTGGTTCTAGGCTCCCCAACCAGGGGAAACATTTTATCAGCATCTAAACTGTCTATCCCTTTCAATATTTTGTAAGCTTAAATGACATATCATTCTTCAAAAATCTATAGAATACCAACCTAATTTGCCCAATCTCTCTCGATAAGACAGCTCCACTATCCAGGGACAGGTCTGGTGTACTTTTGTTGCACTTCCTCTGTGACAATAATATCACTATTTTTCACCTATATAAGTTAAAATAGCACCTGATGAGTTATAAGCATAGAAAATTCAATTTTGGGTAAGTTGCTTACAAAGATAAGCAAAACACATTGTGATCAGGAGTGGGAGAGTTTTCTTTTGAACAGGTGTATTGAATGGATTCCTTTTCTCTACTAACCTAGTAACATCAAATAGTTTGGCTTTCATTCTAACACATGCTGAATATTTGTAGAATATAATTTTTCACATAACTTCAGAAGAAATAATGATTGGCTCAAACATCAATGACAGATGTCAGTGATGCCCATGTTCCAAGAAAGAATAAACAAATTGAAAACATAAACTAATATCTCATTGGTATTTTATATTACCTTTTTGGAAATGTCAGCGATAATTGGTAATCTATTATTATTTTTCTTGGGTTTTGTGGGGTAATGATCAAAAAAAGACACAGTTGTGGCACTACAGCACTGAAACCGAAAGCATCATTGCAAGCCTACGTGGGTTTAGAACATGGTGAACATTCCAAAGCTGCTGCTTGTGATTCTAGGAACGATATTCAGATGTCAGGGGTTCCACTCTTTCACCTGAAGAGCTAATAAGGAGTACATCCCTGCCAATTCTAGCTGCCTGCCTCCATTAAAGGATCTCAGAAGGCATAAGCATGAGTGGGCCACCATTGTCTCCACTGTTCCTAAATGGGGGAGCTGTCAGGACAGGTAGGAAGTTACTGTGCAAGCTTATGCTGCATTTTAGGACACGCCCACCTTCACAATAGTGGCTGAGGAACTATATAATTCTGTCCCATTCCTAACTTCTAAGGTTCCTATGGATGGAGACAACAAGAAATCTTTGAACTGATGAGAACCTATCATCAACAGTGCTTGTTACAAAAGTCCTTTGAAAACCTACACATTGTTGAACAAGACAATAACTGGGTTTTCAATGGTATGCTAAGTTCATAATTACTAATAAAGATTCTAACTGTTAGCAAAATCAATTTTACATTTGTGACGTCAGATTTCTCTAAAATGTCAAAAATTCTACGTATTATATTAAAAGTAAAACATTTTAAAGCTTATTTTTGTTTTAGTTTGAATCTCAAACCAATCACAATCATTTCTGATGAAGGGTCTTGGCCCGAAACGTCAAGTTTTCCTGCTCCTATGATGCTGCTTGACCTGCTGTGTTCATCCAGCCCCACACCTTGTTATCTCTCATTTATTTTCCTATATCACTTTTTAAAAAGTAAGAGATTCAGTGTCTTTTACTTCCTGGTTTGCTGATTGTGAGAATTTTCAATCTAGTTAATTGCTTAGCATATCTGACATGAATGTTGCTGAATTCCTGAGGATAGTTTGAATTCACGTCAGATTTGAACTACCACTACGAAAAAAAGCCCTGCATCATAGAGACAGCTAGATCTTTTCAGGGCACTTTCTATGAGATTGGCAGTAAGTACTATTGATTTGTTACTGACCACAAAATCTAGGTCTATGCTTCCCTCTTGACTTGGGCCCATACCTATGTCATTGAAGTCCACAGTTAAGCCTTGCTTGACATGGTTCTGTATCAGTTGCAAAGTCCGCTCAAAGATTTCTCCTGCTCTTGCAGCCTCCACGGTAAAGGGATCCCGTGGGTAACGGAACAAAGCCAGCAGATCATTTGGGCTAAGTGGCTGTCTAGGAAAAAAAAATGCAGACAGAACTGTTTATTTTTTTCATGATATTCAGGTCTTGTAATTCCTTTAAAAATGTGCATTTTCATTTCAATTGATGTATAATATATTTTTGATCTATTTACCCCAAATCAATTCCAACCCAGCAGCAACACGATTCACTTCGTAATTCAGCCATCAAAGCTACAACTACAGCTGCCATGAATTACCGGCTCTCAAATTTTGGCTATTCTCAGTTGTGGTACGCACACATTCTAACATTTGTTTCTGGTTCCAAATATGAAAACTTTGAAAAATATATGAAAATTTTATTAAAAAATTGCAATTTAATAACCAATAATGTGCAATTCTGAACTAAAATTAGAGATCTGACAAACTCTAATTGCTCAAGCATGTAGACCATTAAAGTTTCAAAAATGATTTGCCATCCCATTGGAAACAGACGTGTGTGTAATGAATACGTGCAACTCATGGCCCCATGAAGGAAATTCTGTTTGATAAAGGCATCAAATAGTATGAATTAGTTGTGTGAAAATGAAGATAAGGTACAAATTAGCTTTGATCTTATTTAATTTGGAATGGGTTTGAGCAGCTAAATGCTTGACTTTTGGTCTATTTCTGCTACCTTAACTGAGTGGAATTATCAGGCAACTCATTCAGTTAAATTTTATGGAATTTGTCCCATAATGAAAAGAGAATTTGAAGGGGATTTTAACTGAAGGCAGCTGTAGTGATTGTAATGAGGTCAGCCAGCTCAACATCATAGAATGAGTTCCCTGATTGGGCCAGATTAACAGCCCCAATTAGGGAGCCCTGGCTGACAAATAAAGAGACAGTGTCAGAGATACTGACAGTCTGATACCTAAATCTAAATGATGCAGTGCTAAAGGCAAGAACTGTTCACATGTAAATAAAGGGTGACTTGGTAATGGACACTGGCTTCTATGGAGACAGTAGGAACTGCCAATGCTGGAGAATCTGATATAACAAGGTATAGAGCTGGATGAACACAGCAGGTCAAGCAGCATCAGAGGAGCAGGAAAGCTGACATTTTGGGTCTAGACCCTTCCTCAGAAATGGGGGAGGGGAAGGGGATTCTGAAGTAAATAGGGAGAGACGGGAAGGCGGATAGAAGATGGGTAAAGGAGAAGGTGGAGAGGAGACAGACAGGTCAAAGAGGCGGGGGTGGAGCCAGTAAAGGTGAGTGTAGGTGGGGAGTTAGGGAGGGGATAGGTCAGTCCAGGGAGGACAGACAGGTCAAGGGGGCGGAATGAGGCTAGTAGGTAGGAGATGGGGGTGGGGCTTGAGGTGGGAATAGATGGGAGGAAGGACAGGTTAGGGAGGTGGAGACATGCTGGGCTGGTTTTGGAATGTGGTTGGGAGAGGGGAGATTTTGAAGCTTGTGAAGTCCACTTTGATACCATTGGGCTGCAGGGTTCCCAAGCAAAATATGAGGTGCTGTTCCTGCAACCTTCAGGTGGTAGCGTTGTGGCACTGCAGGAGGCCCAGGATGGACATGTTGTCCAAGGAATGGGAGGGGGAGTTGAAATGGTTCGGGACTGGGAGGTGCAGATGTTTGTCGCGAACTGAGCGTAGGTGTTCCACAAAGTGACTTGGGGACCGTCCTCCCTGGACTGATCTATCCCCTCCCTACCTCCCCACTAAACTCACCTTTAGTGGCTCCAACCCCACCTCTTTGACGTGTCTGTCTCCTCTCCACCTATCTTCTCCTTTATCCATCTTCTATCCGCCTCTCCCTATTTATTTCAGAATCCCCTTCCCCTCCCTCATTTCTGGAGAAGAGTCTAGACCTGAAACTTTCAGGTTTCCTGCTCCACTGATGCTTGGCCTGCTGTGTTCATCCAGCTCTACATCTTGTTATATCTGGCTTCTATGGAGTTATTTCACAGTGGTTTACAGAGATGGTTGTGTTTCAGAGTTAATTGAATATTCAAATAGTGGTAAGCTACCACATACTTCTTTTCCTAGGCTTGGTTTTACATACTCTGACTAAACTCTACCAGACATAACTCTGAGTACTACTTATGCACCTTGATGGAAATAATGATTGGATGAGGAGAAGCATCTTCACCAACCAACTAGGAAGCAGCTGGGCTTGTTACAGCTATATAGGTGGAGGTTTAGCTGGAGACCACAAATCTAAACGTGTTGATCTTAACTTTCTCAATCACCAGTCTGAAATGTGACATGTACTTCTGTGCCTTAATATTTGATATCTCCTTCCTCACATCCTTCATATCACTAAAAACCGCCAAGAAACTATTCTCCCAAACTCATGTCCATGACATTCAGAATGAAGACTGGCTATTACAAAAAACAGTTGAGTGAAAGACCTGCTTCTAATTATGAAGAGGGCAATGAATTTATTTGCAAACAGAAGGCTGAAGTAAAATCTTTTGATATTCAAGTCCTTAATTATTTGTACTTGCATAAGAATGTTGAAATAGGAGCCGCTATTTGTTATGTATACAACCATGAGTACACTTCACTACTCGATAAAATTATAACTGATGTTCAAACTCAACTCCAGTTTCCTATCCACTCACGAAATATCTCCAGATATATCTATCCAAGTCTTGAATGTATCCAATGACTGAGCATCCACAGCCCTCTGCAGTAGGGAATTCTAAAGCTTTAAAATCATCATTGCTTTTTTTTATGGCGTTAATAGGAGATTTATTTATGTGCTGCCAGGCATATGAGGAAAGTTCAAAGGTTAACTATATTGTGACTTGCTGAATGGTCATTCAGCTTAAAGGAAACATTATTAGCATCCCTCTGAGTGAAAAAACATGTTTCCTGATCTAAGTCCAATATGGCTGGTCATTTATCCTGAGTCTCTGTCCCCAAGTTCCAGTCTATCTAGCCAGTGGAAAAAATCCTCTCAGCATATATTGTCAAGCCTGCTCAGAATCTTTCATATTTCAATGAACACACCTCCCATTCTCCTATCTCCAGGAATTATGGCCCATTCTACTGTATTCCTCAGAGGACAACTTGATTCATCCCATCTAAGATGAGACAAGTCGATCCTTCTGTCGATGCTGAGGATACTGTACACATTTTTAGCCCCATACAATTGCACTAAGATTTTATTGATCATTTACTCCAGCCCTTGCAATAAAGGAGAACATGCCACTTGTCTTTCTAATTGTTTGCCCTATCTTGTTGTCAACATATTGTGTTTTCTGTAGAAGAATACCCAAATCTCTCTGAATGCTAACATTTCACATAAAAACATAAAATGCTGGAAATACTTACAGCAACTCTTGATAGAGATCGAGTCCTGATAAAGTTAGTTGACCTATCACATTGGGTGAAATTTAATATGGGTGGTGAGGAGCCCGATGTCTACCATCAAAATTGGCAGCACCCCTGCCAACCCAACCACTGAGCCCGAAGTGTATTAAATTTCCAATTGGCACCAGGAACGCTGCTACTGGGGCTTTTGATTCTTAGAAACATTTAAGTACCTTTCCTGGGTATTCTGTCTTTGATAGCTGACAGCCAATCAGATGCTGGAAGGTGTCTATTACGAACAATGTAACTGACAGCAGTGACTGAAGCCAATAATACGCTTGGGACTTTGTCAGAGTTTGTCATGGGACCACAGTTTGAATCTGCAACAGCCAGTCTAAGGACAGCAACTGCGTACTTCAGGCAGTACCAGTGAGATGTTTAGCAGTTGCAGACAATACACTCACCAGAGGTGCAGGATTGCTGAGGGACCTCATCTCAAAACCGAATGATAGTAAGTTGGGAATTGTGGGCTGGAGGTCACTGAGAAGGAGCATTGGCAGCAAAGACATCTGTCAATAATCCCAACCCTTCCTGATGCCTGATGCCTGATCCCTGATCAGGTACTAGTGCTATTGTACCAGAAACCCAGCCCATCAAAGCCTGCAAGAAAATACAGCAGGGTTTATTTTTCAGGTTACCTGTATGCTGAGACCCCTGCCCCTTACTGGTTGAATACTAGTGGCAGCAGCGTGAAGCCCTTATCTGAGCTATAATTACCCAACCAATAGCCTCAATTGGTAGCTGAGCAGGAGGACATTTATTAGGCTTTACACCTTGGATCTATTAGTGGGGAGGCAGGAAGGTGACAGGGTCCCCTCCTGCCATCCTCCCACTAGCTAAATGACTTATCCACTTCCAAACCCCCCTCAGGGAAAGGCATTTAATTCCACCCTCTAGTGGCAGCAGGAACCATGCTAATGGGGTTACTGACTCCATGGGAAATATTTAATTACAGCAACTTCCCCAAAATATTCAGAAATTCTGCTCTGATAGCTCTCAGCCAAATCATAGATTACTTTCCCAAGTAGCTTTAAATTTGTTACCAAGCCTAGATACGTTATTCTTGGTCACTTCATTCAAGTCAAGATAGATTATATATAGCTCTATCCCAGTAGCAATCCTTGCAGCATCAACTAGTAAGAGCTTACCAACTTGAAAATGACAAGTTCCTTCCTATCCTCCTTCTTTATCTCCTCTATGTAAATCTATTACCCCAACCACTTTTATGTAGTGTCCTAATCAATGCCTTTTGGAAATCCAAATCTACCTCATTTATTGATTCCTTATCATCTATTGTAATGGTACCATCTTCCAAAATGACCCAATAGGTTTGTGAAATATGATTCCTGTTTCATAAAACCATGATGACTCTATATAGGCATACCCTGGCTTTCTAATTGTTCTGTGCTACCTTAAAGATAGATCCTAGCATTTTTTTCGATGACTGATGTCATGCCAATTAGATTGTACTGTTTTTTTTTCCTCTCCTTTCTTGAACATGGGTGTTATATTTGCATGAAAAATCAAAGCACAAGACTCAAGAATGTCTAAAAAGAGACAAGAAGTCAAAGATTTTCATCCTGCACTCAACAGAACTCGAGGCAGAATCAGAATTGATAAAAGGAATACCGAGGGGAAAACACCAAGCCTGTTTGTTGCATCTTAGTCCTGATGAGAGAAAGATGACAAGCTTTGATTGTTTGTCTTAATTTAAGAATGCTTAAAGAAAGAAGTCGGACAAGTCCATTATAGCTGCAGGCCTGGCTTTTTTTTTTGAAGATTTCTCTTTCTGAAGCAGAAATCGGCAACCATGTTGCCTTCTAAAGTTGACATCTGAAGTTTGCTTGCACAGGCAGATTCAGTACATTGAGCAGGATTTGAATGGGAGAGAATGTTTCTTGTTCAATACTAGTTCTGTGATTGTAGCACTTACAGATTTCTTTTTAGCAAAACTGTGGCTTATTTCGGAATAATCTCTCTTTATCTGACAACTCTCTCTTCTCTGAAGATGTTGCCTGCCAGAGACTTTCCTGGGGAATTTTGGTTTCAAAATGGATCAAACTTCGAATGTCTGCTATATCAACTCTAAACAAATCATTGTCCCACAAAGAAAGATTAATCATGCTGGAATTCCCTGTGGGGTTTTCTTCCAGTTTCTTCTTGACTCAGAAATTTTGAATATTCACACCTTCAAGGATCCATCGTGTTAACGTTGAGATAACATATCAGTCTAGCTGCTTTTGGCTGGCAATTAATCAACAAGAGTGAGTCATATGGCTTCTGGCAACTATTTTTAAATGTTTTTTTAAATGATTGTTCAAAAGTTAAATTAGCCTTTTCTTTATAAAATATACAATATTATAATTAGAAAGTTATGACATAATTGTGACTGGCAATTGGTCCAGACATTCAATCATGGTATTCAATGCCCTTGGCAGGGCATTGAATACCTGCAATAACTGAGAGGGACTGGCTGAACACTGCTACATAACAGTTTCTGCGAGGGTAGAATGGCCCAGCTGATTTTCTGGAACTATACCAGATAGTTATTGAGAGGACCGTAACAGACTAAACAAGCTGACATCTTGAGGGCAGCATATACCATTTCTGCTTTACCAGTACTAACTCCCACAAGGTTGCAGAAGATGGATGGCTCTTTAAAAGCCCATATCCATTTGCAAGGTGAACATCTGTTTAACCAAGATGGAATACGGATCAGAATTTGAAATCTACAAGGTAGCCATTTGAGTTTCCACCAAAGTATCTGAATGTGGATTTTCATTTTAAAGTTGCATTTTAGTGTCCTTGTACTTGTAGGCTGATGTCATATGACACGACATCCATCAGACTGGATGCAGATCTTTCCACATATTCAGCCATTTGATGAAACTCCTTCATAGGGTTTCCAAAGCCTAAAGTAATCATTTGAACGGGACAAGCAATTTCCATTTTATTGTCAGATAGCTGATGATTACACCTGTATCTAGAAGAGAAATTTGCATCAGAATCTATCTACTGTTCTGTTCCTGCCATTATTATCTGTTCATTCACATAACCCCTTTAAGTCCCTCTCTAATCCAGTCAAGATACCAATCTCTGTGCTGATGCTTGGAAGTGATGAAGAGCGTGACAATGCCTTTCAGAAATATTCTTCTCTATAGTGTTTTCTCAGGGGCACAGGCTATTGATGAAGACCTAGAGGAAAAAGAAAAGTTAAGATGGTTCTAGGATACTGCACAGCTGCAGAAAACATCTATCACTCTTTTTGCTTTCACAATCTTTTTGGGGAGGCAATGGCCTAGTGGTATTATTGCTAGATTATTAATCCAGACACCCAGGTAATGTTCTGGGGACCCAGGTTCAAATCCTGGATAGCGGGATTTAAATTCAATAAATATCTGGTATTAGAAGTCTAATGATGACCATGAATCCACTGTTGACTGTTGGAAAAACCCATCTGACTCACCAGTGTCCCTCAGGGAAGGAAACTTTCATCCTTACCTAGTCTGGTCTATACATGACTCCAGACTCAGAGCAATGTGGTTGACTCTTACCTGCCCTCTGGGCAATTAGGGCTGGGCAATAAATGCTGGCTTAGCCAGCAATGCCCTCATCGTGTGAATGAATTTTAAAAAAATCTATTTATGTCATCAGTTTGGCTAAATGAACATTTTTAGTGTTTAATGAATGGGTATAATGAAATTTTTTTTTAGATACCCTGTCTTTAATGATGTCCACAGTTTGAATATACCTGGCGCACGAAGTTCAACAGCAAGTGCACAAATACCCATTGAATCAGAGAGCTCCGAGGTGAGGAGCACTGACCTGAGAGAGTTCAGAGCCACAGCCTCAGTATGGTTAAATCCAACAGACAAAGAAAGTATCAGAGATCATTAGATAAATGATCTAAATTAACATCAGCACATGGGAAATTGCTGGTTGGTGAATAACTGTTGACTTTAAAATACATTAATAAAGTAAAAGCACAGCAGGGTGAAATAACACCACAAAGGCTGGTTTCCCATCACAAAGTCACCCTTTATTCACACATGAAAAGTCCTTGACACTGATCCAGCTTCCTCAGAGCTGGCTCTGAGTGAGCAGGATCTCTGACACACTTGTTCTTATCTGTTAGCCAGGGCTTCCTGATTGGACCAGGCTAACTGACCCGATCAAAGAACTCATATTTTATGAGGTACACCTGGCTGACCTTGTTACAATCATTATATCCTTCCCGATCTGAGTCTGGGGACATAGGCCTGTTTTTTCTCTTGAAGCCTCTCCTGAGGAGTTTTCGCACAGGGGTCTGGTTCTTTGGACTCAGCCTTGGTTATGGGTGGTGTGTACCAAATGGTAGCCCTTCTCTCGCATCCATAGCATCTTGGAAGAAATTCACTCTCCCCTTCAGGTGACAATGGAGTCGCGGTCTCTTGGATGCGTAATGGAGAGGGAGAATCCACTGGTTCTGCCGACTGTTCTGAAGATTCGGACACATTTTTCTTCTGCCCCGTTTGCCAATTGCAGCTTTCCTGTGTTTGATCGGGACAGTTGCAACTACCTGAACTTTATACGTCACTGGACCTGACCTCGTATTGACCATGCCTCTTACCCACGCAGGACCAATTCCACGGTTCCTACACATAACTTCATCCCTTGAAGAAAACTGTCTCTTTTGCTTATCAGAATCTTGTGTCCAGCAATAGCATTCCTGATGCTGTTTCACCCTCCCTGCCAGGTCCTGGAAGATCAGATTTTGCCTGGTGCAGAGTCTTCTCCCCATTAGTAATTCTGCTTGAGCTATCCTTGTAGTTGCATGAGGGTTGGTCCTATAATCAAACAGGAAATGGGGCACTTTGGTACTGGGTGAAGCTATAGACTGTTTCTTTAAGTCTGCCTTCAAAGTTTGGACTGCTCTTTCTGCCAAACCATGGAATGATGGATGGTGTGGAGCTGTCCTTATATGGCAAATGCCATTCAACTTCAGGAAATACTCAAGTCCCTGCTGGTAAATGATGGCATGTTAGCCATGGCCAACACTTCCGGGTGCACTACACTTCTGGGCACTACAAAAGATGTGCGCAGTTTTTCTACCATCATCCCCATGTTTGACTAATGAACGCCATGCACATCCAACCACTTTGAGTGGGCGTCCACAATGACTAAGAACATAGAGCCCACAAAACGACCAGCACAGTCAATATGCAACCAACTCCAGGGTTTGCCTGACCGATCCCATGAATGTAGGGGAGCATCCAGTGGTAATTTTTGTCCTTGTTGGCACGCTGGGTACTGCCCCTCCAATGCAGCTATGTCTGCATCCAGTGCTAGCCACCAGACATAACTTCTCACCAACATCTTCATTTTGGAATCCTCTGGATGACCCCAGTGGAGTTCAACCAGTGTCTGGAGGTGACATTCACTCGGGAGTGTCACTTTTGTTCCCCATAATAATATGCTGTCCTCTGCTGTGATCTAATCTCTCCAGGTCCAAAAATGTTTCAATTCTGGTTGTGACGGCCCTTTGATTTTCCCCCCATCACCGCCAGTTGTTTCAGTTTTGCCATGACTGGATCTTTCTATGTTCAAAGTCTGATATTGTCAGCTGTGACTGGAAGTGTGTCCAGAAAATTTAAAACCATTTCGGACTCTTCCAGTGGTGGTACCACTGGTGGTGGATCTATCAGCAGAAAGCAGCTCAAAGCATTAGCATATTCTACTTGGCTTCCTGGACGGTGTTCCAACTTGAAATTATACGTGCTTTGTATTACAGCGCACCACTGAATATGGCCTGAAGCTATGGGCGGCATTGCCTCATCCTCTTTAAGTAGACCTAGCTGGGGTTCGTGGTCCATTATTATTACAAATTTATGTCCATAAACGTACTGGTGGAGCTTCCTGACTCCAAAAGTGTTGGGTGTTCCTCTCCATTGGGCCGTATGTCAATATCAGATCTCGTTCAGGATCACAGTGTGCTAACACCTTAGAGGAGGATTGCTGTTTTTTCACTTCCTTGAAAGCAGTGGCTTGGCAATGCGACCATGTCCAAGGCTGACCCTTGTTTAGTAGTTGATGCAAAAGGTGCCAGGATGGAGGCCAGCTTATTTTTGAACTTTCTGTAACGATTCGCCAGCCCAAGGAAAGACCGAAGCTCCGGTACAGATGTGAGAGCTGGGGCACTGTTGATCACCCTCACTTTATCTTACCCAGTCTTGTCAACCCTGTAGCCTAAGTAGGTCACTTGGGATGTCTGGAACACACATTTTTCCCTTCTTGGGCACACACTCACCTGGAAGAATTGTCTCAGGACCATGTTCAAGTACTCTAAGAGTTCTTTATTAGTCTTCCCTGTTATTAGCACGTTAACTAGATAAGTGGAAACCTGGGGTTGTAAGATGTCCTCCACCACCAACTGAAAAATTGCATAGGCTGACAATACCCAGAATGGCTGTCTTGTATACTGGTACAAACCCTTACAGGTATTAGTTGCAGCATACTTCTGGGAATCCCCATCTAACCCCAATTGTAAATATGCAGGGTCATGTCCAGCTGTGTGAAGGACAGCCCCCTAGCAGGTTTGCATATAAATCCTCTACCTGAGGGATTGGGTGTTTAGGCAACTGCCATAAACAGTTTACTGTTTGTTTAAAATCCCCTCAAAGGCAAACAAACCCATTGACTTTGCAATTTGTATGACTGATGCTGCCCATTTTGCAAACTGGACTGGTTTGATAATTCCTTTACTTTCCAGCCTTCTGATTTCTGCCTCTACATTTGCCTGGAAGGTAAATGGCACTGTGTGGGCCTTGCAGAATTGTGGAGTTGTTTTCTGGTCAACATGCAAGATGGCCTTGCTTCCTTTGCTAGTCATGATGTGGAGGTGCCAGTGTTGGACTGGGGTGGACAAAGTCAGAAGTCACACAGTATCAGGTTATAGTTCAACAGGTTTATTTGAAATCACATGATTTGGGAGCACTGCTCTTTTGTCAGGTGAAGACTTCATTACCGTTAGAGGTAAGTAAACCAGCTTCTCCTCAAGAGAGACCGGAACTGAAGTTGCACCCTTAATTTGTAAAGGTTCCCCAGTATAGGTTCTCAGTCGAGCCAAGGTTTTGCACAAACCTAAGGTTTGGAGTCCGCAGTGAATTTTGTTAAAGACTGGTTCTGCGATCACTGTAACAGCCACACCAGTATCGACCTCCATTAGAGGGTGACTATTTAACCAGATTCATTTTGATTGGTTCTGATTTGGATGTTGTTAAGCAATTTAACTGTTCCAAACTAGACGTAGATGGACTTTCCAGGGTGTGCACTCTCTTGGATACCGGCCTATGAGTTCTTTTACTCACTTTAGGTCTAGTGGGACTCTTTGCTGTCTCAAGTCCACATACCAGCAGCAAGTACAATGGCCTGCCAGCCCGGATCCTGAAAAAAATTTTAACTGTTTGGCTGAGGCTTGGCTTTGTTTTGTGGTTTTGCTGTGAGCTGACCTACAGTCCCTCTTTTTAGGATATATCCTGTGAGACTATGCAATTGCCTTCTCTCAAGTGGTGCTCCCCAAACTCAGTCAGACTAGCGAGGGTGTCCACTTCCATCGGAATATCCTGCAATTCATATGCTCCACGAGGCACGTTTTACAATGACAAAGCCAGTTGTAGTGCCTGTTTGAAGTCCAATTGGGGTTCAGCTGTTACCCCTTTTGCATGCTTACATCATTAAACCCACATACTAAAAAGTCTGTCAGCATGTCATTATGGGTTAAACCAAAGTCACACGCCTCTGCCAGTTGTCGTAACCTAGTCTAAATTCTCCAAAAGGATTCCCTGGCTCTCGAATTGGCGAAGAAAAATGATAGCGATTCAGAATTAGAGGAGGCTTGTGGTCATAATATTCCTCAACTAAATCCATGAGTCCTTGAAAGGTTTTTAGTATTGGGTGCCTCAAGGAAAGTTAAGCTGCAAGTCCACAAACTGTCAGGGGAATTACTTGTTGATTTTCATCTGCTACAGTGTCATTTGTCCGATTTTAAAAGTAACACATTCTTTCCACATACTGGGCCTAGTCTTCAATGGCAGGATCGAATGTGTCAAGCTTCCAAAATAATGGTTTGACACCAGAAATAGAGTCACAGAGTAATACAGTATGGAAACAAACCCTTCAATCCAACCAGTCCATGCCGAACATGATCCCAAACTAAACTATTCCTTGTCCGTATCCCTCCAAACCTTTCCTATTCATGTACTCATTCAAATATCTTTTTAAATATTGTAATTGGACCCGCATTCACCACTTTTCATTCCATACACGAAGCATCCTCTGATAAAAAATGTTGCCCCTCGTCTTTTTTAAATCTCTCTCCTCTCACCTTAAAGATGTGCCCCCAGTCTTGCAATCCTCTATCTGAGTGAAAAGACAACTACCATTAACTCTATCTATAGCCCTCATCATTTTATAAACATTTTTAAGGTCGCCTCTCAACCTCCTACGCTCCACGGAGAAAAATCCCAGCCTTTCAATACAACTCAAAGCCCCCATACCCAGAAACATGCTAGTAAATCTCTTCTGAGCCCTCTCAAGCTTAATAATATACTTCCTATAACTGGGTGACCAGAGCTGGACACAGTATTCCTACCTCATATTTATGTAAATTGATCTCCATCTGCCACTTTTCATGCATCAAAGATGACTGTTGCAAGCAGAAGTGTGAATTGTTCTCATCGGCACTGAAATAACTCCACTGAGGCCGGCATCTCATCACCACATCACCCTTTATTTACGCATGGAAAGGTTGGACACTTTGGGGTCTCAGGAGTTTAGGCTCACCACTGGGATAAACGTGATTTTGAAGTACTGCTGGTTGTTCCCACTTTGCTGTAGCCGGTGTCTCAACGAAGACTTCGGACTGTGTAGGCCTTCAGTCTGGGTTGAGTCCGCTGATATGGTAAGATGCATAGTGGATTATCACGTGAGTACTTGGTTTTCCTTACTTTGAGGTGGTTTTTGTCAGCCAGTTTTCACCTCAGGATGTGCCTGAGGCCTTGTGGTGTCAGTCAGGTCAATGGTTTTCGGAGGTTGTCTGTTGTTCGGTCGTATGTCGTGGTCAGTAGCTAATGGTTCCCCTATTGTGGAACAGGCCTGTGACAGGAGGTTTCGGAATTGCTGTCAGGATCCTTCTTCTGGAGATAGTGGTGCAGATAGCTCTCGGGGTGGTACCTCTTTGAGATCCCTCTCCTGGGGGTAGCTGAGAGGATATAGCTCTCTCAGGGGAGATGCAATTAAACTAATTGTGGGCCTCTTTCTTCGCACCAAAACTGCACTTGCCATTGTCTTACAGGTGTTCCCTTTTAAGGTCAATTGGTTTCCTGCGAGTTAAGAGTATGTGTGAATGCATTTTGGTTGAAGTTGAATGCCTGATATCTGTGTGAATGAATATTGTTTTAAGGTGAATGTCTGGTATCTGTAGAGGCCCATTCAGTCTGTTTTGGGTGGTGTTAGGCCTAGTTGATTGTTCTTTTAGAGTCGAGGTGTGAATTGGATTTTCTGGCTGAACAACGGTTCCAGGCTGCTATCTCTGTTGTCTGTGTATTTTTCCCAGCGCATAGCCCAGCTGCCTTTTTACATTTAAAAGTTTTTTTGAAAAGTCCAGGGTTTTGGTCCAGTATTTTAGATGATCGGGATTTTTGCTCAATCCTACTGTTTTTTCAGACAGAGGCAAGTCGATGGGTACTATGGGTGGTTAAGCTGTATAGGTATGGTAGGGACAGGGATGAAGCTGGTTCAGGAAAGCATTAGTGATGGAACAGGCTGATTTTTGTGATTTCATAGCAGTATGCCTCCCCTTTGCAATGGTGCACTCATGATTAAAGAGCGGTTTTATGAGTTATGAGTTTTGTCAGCTTGAATGCTTGATAGATTTCCTTAGGATAGTGAACTATTTAACGTTCATCTCACTTCATTACAAGCAGTTCTCTAGCTGATTGTTTGAAGGTGCAGGTCTGGAAGTTCCTGTGTAGGCACATTCCAGGTGTTGGACTGAAAAAGGCATGCACTCATTCCCATTCTGCCAATGTCAAGCTACGCCCAAATTACCCGCCAGCTCTTTTGCAAACAGCCAAAACAATAAATGGATGCAAATCAGATAACTGGCCAGTGCAGTAAATATGCAATTGGAGCAGAAGTAATGATGCTTTCCGAGCCCACAATCATTTACCATCTAGAAAAAATGAGGGCAGCAAAGCACATGAGGAAAACTACCACCTGCCGGTTCTACTTCAAGTCATGCATCATTTGAAAGTATATTGTGATTCTTTTACCTGGAAGTTCTGCATTGTGGTTCTTTCAACCCACAGACATTAACAACTGAAGAAAGCAGCTCACTCCATCTTTTCAACGACAGCTAGGGATGGACAATAAATACTGGTCTTGCCAGCAATCTCCACAATCCATAAATGAATTAACAAAAGCTCACGGTACTTTTCTTTTATTCCTTGTTTACTGTGGGAACAACAGTCACATTCCTTGAGGCAAAACTACTTGATCAGTGAGCAGAGCTAGTAGGAACTGCAAATGCTGGAGAATCTGAGATAGCAAGGTGTAGAGCTGGATGAACACAGCAGGCCAAGCAGCATCAGAGGAGCAGGAAAGCTGACGTTTCGGACCTAGATCCTTCTTTCCGAAACATCAGCTTTCTTGCTCCTCTGCTGCTTGGCCTGCTGTGTTCATCCAGCTCTACACCTTGTTGATCAGTGAGTATGCTGCTAACCCTCCTGGAAAAACATAGACCAGCAGCCCTTTAACTCTTTGAGTTTGAAGATTCTTATGCATGTTTTCAGAACCCTCCATGGCCAACCTCCCCACTACATTTGTAATCCTTTTCAAGGTTTCTCTGTTCGTCCAATTATGATCTTTTACAGATCCCTAACTTTCACCACTCTGTCATGGTCTTAAGCTCTAGAGTTTCCTCCCTATATCTCTCCACCTTTCTTCTTTTCTTAAGATATTACCTTTATGACCAAGCTTTTGACACTTACTGTCATATCAACATTCTAAAGGTGCTATGTAAATAAAAATGCTGTTACTTCACATATTTTAATAACTGCAAGCTTGCTGCTTCTTTAACACAGTGGGATCATTTTCTGTACATTAAATGCACTCTGCCAATAGAACAATCCAAAGAACTAGTCAATCTGGATTGGCTTATGCTCCAGCCATACTGTCTCCAAGTTCATGAATTCCTCAACTTTCCTCAAAAATGTATTACTTACCTGATGCAGATACACTGGGCTGACATCCTGGATGAGATAACACAGGCCCTGAAGTTGCTTGGAATGAGCAAGTTAAATTAAAAGACGCATACCGTGCCAACATTGACTGTCACTGGTTAAATTGTCCAGGGAAAGGATCTTGATGTAAGTGCTATGAAAATTCAACTGTCACTTCTCTGATGATGTGGACTCTTCATACGTGTTACTTCATTGAAAACTTAATAACATTTGCAGAGTTTCTTTTGGAATAGGAAACGCCTTGAAGGGAAGTTTCTCCTTAAAAAGCTACCTCACTCTGCTTTCTTTCATTCTGTTCTGCTTCTCCAGCTCTTTCTCCATCAAATTGATAACATGTTAATGTTTATTTGCATTGAAGTAAGTTACAGGTCATCTGGAAATAGTATTACAATCTCTAGGGATAAGAACTTCCATTGAGGAGTCAATCCCAATTTTCACATCTCAAAACATTTAAGCTTGATTCTAGTGCTGAGGAAAAGCTGGAAATGGCATGTAAAGTCAACACCCATAGATTTTTGGGTGGTGCTTATAAACTCTCACGCTCTATCAAAGTCATTTTATCAGTGATGCAGTGATTGCTTTATTTGGCAAAGTGTAGAAATATTTAATTTACATTGTATGAGAAAGTTATTCATGGAAGCACTTTATGTCAACTAGGTAAACATATACACCTTGTCCAAGCTTTCAGCAAATTACTTAGTTTCATTAATACAATGATTAGTTAAGTTGTGTTGACTAAAGTTCAAGTTCTGGTCTATATTGAGTTAGTTGATTGTGAACAGGGGAACCTGTGAGGGCAATGCAAATGGCCTCAACTAAAAAAGGCAAAATCCAGCTATTATTCCCATCTGTAATTGTTATCCAGTGGCTGGTGCTAGAAGGTTGTACATGTACCTGTATAGTGAGAATAGAATCAGGTTCATACTTGGTACTTTTCACAGGCAAACAGCCTGCTGCAAATGTTACAGTTACAGAGCAAATATCCACCAAATATAAAATCATATCCAAAAAGAAATCACACCTCAAGAAAATTGGTAAAGGAAAAATAACTTACTTGTTAAATAGTTTCCTCCGCGTAGAATTAATTGCACTGTCAATGCTAAAAATAGCTTCACGAATGGAAGACTCAACAAAGTGGTCACCAGTTCGACCCCTCTCTGGAACTGCGAGAAAGAAAAGAACTTTGTCAAATAGAAATTAACTTTATTATAGATTTGTTCAAAAAAAGGGTCAGATATTTCATTAATTGTGTGTGGAACACAGAAATTTTTCCTGCTGGTAAAACTTCACAGCAATGTCCAATGTATCAACATATATCCGTAATACTTGCTTTTTACCCTTATCCTGGATACTCGTACGGCAGCAATTCTTGGGACTCAAACAAAATAATGGGATTTTGGTTACACTAACCATTAACCTGACATTCTAACTTCTACTGGTAATAAGCCTGGTTGAAGTTCTTGTTTTCTCCACAATTGACAAATCAAGCTATCTGCCTAAGTCACTCTAACCAAAGGCCTCTAACCATTCTTTTGTACAGAGGGAAAGACAAACAAAAATGAACATTTTAAAAGATCAGTATATCATGCAGACACTGATAATCTCATCACCTTGATACGTAATCACCCAGGCAAATATCCACACATATCTGTAGTTATTCTAAGCAGGTCTATGTGGTTTGATTCTAACCAATGACGTTAAAAGAATTGTGGAAATGATCAGAGATACACTATTGTAAAGTAAATCACTTACCAATCACTCTGAGCAACATATTTGTTGTTGCTTGGCCGATCATATTCCGCGCAGCACACTCATATCTTCCTTCATCTGCTTGCCCAATATCCCTGATAGCAAGTGTCCCTTCTGCATTAACATGGAACTTGCCACTCTCTGTAATTTGAACTCCATCCTGTTTAACAAACAGTTACTAATAAGATATTTGTATACCCTACTTCAGAAATTAATTTTATATTTTCATTGAATATATTTTCCTAGCAAACCACCAAATTTTCCTCCACAAAATAAACTTTCAGAAAAGACAAAAACCTTCCTCTGCCAAGGATAGCTGCTGACAACATGTCCATGTGCAAAAAGCAAAATATTTATGAACATTTTTTTCTGAAACAGCAACAGACTTTTTTTAATAACCAATTTGAAGGAGAACCATGCATAAGTATCTCCTGTGAAATTCATGTGATTTTTATTCATTCTTGAGATGCGGGCATGACTGGTTATACCAGCATTTATTGCTTATTATAAATTGCCTGCGAGAAGGTGGTGGCTTTCTTGAACCACTGCAGTCTTTTGGGTGTAGGGATGCCCATGAGGCTGTTAGGAAAGGAATTCGAGGATTTTGACCAGGCAACAATGAAAGAACATCAAAAAAGTTCCAAGTCAAGATGGTGGGTGATTTGGATGGAAACATGCAGGTACAACTGTTTTCATGCATTTTCTGACCTTGTCCTTCAAGGTGGTAGAGTTTGAGCGATTGGAAGGTACTGTTGAAGGAGGCAAGGTGAGTTATGCAGCAACACTTCCATCTCGAAGAACATTGGAGGAAATGGTTTTTAGAATGGACTCCTCTGTTCAGGCCTAGCATTTTTTTCGTGAGACGTTGGCTCATATAAAAAACACTGAAATTTTAGAAATCAATCTTATGAGATATTTCAGTCCTAATTGTATTATTCTCAAGAGAGTGCAAGACCAGAGAAACTTGGTTACATATGCACATAAGTAATTAAAGATGGCTACAAAGGAAGAAGGGAGGTTGGGTTCCATGACAGTATGGGCTGTATGCATGACTTTCTGTAGTTGTTTACAGTCCTGGGCAGAGCAGTTACTGTACCAGGCCACTATGCACCCAGATAGAATGCATTTTATGGTGCATCTGTAGAGGTTGGTGAGGGTCCTTATGGACATGTTGAATTTCCTAAGCTGCCTGAGGAAGAAGAGGCGTTGTTGTGCCATCTTGACCGTTGCATGCACATGGGAAGTCCAGGATAGATTGTCGGTTATCGTCTCTCCTAGAAACTTGACACTGTCGATCCTCTCAATTTCAGCTCTGTTGATGGAGATGAGGATGTATCCTCCTCCTTTCTTCCTGAAGTCAATGATCAGTTCTCTTGTTTTGCCGACATTGAGAGGTTCTTGTCATTGCACAATGACACCAAGCAATCTATCTCCTGCTTTCTGTATTCTGACTCATCATTGTTTGATATCTATCCTACCGCAGTGGTGTCATCAGCAAACTTGTAGATGGCATTGTTTGGAATTTAGCTACACAGTCATAGGTGTACAGGGAGTACAGTAAGGGGCTGAGAATGCATTCTTGCAGGGCACCATTGATGATGTTTATCATGGAGGAGGTACTGTTGTCTATCTTCACTGATTTTGGTCTTTGGGAAAATATACTGTTAAGCCTTTAATTCAAAGGCAATAGGGTATAAAAATAGGGAGGTCTTGCTAAAACGGCACAAAACAGTAGTCGGACTATACCTGGAATAAAGTGAACAGTTTTGGCTCCTTATCTGAGGAAAGATATACTAGCATTGGAGGCAATCCAGAAAAGGGTAAGTGTACTCAATGGAAGTTAGGAGAATGAGAGACGACCTTATTGAAACAAATAGGATTCTGAGGGTACTTAATAGGGTAGATGTGGAGAGGTTATTTCCCGTTGTGGGAGATTTTAGGACCAGAGGACATTATCTCAGAACAAGAAGTTGTCTATTTAAGACAGAGATAGAGTCATAAAGAGACATACAGCATGGAAACAGACCCTTCGGTCCAACTTGTCCATGCTGACCAGATATTCTAAATTAATCTAGTCCCATTTTGCCAGCAGTTGGCACATACCCCTCTAAACCCTTCCTATTCATATACCCATCCTGATGTCTTTTAAATGTTGTAATTGTACCAGTGTCTATCACTCCCTCTGGTAGCTCATTCCACCCTCTGCATGAAAATTTGCCCCTTAAATCCCTTTTAAGTCTTTCTCATCTCACCTTAAACCTATGCCCTCTAGTTTTGGACTCCTCCACCCCAGGGAATAGATCTTGCCATTTACCCTATTCTTGCCCGTCCAGATTTTATAAACCTCTATAACGTCACCCCTCAGCCTTCAACACTCCAGGGAAATTAGCTCCAGCCCATTCAGTCTCTCCCTATAGCTCCAACCATCCAACCCTTGCAACATCCTTGTAAATCTTTTCTGAACCCTTTCAAGTTTCACAACATCCTTCCTATAGCAGGAGACCAGAATTGAAGGCAGTGTTCTACAAGTGGCCTAACCAATGCCCTGTACAGCTGCAATGTGACCTCCCAACTTCTGTACTCAATGCATTGTCCAATAAAGGCAAGCACACCAAATGACTTCTCCACTATCCTATCTTCGTGTGACTTTACTTTCAACAAACTATGAACCTGCACTCCAAGGTCTGTTTGTTCACCAACACTCCCCAGGACCTTACAATTAAGTGTATAAGTCCTGGCCTGATTTGCCTTTCCAAACTGCAGCAACTCACATTCATCTAAATTAATAAATTAAACTCCATCTTCCACTCCTCAGCCCATTGTCACGATGAGGAGGGATTTCTTCACTTAGAGGTTAGTAAACCTTTGGAATTATTTACCACAGAGGGCATTAAATCTAGCTCATAAAGTACAATCAAAGCTGAGATAGATGTTTAATTTTTGAAAAATTTAAGGGTTATAGTGAAAAGGCAGGAAAGTGGAGTTGAAGATTATCAAATTAGCCATGATCCCATTGAATGGCAAAGCAGACTTGATGGGCCAAATGATCTACTTCTGCTCTTACATCTAATAGTTTCATGATTGCTTTATGGCTGAATCTAGTTGTTATTACCTTCTAAAGTAGCCTGCCTCTTTAAGGCTGCTACTCAAGTATATCTTGTGTGGCTGTTGGAGTGGATGTGGGGAGGATCTTTCCTCTTACAGGAAAATTTAGCACTAAGAGACTTTTTTAAAAAATAAAATTAGGAATGGCACATAAATTTAAAATTATTGCTCTCAGATGGTTGAGTGTCTTTGGAACTGTCATCTTAAATGGTAATGGAAGTCCTTGATTATTTTTAAGGCAAAAGTGGATTGATTCTTGTTATGCAAGGGGTTGATTGGTCATCAGTGGTAGGTGTAAATGCAGATTTAAAGTTACAATCAGGTCAGCCGTGACCTTACTGAATGGTGGAACAGGCTCAAGGAGCTAAATGGCCTACATCTGCTCCAATGCACATTCATATGTGAGTAAGTATTGCTTGCGTCAGAATTTAATTGATCTCTGGTGACGGAAGCATCCAAATTGGTAACTAAAATATTCTGTATTAAAATCAGAACAAAAATAACACTTCTGTTTCTCTAAATACTTTTAAAATTTTGAACTGTGAAATCTGGAGTCTAAATGTACATTTAGATGTGTGATAAATGTGCACTCAAAATGGGTCTGATGTTCTTGTGGAATGCACCTGGAGAACACATATTGTAGGCCCAAATTAGAGTACATTCTACTTCTTATTTTGACAGCACACAACTGAAAGCTAATATCAAGGTTCTCAAAGATACTCTCAAAATCAGAGGTGTGAGGTATTACCAATGAAAGTAGCTTAAAACTCAAAAGCCACAAATCAAAAGGAAGATAGATAAAACATTTGAAATAAAATGGCAATCCTTTAAGGAATTTTTAACTTGAATGTCTGAAGAATTAAAGATTCTGAAGAACGTGAATTTTTCAGTGTTCACCAATAAATAAGTTAAATATTTGCATGGGTGTGGCCTTCAAGTTGAGATTTTGAGAAACATTTTGTTACTTGAAAGCAACATAATTAGCAACAGTATTGTTGTTATGATTTCCAATGTAACAAGGTGGCAAATTTGCATTTTGAACCACATACTGAAGAAAATTTTGAATAGCAGTTCCATTCCTCCATGGCAGGCAGAACTGAAAATTAAAGATGAAGTCAACTTTGGACAGTTGCTCACATTTCTTTGTGACTTTTTGAAAAATATTATTCAAAGTCTTGAAGAGGCACTTGATCTAGTAACAGCGGTTTATATTTTATATGAAGTTGAATGTTAGTGTTTTAATGCACCAATTATATTCTATGGATTAACAATTTAGGAAAAAAATGTTCAGAATGTATTTATTCACCATTGTTTTCTCTCTTACCTTTGTCCAGGTGATTATGGGATGTGGTTCTCCGTGAGCACTGCAGGGTATCTTTACATCTTGCCCAACCTCTGCAGTGATATCCCCAGGAATATCAGTAAACACTGGTATCACTGGAAAGAAATTGATAACATATTGTCAGAATTTCAGGCACGGCAAAGAAACAGATTTGATTTTTTGTGCTGTTTTTACAAAAATGGCATGAATCCAGTTATCCCCACATTTTACGGTTCAGCCTAGCCTATTGATTTCTACAAATGACATTTTATTCATTCTGCCAACGCAGAAACTATTAAGGTTGTTAGATTATTCGTTTATCTTTCTACCATTATTCTTCAAAATGTTTATATTACTTTCAAACGATTCCAGTTTCAGCTGGTTCTTTTTGTCCACTTTTTAAGATGTTACTTTTCTGAAGGCAATGGTTCATATTGTGCCAGTGACCACGCTTCATTATATTGTTCAAATATCAGTATGGACAAAATATAATGAATGCTTGATGTCAGAGCCAAGTCTGACCTTTTCATCATCATTTAGTCATAAATATCCATTATTCATTCATGGAATGGGTCAGCATTTTTTGCCCATCCCTAGTTGCCCTTGAGAAGATGCTCAGTGAGAATCTTGAATTATCATTAGTAATGGGAACTCTGATTCATATTTCCTTCCCTTACTTGTTCAGATCACATGCAATATTAACTGTATTGCCCCATTGAAAAGTCTCACTCAATAATATAAACAGATCAAAATTGTCATTGGACCTACTAACTGAAATAAATCCCTCAAAATCTGCAACCATTTTAAAACTGATCCATGAAAATATCAAATAACTTTCAAACTTAGCAATAAATTGATAATTATCTTTTGGATCACATGTTAAACCAAGGCAAATCATGTCTCCAAGCGGATGTAAACAATCAAAGGCATCATACTGAGGTAGTGGGGAGTTCTGAGTAATTTTGCTAATTATTATCCCTCAACTAGCATAACTAAAATGGATTATCTGGTCATGTGTCATATTGTTATGATTACTGTAAAGGCCAATAACTTTTAAAAAAAATTAGAACATCCAGTTGATAACTGAAAAGATGACATGACATGATTCATTCACAACCTCTAGACAATGTAGGCAATGACAAGAAAGTTGGAAAAATATGGCAAGAATGAAAAATGAGATTCTCAATGTTGAGACTGAAAGTCCAATTTTCTGCTTAAAATTCTGTTGGCTTGATGAGAATTTTGCTAGTAAACAGCAAAGGACATATTTTTAAGCAATAAAATCTCATTGTCATGTACTTTTGGCTCCTTTATATGTCATTTGTGATTCTTCCATGCACTGGCCAGAAACTAAATGCCCTGAAATGTGAGCTGCAACTTAACAATTGCAGCTCACTAGCTTCTTCCTGGGATCCGTCATTGCTCGCATTCCCCAACTTCTCCATGGCAACAGCCATTTTTATCCTCCTTTGCATTGGCAAAGTACTAGCCTTCTCACATCATCATAGCCACCACATTTTGAACTGAGTTATAACACCATTCAGTGCTTCGATACCACACTTGAAGTTCACTGACACCTGCCACTGCAATGTTGCTGGCAGGCTACTTTGCATGTCGGGACAGGTGCCCATCTCACGCATCAGAATAGGGTGCATTTCTCTTAGCTTGCTTTCTTGGCATTCTTTCACTTTGCACCTACTTGGATGCTCACAGCATCTCTGCCTTGCCTTACCTTTAAGCACAGACAGAACTTAATAGGAGCTCAGATTTGGGGAAGGCAAAACTAGCAAAAAAAGTAGAATAATAATAAGCAAGCATTGAAGACAAACAAAGCAATGAGAAGCATTAAATAAGATCAAAACTGAGTAATGTTGACAAAGAGATAACGAGGTGTAGAGCTGGATGAATACAGCAGGCCAAGCAGCATTAGAGGAGCAGGAAAGCTGATGTTTCGGGCCGAGGCCCTTCATCAGAAAAATTGTTGACAAGGTTGAATTAAAGGCACTCTATCTGAATGTGGATAGCGTTTATAAAATAAAATAAATTATTTGAATGTACAAATTGAGGTAAATGGATATAACTTAGTTGCCAATACAAATACCCAAAGGGAAAGATGAATTAACCACAGTTCATAAGAAAAAAGTGTTTGCACTAATTCAAAGGAAGTGGCTTTTCAGAATGCCAAAAATAGTGATAAGACTGAGGATTATACAGAGTCAACATGGATTTCTGTAAGAGAAATCTTCATTGATAAATTTTGTTTAAATACTTTATACTGTGATTATTTTGCACAGTTTGGGTCTCCTTGTTTAAGGAAAGATATACTTGCCATAGAGGGATTTCAGTGGATGTTCACTAGTTTAATTCCTGGGTTGGCATATTGTCTCATGAGGAAAGTTTGAGGAAACTGGAACTGTTTCCACAGAAGATCAAAGAATGAGAGATGTTTACCCCTTGCTAATGACTCTAGAACCAGGTGACATAGTTTTGGGATAATGAGCAGGTCACTTAAGACTCAAATGAGGAGGAATGCCTTCACTCAGAAGGTGGTGAATTGTTGGAACCTATCGATCCTGGTGGGCTGTCCAAGCTTAATCATTGAGCAGATTCAAGGCAGAAATCATAGGCTTCTGAAGAGTAATTCAATTGTGGTATATGGAGATAGTACAGGAAAATGGCATCATGATGATCAGTCTTAATCTAGAATCACAGGGCATGGCTGAATAGGCACAGAGAAGATGAATACAGGGCTTCAGATTCCTGGATCACTAGGTCCATTTCTGAGAAAGATGGAACCTGTATAAGTCTGATGGGTTGCATCTGAACTAGAATGGCACCAAGCTCCTCGTGGGGAGGTTTACAAATGCAGTTGTTGGGGGTTTGAACTAAATTGGCAGGGGGATGGGATATGGCGTGGAGATGGGGGAGGGGTTAGGGTTAATAAAGAAGGAGAACCAAATCAGTCTAGAAAGCAGTGCAAATATAGTTGAGGCACAAGGGAGCATGGCAAGGTCAATGGATTTATTTTAAAGCAAGGGGATTTGCAAGTGAGGCAAATGAGTTGAGGATGTTGATTAACATATGGGCATGTGAAATCCTTCCCATCATAGAGACATAGTTGTGATAGACGGACAGGACGGGCAGCTCAATATTCTGGGGTATAGAATCATTAGGTGGAATGGGGGGAGGAATATAAAAGAGGATGTGGTGTTGCAATATTGATCAAGGAGTCAATTACTGCAGTAAGGAGGGATGATTTCTTAGAAAGTTCCTCAAATGATGCCATATAGATAGAACATAAAAACAAAAAAAGGGGGCATGCAATAGAGCTCCAAGCTGTCAGACAGAAATAAAACAAATGTACTGGTAAGTCCCAAAGAACTGTAAAAACAATCGAGTAATAATCACACGGGATTTCAACTCATCCAATGCTAACTTGGATAAACAATGTGAAAAGCTTATAATTATTAGAATCAATCCAGGAGAGTGCTTTAAGCTCATTTGTAGAACGTCATACAAGAGAGTGCTGAACCTAATTTTAGGGAACAAAGCAAAGCAAGGGTTGCATTTCAATGACTGTTAACTTAATTCATTAAGATTTAAGGTAAGAATGGGTAATGACAATGATTGACCAGAAATAAGCTCAGTCGGTAAAACATGGGACTCTTAATCCCAGGGTCGTGGGTTCGAGCCCCACGTTGGGCATGCAGTTCATCAGGGGGTAGCATGGTGGTCCAGTGGTTAGCACTGCTGCCTCACAGCACCAGGAACCCAGGTTCGATTCTACCCTTGTGTGACTGTCTGTGTGGAGTTTGCACATTCTCTCCGTGTCTGCGTGGGTTTCCTCCGGGTGCTCTGGTTTCTTCCCACAGTCCAAAGATATGCAGGCTAGGTAGATTGGCCATGGCAAATTGCCCATAGTGTTCAGGGATGTGTATGTTAGGTGGGTTATGGAGGATGGGTCTGGGTGGGATGCTCTGAGGGTCGGTGCGGACTTGTTGGGCCAAAGGGCCTGTTTCCACAATGAAGGGAATCAATGATCTATGAAAGGTTCTGAATTGGGGTAAGGCCAATTTGAATGAAAGAAGACAGGATTTGGACAAAATTGTCTAGGAGCAGCTACTTGCAAAAAATTCACATCAGATAAGCGCGAGATATTCAACTAGGTCTAACGTGTTCCTGTAAGTGTGTGAAATAGTGCATTTTGGAAGGATTAAAAGGTAAGGGAGTGCACATTCAATTGTACGATGATAGGAAATGACATTGATATGTCTATCCACCAATCTTTAAAGGCAGCAGGACAGGTAGAGAAGGTGGTAAATAAGGCATATGGGATATTTGACTTTATTAGTCTCTGAACACAAGAGCAAGGAAGAGATGATATGACTATATGATACGATATGACATTAGTTAGGCCACAGCTGAGTACTGCGTGTAATTCTGGTCACCACACTATAGAAAGAATGTGATTACATTAGCAACCATGCAAAAGTGATTCATTAGGATGTTGCCTGGGCTGGAATAATTCTTCTATGAAGAGAAACTAGATAGGTTGCACTCCCTTATTGTAGAGAAGCCGAGGCAGTTCTGATCGAGGTGCGTAAAGTTCTGAGGAGAATAAACAAGGGAGATGAGGAGAAACATTTCCCCTTGGTAAGGCATCAATAACCAGAGGGCACTGTTTCAGGATATGGAGGAGAAGGAGGGTTAGAGGGGATTTGGAGAAAACAAAATTCACCCTGAGGGTTGTGGTTATCTGGAATTCACTGCCTGAAAAAGTGGTCGAGGCAGAAACCATAACGACATTAAAGAATTATTTAGATGAAGTTTTGAAATGTCATAGCATACAAGGGTACAGGCCAAATTCAAAGCTTTTGAGAAGATTTGTAGCTTGGGTTGTGGATGAGGTTGTAGATTTGCTTGCTGACCCGGTGTGTTTGATTGCTTAAGTTTTGTCACCCTGCTAGATAATATTGTCCGTGCGCCTCCGGTGAAGCATTGGCGTTCTGTCCCGCTTGTTATTTACTTGCCTCAGTTTGCTGAGGTGGTTGGAATCACTTCCAGTTTTGTTTTTCAGTAGTTTGTATATCAGATCCAGTTCAATGTGTTTGTTGGAGTTCCAGTTCGAAAGCCAAGCCTCCAGGAATTCTTTGGCATATCTCTGTTTGGCTTGTGCTATTATGGATATGTTGACCCAGTCGAATTTGTGCCCTTCTTTTGTCTGTGTGTATTGACCAGTGAGAACTAGTCGTGTCTGTCGGTGGCTAATTGGTGTTCATGTATCCTTTTAGTCATTTTTCTTCCAGTTTGGCCTATTTAATGTTTCTCACAGTCCTTGTATGGTATTTTGTATATTACGTTAGTTTTTATTGGTTGTGAGTATGGGCTCCTATATGTTCATCAGTAGCTGTCTAAGGGCAGTTGTTGGTTTGTGGGCTACCATGATACCCAAGTAGACTTGTGGTCATCTGTGATATGTCTCTGATGTAAGATAGGGTGACTAGTGTGTCTGGCCATGTTGTGTCTTCTTGTTATGGTCTGTTGCGGAGTTAATGGCGGATTGGGCTTTTTGGGTATCCATTCCTTTTAAAAACTCCATATAAGTGCCCCTGTTATGCTTTGCGCTATTCTGGGTTGCTGCAGTGTGTTGTGACATTATTCAAACGAGCCACAACTGGTCCAATATACATGGACACCCACAACCAATTCTCACTGGTCTCAATATACATGGGCAAAGAAGGACGTGAATTTGACTGGGACGACACATCCATATTAGCACAAACTAAAGAGAAACATGCCAGTGAATTCCTGTAGGCCTGGCATTCCAACCAGAACTCCATCAACAAACACGTTAAACTGGATCTGATATTAAAAACAACTGAAAAATAAAACTGGGGATGATGCCAACCATTCCAGCAAACCGAGGCATATAAATAATAAATGGGACTGAAGATGTTACCTAGCAGGGTGACAAAATGTCTGCAATCAGCAAGTCTACAGGCCAAGTGCTAGAAAAAGTGCTTAGAATAGATGGATGCTGATGACTGACATGGGAATAATGGGACAATGGGCCTCTATTTACATCTTTCCATGATGTAAAAACTCTCTCTGACTTTGACTCTGGCACATCTCCTCCATTGCAATAGTGACCATACTTCAATGCATATCATTGGAGTAAAACAGTTTTGGACACCGAATGAGATTATGAAAGGTGCATTGTAAATACAAATTCTTTCCCTAACTCCACACAGGTGAATGAACAGCTTGTTGACTTCACAATATTTCTTAATATTTTATTAGAAAATGAATGTTTCCCTTCACAGCGCTGCCTTCCAAAATAAACCAAGATTTAAAAGGATATTAACTCCATGAAAACCTTTGTCATTTTTGTTTCCATTTGCTTATATAGACATGCAATGCCATTGTTGCATCGTTTTTAATGATATCCCAAAACAAGTATGATACAATTATTCTTGCTCTTTTGTCAAACATGAAATATTGGCAGGCCTTATTTCCATGAGGCTCTTTGGTAGGCCAACTATGTCATAAGTAATCAACAGTGTATCTTTTGTTAATGCATAGATATGTTAGCCAGATCAGTACAAGCTCTGGTCGCATTCCTGTTCCATTATAGTCTTTTTTTTGTATTGTAGCTATTCTTGTAATGGTAATTGGAAAAGAAACACATGGAACAGTTCAAATTTGTCTTTTGGCAAAAGACAACAAAATTAATTAAACAAATCAAATCCCAAATATTCAACATCTAATTAGTTACAAATTTAGCAACACTACGATATTTTGTACGAATAATCTGTAGTGACAGTGATTGTATGCAGGACACAACTAATTCATTCTTAATTGATTTCTGTCATGAGATCATCAAATTGGTCACTGATCAAAACTTCAGTGGACTTGGAATCCTAACAGACTGAAAGAAAAAAATTATAAGGCTTACAATATACTTGGGAAAATTAAATACTCAAAAACAGATGAGATGGTGGATTTTTTTTTTATTTCCCTGCTAAGTAGTGTCTAACATAGATCTGCACATAAGCTGCAGTGGGATACACACATTGAAACATACTGGGAACAAGCCTTTTTGAATATCATCCTCACTCTCATGTTGTATTACACCCATGGACTCCTCTATTTACAAGCAAACAGACTCCAGAAATAAGCAAAGTTGATTTGAACTAAAGTGTGAATTGTACCATACAATTGTTATAATGAAAGATTACACTTAGTACACATTATTACATATTTTGATAAGAGTGGTATTCTGGGGATCCAGCCACAAATTTAAATTTACGCAGATTTGAGATAGCAAAGGAGGTCCCTTTGTTTACCAATTTGCCGACAAATTTCAATATTTCGAATATCTTGCTGAAATGAAGTTGTATATATCACCTATATTTTTCAGAGGAAAAATTATAGAGACTATTTTGCTGATATTAATTCAGGACATAAAAATCCCAAGTAACTTTATCAATTTACTTGAAACACTACCTATCTTCTACTGTCAATAGGATTCTGCATTTACTCTATATAAAATACTAAAACAGTTTTCCCTTGGCCTAACCCATCTGCCCATTCATTCACTTGAGTTTCTAACTTCTGAACTTATGCTCTAAACTTTGTATCCCTAGTTCTGTGATATTCTAACAGGCAAACATGGTGTTATAGTTAAATTACTGTGGGTAGGCGATGGCCTAGTGGTATTATCGCTAGACTATTAATCCAAAAACCCAACTGATGTTCTGGGGATCCAGGTTCGAACCCCACCACGGCAGATGGTGGAATTGGAATTCAAAAAAAAAGTCTGGAATTAAGAATCTACTAATCACTGTGAAATCATTGCTGATTGTTGGAAAAACCCATCTGGTTCACTAATGTCTTTCAGGGGAGGAAATCTGCCACCCTCACCTGGTCTGGCCTGCATGTGACTCCAGACCCACAGCAATGTGGTTGATGCTTAACTGCCCTCTGAAATGGTCTAGCAAGCCACTCAGATGTACCAATTGCTACAAAGACTCAAAGAAATGGAACTGGATGGATCACCAGGCATTGACCTAGGCACCGGAAAACACAACAGCAGAAACAGCCCTGTCAACCATGCAAAGTCCTCCTCACTAATGTCTGGGGGTTAGTGCCAAAATTGGGAGAGCTGTCTCACAGACTAGTCAAGCAACAGCCTGATATCGTTATAGTCATACTCAGAGTCATACCTTACGTACAATGTCCTGGACATCACCACCCCTGCATATGTCCTGTCTCATTGGCATGACAGATCCAGCAGAGGGGGCGGCATAGTAGTATACAGTCGGGAGGGAGTTGCTCCAGGAGTCCTCAACATTGACTCCGGCCCTGATGAAGTCTCATGGCTTCAGGTTAAACATGGGCAAGGAAACCTCCTGCTGCTTACTACATACCATCCTCCCCAGCTGATGAATCAGTACTGTTCTATGTTGAACAACACTTAGAGGAAGCACTGAGGATGGCAAGGGCACAAAATGTACTCTGGGTGGGGAATTTCAATGTCCACCACCAAGATTGGCTCGACAGCAGTACTACTGATCAAGCTGGTCGGGTCCTACAGGACATAGCTGCTAGACTGGGTCTGCAGCAGGTGGTGAGGAATACAACAAGAGGGAAAAACATACTTGATCCCATCCTTACTAATCTGCCAACTGCAGATGCATCTGTCAATGACAGTATTGGTAAAAGTGACCATCGCACAGTTCTTGTTGAGACGAAGTCCCGCCTTCACACTGTGAGAACAACGTCCATCATGTTGTGTGGCACTATCACTGTGCTAAATGGGGCAGACTTCACACAGCTCTAGCAACTCAAGACTGGGGGCACCCATGAGGCGCTGTGGGCCATCAACAGCAGCAGAATTGTACTCCAGCACAATCTGTAACCTCATGGCCCAGCATATCCCCCACTCAACCATTACCAACAAGCCAGGGGATCAACCCTAGTTCAATGGAGAGTGCAGGAGGGCATGCCAGGAGCAGCACCAGGCATACCTGAAGATGAGGTACCAACCTGGTGAAGCCACCAAACAGGACCACTTGCATGCCAAACAGCAAAAGCAGCAAGAGACAGACAGAGCGAAGCGATCCCACAACCAACGGATCAGATCTAAGCTCTGCAGTCCTGCCACATCCAGTCGTGAATGGTGGTGGACAATTAAACAACTCACTGGAGGAGGAGGCTCCACAAATATCCCCATCCTCAATGATGGAAGAGCCCAGCACATCAATGCAAAAGATAAGGCTGAAGCATTCGCAGCAATCTTCAGTCAAAAGTGCTGAGTGGATGATTCATCTCGGCCTCCTCCAGTGATCCCCAGCATTACAGATACCAGTCTTCAGCCAATTCGATTCACTCCATTTGATATCAAGAAACTGTTGAAGACACTGGATACTGCAAAGGCTACTAGCCCTGACAATATTCCGGCAATAGCACTGAAGACTTGTGCTCCAGACCTTGCCATTCCCCTAGCCAAGCTGTTCCAGTACAGTTAGAACACTGGTATCTACCCGACAATGTGGAAAATTGCCCAAGTATATCCTGTACACAAAAAGAAGGACAAATTCAACCCAGCCAATTACAGTCCCATCAGTCTCTTCTCGATCATCAGTAAAGTGATGGAAGGTGTCATCAATGGTGCTATCATGCAGCACCTGCTCAGAAATAACCTGCTGAGCGACACCCAGTTTGGGTTCCACCAGGGCCACTCAGCTCCTGATCTCATTACAGCCTTGGCTCAAACATGCACAAAAGAGCTGAATTCCAGAGGTGAGGTGAGAGTGACAGCCCTTGATATCAAGGCCGCATTTGAATGGGTGTGGCATCATGGAGCCCTGGCAAAACTTGAATCAATAGGTATCAGAGGGCAAATGCTCCAGTGGTTGGAGTCATACCTGATACGTAGGAAGATGGTCATGGTTGTGGGAGATCAATTATCCCACTTCCAGGACACCTCTGCAGGAGTTCCTCAGGGTAGTGTCCTAGGCCCAACCATCTTCTGCTGCTTCATCAATGACCAACCCTCCATCATCAGGTCAGAACTGGGGATGTTTGCCAATGATTGCACAATGTTCAGCACCATTCGTGACTCCTCAGATACTGAAGCAGTCCATGTTCACATGCAACAAGATCTGGACAATATCCAGGCTTGGGCTGACAAGTGGCAAGTGACATTCATGCCACACAAATGCCAGGCTGTGACCATCATCAATAAGAGACAACCTAGCCACCACCCCTTGACATTCAATGGTGTTATCAACAATGAATCCCACACTAGCAACATCCTGGGAGTTATCATTGACCAGAAACTCAACTGGACTCACCACATAAACACAGTGACTACAACAGCAGGCTAAAAGCCGGGAAAACTGCGGCGAGTAACTCACCTCCTGACTCCTCAAAGCCTGTCCACCATATACAAGTCATGAGTGTGATGGAATACTCCCCACTTGCCTGGATGAGTGCAGCCCCAACAATACTCAAGAAGCCTGACACCATCCAGGACAAAGCAGCCTGCTTGATTGGCACAATATCTACAAGCATTCACTCCCTCCACTACACTCAGTAGCAGCAATGTATACTATCTACAAGATGCACTGCAGAAATTCACCAAACATCCTCAGACAACACCTTCCAAACCCACAAACACTTCCATCTTGAAGGACAAGGGCAGCAGATATATGGGAATAACACCACCTTCAAGTTCCCCTCCAAGCCATTCACGACCCTGACTTGGAAGTATATTGATGTTCCTTCACTGTCACTGGGTCAAAACCCTGGAATTCCCTCCCTCATGCTGTTGTGGATCAACCTACAGCAGGTAAACTGCAGCGGTTCAAGAATGCAGCTTACCACTACCTTCTCAAGCGCAACAAGGGACAGGCAACAAATTCTGGCCAGCCAGCAACGCCCACATCCCACAAGTGAATACATTTTTTAAAAAAGTGACTGAGGTGTCAGTGGGGTAGCACTTTGGGGCGAGTGATCGTAATTCAATTAGTTTTAAAATAGTTATGGAAAAGGATACAACTGAATAAAAAGTTTAACTTCTAAATTGGGTAAGGCCAATTTTGATGGTGTTAAACAGGAACCTTCAAAAGTTGATCGGGGGGGGAGGCTGTTCACAGGTAAAGGGACGGTTGGGAAGTGGGAGGCCTTTAAAAATGAGATAACGAGAATTCAGAGGCAGTATGTTTCTGTCAGTGTGAAGGGCAAGTCTGGTAGGTGTAGGAAATGCTGAATAACGAATAAAATTGAGGCTCTGGTTAAGAAAAAGGAGGTATACATCCGGTATAGACAGCTGAGATTGAGTGAATCCCTCAGAGTACAAAGGCAGTAGTAGCATACTTGAGAGAAATCAGGAGCGCAAAAGGGGACATGAGATACCTATGGCAAATAAAGTTAAGGATAATCCAAAGAGTTCAATAAGTACATTAAGGGCAAAAGAGTAACTAGAGACAGAATAAGATACCTTAAAGATCAATGCGGCCAGCTACGTACAGAACCACAGGAGATGGTGGCTCCTAAACAAATATTTCACATCAGTATTTACTGTGGAGAAAGACATGGAGGCTAGGGTACTTGGGGAAATAATAGTGATGATTTGAGAAAAATTCAAATTACAGAAGAGTAGCTGTTGGACGTTTTAAAACATATAAAAAGATAGATAAATCCCCAGGATTTGGGCAAGTGTATCCCTGAACATTGTGGGCCACTACGGAAGAGATTGCTGGGCTCTTAATGAGATTTTTGTATTATCAATTGGCATGGGTGAGGTGCCAGAAGACTGGAGGTTGGCTAATATGGTGCCATTATTTACATTTGATTTAAAGGAGACCAGAGAGATAATATTTTCACACAGAGCATGTTGCGTGAATGGAATTATCTGCCAGAGGAAGTGGTCGAGGTGGGTACAATTACAACATTTAAAAGGCATCTGGATGGGGATATGAATGGGGGGGGGTTTAGTTAGATATGGGTCAAATGAGCATGGCAAATATGACTACATCAGATTGGGATGCCTGGTTAGCATGGTCGGGTTGGACTGAAGGGTCTGTTTCTGTGCTGTATGACTATGACTCTATGATTGTCTTACTATAGCAGCACTGGAGAGTATTCCAGGAATAATTGCAGAATTCACAATGAAATTGTTGGGTCATGAGAGAGGAAGTGAGCTTTGCATAAAATTGATTATATTGGCCTCTGATCATAAGGTCTTGGGTGCAAAGTTCTTGCCATCCTTTGTACCTTAATATTATCAAGGTCTAGAAATTGCATCACGTTGTGCCCACCATAAATCAGCTATAGAAGTCCAATATATTAGACAGTGCATATTAGTCAATACCAAAATTATGATTGAGGTTCATTGGAAATTCAGGGTACAGAGTTATAACAGTAGGTGGAATATATAATATACACAAGAAAGAAGGAACTAGTTGAAGGAACTAAATGTAATATGTCCAAGTTTTCAAATGACACAAAACTGCATGGGAGGGTGAGCTGTGAAGAGGATAGAGATGCTCAGTGTGATTTGGACAAGATGAGTGGGCAAATTCACGGTAGATGACTTATAATGTGGACAAGTGCAAGATTATCCACAAAAACAGGAAAGCTGATTATCTGAATGGTGATAGATTGAGAAAAGCAGAGGTGCAACAAGACCCGCGTGGCTTGGTATACCAGTTGTTGAAAATCAGCATGCAGGTGGAGCGGGTAGTAGGTTGGTCTTCATTGCAAGGTGATTTGAGTGCAGGCGCAGTGATTTCTTGCTGCAGCTGTAAGGGGCTTTGGTGAGACTGCACCTGGAGTGCTCTGTGCAGTTTTGGCTTTCTTGTATAAATTAATGGACAGTACAAATATCGGCAATAATTTTACTAGAATAATTGTCTAAAATGGCAGACATTTAAAACAAAAAAAAGGTTTTCTTTTAAGATGAAAATGCACAATAATAGTTTGGAAAAACCAAAAGAACTGCAGATGCTGTAAATCAGGAGCAAAAACAGAAGTTGCTGGAAAAGCTGGCAGCATCTATGAAGAAAAAAATCAGAGTTAACATTTTGGCTCTGGTGATCCTTCCTCAGAATAATAGTTTGTGTTGTTCATATCACTGAAATGTGACTTCTAACATGCAACTATCATTTATGTTATAGAAACCATAAGATCAACATAACAAATTATGTATAAATAAATAAAAGCAAAACCATACGAATGTTGGATCTTTATCAAACAAGTATATTGGAGAAACTCAGCAGGTCTGGCAGCATCTGTGGAGAGAGAAACAGAGTTAATGTTTTCAGTCCAATAACACTTCTTCAGAACCCATGAGTAAATAAATATACCTTTGGGTTGCACTTTTAGCTGCACTGGAACTAGTTTGACTTGTACAACACTGATCGCCTGGCATTCATATTGTCCCTGATCATGAGCAGCAACTTCTACAATTCTCAGCGTTCCTGTGGGTAATACAGCATGCCTTCTATCATTGGGAAGCTGACCTCCTGTAAATGGAAAGCAGGGAAGCACTTCTTCAGTCATTGCAAAAATCAGGCATCATTTTTTATAATAAATTAAAACATCAGTTAGCGTAAGATCACTTTCTATCATTGTTATGGATCTTTCCTCCATAGTAATCATTGATGAAGCATTTTATTACAATGATTGCAAAGAGGAGAGTAAGTTAAAATAAATTGTGTTGTTTAATATTCCTCCACATGCTAACATGAGTATTATTTCTTGTTAATATATTCCAAACCAATTGGTGAAATAAAAACCAAGATACACATCTCTTCATTATGGAAAGAGTTGATTAATTTGATCAGTCTTATTCCTCTCATCCAATATCTAGTATCCCAACTGATCCATATTAGAAGTGTTCAGAGACAAATAAATAGCTACTAACTATTTCTCTTAACATTATAAATACATTAAAAATCCTTAATAATGTGATTCATCAGATATTAACAAAGACAACTTAGTTTACCTACCTTTGATCCTGCTCCTCTGATGCTGCCTGACTTTGTATGTTCCTCCAGCTCCACACTGTATTGATCTATATCTATATCACTTGATATTTTATGTAATAACAATCCATTGATATCAGTCATGAAAAGTTAAATTGATCTACAGCCTCCTTAGGGAAAGAATTATAGATCTCTACTACAATATGGGATAAAGTGTTTCCCGACTTCAATACTGTATAGCCTCATTCAAGATTGTATTTTTCTGTTCTGCATCCTTCTGGCACAGAAATTTAACATTGCTTTACTTAGCATGTTGAACCATTTTAACAATTTAAATTATCATTAGATGATTTCTCAAACTATTACACTCAAGGGAATACAAGCAAAGTTTATTCAACCTGCCATCATTTAAAACTTTAAAATACCTTTGAAACCTGTTTCACTGACAGGAAAAGGGTAATCGAACATTATCACCTAAAATTTCTCTCCAAGCAACAGATCACTCTGACATGGAACTATATCCTATATCCTTCACTGCCACTGGATCAAAGTTATGAATCTCTCTGCTAAACAGCATAATGGATGGATTTGCACTGTATGGATTGCAGTGGTTCATCAACACTTTCATAAAGATAATTAGGGGTGGGCAATAAATGCTAGCCGAGGCACTGATGCTCACATCCCTGAAAGAATAAATAAAATTTCAAAACTCTGGATAATCTGCTCAGCACCATTTCTGCAGCTAGTATATCCTTCCTGAGTTCAGTCTCTGAAAGTGAATGCAATTCTTACAATAGGATCTTTTCAATTGCAAAAGAACATTAAGATAAGGGCTATCGATTAGCCTTTTTAATTCGTTTTTGTGGCTGTGTTCTACGTTGCATGATTTATGTACTTAACACCATACACTTTAAACAGAAACAAAATATTGCAGATGATGGATGTGTTAAATTTAATATTAAATAAAATATTAGAAACACTCAGCAGGTTCAGACAACATCTGTGGAGAGTGTCATGCTCAGTTCAACCGTGATGACATCGCAAATTATAAAGGAGTATTTTCCAAAATATGCATAAAAGTTGTTAGATATTTTTAATCAACGTGCTCATACATGTTATGAGACACTTCTGGAGTAGGCGGGACTTGAGGCTGTGTCTTCTGGCTCAGAGGTAGGGACTCTTATCAAGCCCAAGTCAATCACATGAGTTTTTAATGCCAACCAGAAATGGTTAGATGATTGTCATTAGACCAGTTTTTAATTTCCAGATTTTTATTGAATCAAATTTCACCGTCTGCCATGATGAAGTGTAAACCTACATGCTCAGAGCAGTCTGATGTTCTGGATTACTAGTTCGATGATATTACCACTGAGCCACTGCCTCCCCAAACCATAGCACCATGACCCTACTATAGGTAGGGCAATGTGGCAGGTGCCATATCCACTCTAGCTAGAAGAGGGTTTGAACTGTTGACAACATTCTGATCGAGACCAATGCATAGGCAGACACACTACCCACTGCACCACAAAATCTTTCAAAAAACCTGTTAAGATCACTAAATCATAACACGTGACTTTTGATGATATCAGTTGTGTGCAGTCCTGAAACTCAAGCAAATACCGAATAATCGCAGGTAAAATAAAGAAAAATCTAAGTATTTTACAGGAACATTAAAGGTAAAAGAATAATGAGGGAATGAGCAGGACCCACTAAAGATCACAGTGGTAATTTGTACACTGAGCCGAAGGATGTAATTTAATAGGTTAATATTATTATATTAATAAATTAACAAAAAAGGTTCAAAATTAATACTTCGTGCCATTCATGAAATGAACAATGTGGTAATCAGGGAGAAGGACTGTTATATACTGAAAGAAATGAACATAGATAGAGAAGAGGTTTTGAGTGGTTTGGCAGTTTTAAAAGTAGATAAATCTCCAGGGCAGATAAAATGTAAGGTGGACAAACAGGAGGCTGGAAGAACATAGTAAGCCAAGCAGCATCTGGAAGAAAGGAGCCATCAACGTTTTGCGCATTACCCTTCTTCAGTCCTTCTTCAGTCTTCAGTATAACCAGATAAAAGGTAACCCAGGCTGTTCAGTGAGGGAAGTGAGGTAAAAGCAGAGGTGCTGGTAGTAATTTTTAATTCCTCTCTGGGTCACAGGAGTGTTGCCAGAGGACTGGAGCACAGCCAATGTGGTACAATTGTTCAAAACTGAAGCAACAGATAATCAGGAAGCTACAGGCCAGGCAGTCTAACCTCGATGGTGGGGAAATGATTGGAAGCAATTCTGAGGGAGAGGCAGGGATTAATCAAAAATAGTCAGCATGCTTTAGTTACAGGAAGGTCATGGCTAATCAACTTGATTGAATTTTTTTGAAGAGGTGACCAAATGTATAGATGAAGGCAATGCTTTTGATATAATCCACTTGAAGTTCAGAAGGCTCTGTTATTGTGCTGCATGGGAGACTGACAGTGAAGGCAAGATCCATGGAATCCAAGGAAATTTGGCAAATTGGATCCAGAATTGGCTGAGTGGAAGGAAGCCGAGGGTAATGGTCAAGAGGTGTTTTTATGACTGAAAGCTTGTGTCTACTGGGGTTCCACAGGGATCAGTAGAGGGACCTTGCAATTTGTGGTATATATAAATGATTTATACTTTAATATAGGAGGGTTGGTCAGTAAGATTGCAGATGATGCAAAAATTGTTAGGGTGGCAAATAGTGAGGAGGATAACCTTAGGTTACAGAAGAATATGGGTGGGCAAATGGAGTTCAATCTGGATAAGCGTGAGGTGATGCACTTGGTCAGGACAAACAAGGCAAAAGAATAAATGAGCAGTAGGACCTAGGAAGCATCGAGGATCAGATTAAACTTAGTGAACATGTCCACTGGTCTCTTAACGTAGTGAGACAGGCTAATAAGAAGGCATATGGGGCATTTTCCTTTATTAGCTGAGGCATAGATTTTAAGAATAGGGAGGCTATGTTGGAACTGTATAAATACCCATTTGGCCACAGCTAGAGTATCCATAGAATCCCTACAGTGTGGAAATAAGCCCATCAGCCCAATAAGTCCACACCGAACCTAAAGCATCCCACCCAGACCCATCCCCCTATAAACCCACCTAATCTACACATCCCTGAACACTACGGGCAATTTAGCATGGCCAATCCACTTAGTTTGCACATCTTTGGACAGTGGGAGGAAACCGGAGCACCCATAGGAAATCCATGCAGACACAGGGAGAATGTGCAAACTCCACACAGACAGTGACCCGAGGGTGGATATTGTGTGCAGTTCCAGAATCTACATCACAGTAGGAATGTGATTGCACAAGACAGGATACAGAGGAGATTTACCACTGGGTAGCTCCTGGGCTGGGATACAACTGATTAAGGAACGATGGAATACACTGAAGACATAGCCAGGACAAGACTGCCTCGCTGGCTGCTCAAATACTGGGCCAAAAGTTTCCACTGAAGAAGACTACCATGCTAGGTCAAGGCCACAATACCTGGGTGAGACTGCCTGCCGGGCCACTGGAATACCTGGAAGCTGAAGATGAAGAAGACCTCCACACTGGGAGACCACCACGTTGGGCTAAGATTTCCACTTCTCCTTCTTCAGGCACCTGGGCCTAGCTACGGACCTGAAGCCTCGTGCAAGTCTGCGAGTCTAGGCTGGGAGAATCAACCCTGGACCTGCTCCTCGTTTGCCAGGAGACCCCAAGCTAGGGTGGAGCAGCAACTCTAAAGACCTGGTCTTCAAGAACATTTATAACCTCTATAAAGATCTGTAGCTCCCACAGTTCACATTACTCAAGTGAAAATGGAGTCTATTTAAATTCAGCACTGAGTTCAAATGGCCCTCTTGATTTTGGGTTTCAGATATGTCCCCAGTTCCCATCATCCTCTCACCAGATAAAAATAGGATCTCTCATAATTCAGGGTGGGACTTCCAGACCTCAACCGACTGCCATTTTTAAAGGACCTATGAAAATCCAGCCCACATCTCCAACACCCTTCCATCCCATGTGACTCAATCTCCTGGAAGAACAAAGGTCCTTTACACTTAGCCCAGGAAATGAAATAGAAGTCAGCCAATTAAACTAGGTGGATAACGGAAAGCATGAGAAACATGTACAAGTTTCACTAAAATGTGGATGCAGGATTAAATTACATTGAATCACATTTAAATTGCAAAAATATTATTCTTGATAATACTTGGAGATAGCTTGCAAAGACACAGCCTAAAATTCAACAGGAAAATATTATGTATCAATTAGAATACAGTGTTCATACAATTCAAACATAATACCCAATAATTACACTGTGTATAATTACCTGCTTTGGTCCAAGCGATGACTGGAATTGGATTACCTTCAGCAACACAGTCAAAATCCACAGTGTGCCCCTCAATAACTTCCTGGTCCTTTGGTGTAACTGTGAATCTAGGGGGAGCTGGAGATAAAATAAATGTAACAATTAATATAAAAACTATTAAGAAATAAAAGTGGAGAAAGTAAATCAAATAAAGATAAACTCTCACATAACAATGGTTATTGTCATTTATGCAAACTTAATAAAGTATTATTTGTATAAATAAAACATCAAACCATACAGTCCCTGAATTCAGATAAATAAATGCATATGTAGAGATTAAAGATAAAAGGTAGTGCAGATGCTGGAGAATCCGAGATAACAAGGTGTGGGGCTGGATGAACACAGCAGGCCAAGCAGCACCTATGATGCTGCTTGGCCTGCTGTGTTC